>JAEVFN010000019.1:2688808-3288808 GCA_030449075.1 Murraya paniculata
CAAGCTGAAAGAACACAAGTGAATGTTATATAATTTGGCCTCACCCCAGCTTTTACCATGTTATCGAAGAGATCAATTGCCCTCCTTCCTTGCCCATGAAATCCATAGCTAGCGATCATTGCACTCCAACAAACAACGTCCTTCCCTTCTGTTTGATCAAATAATTTATGCGCCAAATCCAAACTACCACACTTAGCATACATATCCATTACAGCAGTGGCAACCCGAACATCAGACTCCAAACCAATGTGAATCACGTAACTGTGAAACCACTCACCTTTCCTCGAAGCTCCAAGATTACCACATGCCAAAAATACACTCAAAACGCTGACCCTGTTTGGCTTCACCCCCAAATCACGCATCAAATCAAAAAAACTCAATGTTTCACTATTATATCCATTCTGGGCATACCCAGAAATCATCGAAGTCCACGAAACCAAGTCCCTCACAGACATTTTATCAAACACAACGCGCGCATCCTCGACATTGCCACATTTTGTATACATATTTACTAAAGCAGCATTTACAAAAACATCTGAATCACAACCACAACACGCCGAATGCTGGTGAACTAACTTGCCTATATGCAAGTTAGACAAGCCTGCGCATGATTTTAGCGCGAAAGGGAAGGCAAACTTGTCAGGCCTTAAGCCATTTTGCATCATTTTGGCATACAGATTCAAAGATTGGCTGAATTTGCCTTGAGTGGCATATTCTCTAATCAAAATATTCCAAAGATAGCTACATGGGTTTGATATATATTCAAAAACAAGCCTTGCAGTATCCAACTTCTTGAATTGAACATAGAAAATAGCTATTTGGTTTAGTATATTATTGTCATTTTGAAGCCCACAAGCAAAAATTTTTGCATGGGACTTTTTTACAATGTCAAAGCTAGAGCATTTCTGCAAACAAGAAGTGAGACTGACGACTAATTTGTTCATGGTTTTACTTAGAATGCGATGAGTAAGGGTGTGTGTACTGATGAGCTACACCAACAGCAAAAGATCCTAACATGGCTAAAGCTTTGTTTGTGATGCTTCGAAGCACATTCAAGCCTCCAAATACAACACAAATTACCAAATGCTTCCAAAACTCAAAAAGATTCGACTAAGATTTGACGGGCGCGTTTCCAGAGAAACACCCCTCCAAAAATAGGCGTATGCCGCTTTAGAGCGGCGAGCACACGGTATTCTTTAGTAAAAGGCGAAAGAATAGTTCGCTCTGTGCTCACCGCACGGCTCCGTGAATTTGAAAGGCAAAGAAGCATTTCGTTTTGTAAGAGGGAGCTGCTTACCGCCAGCGCTCTTGCTTTCGATGTGGGATTTATACTCGTTCTTGCCATCCCCTTTCTTTGAATTTTTGTGATTTTGCCAGTTCTATTCATTACGTTTAATGCCCCTGGCAGTTGACAACAGAAGGATCCGCACTTCGTACTTCGTTGTTAGAATAGAAACGATTGTTAGCAATACAACTCCATGCTAGATAATTCGTTGATGAACTTAACCGACTTCACTTTTTTTGTTCTCAAGATAAAAATACTGTCATCACACACTGCTTTCCATTATCTGAAATCACTTCAGAGTTTAGACGGCGGCAAAATACTTACACATGTTATCATATTCATTTCTCAAGTTTTGGTTCCAAGAACAAGATATTCTTTGTTAACGTTCCTTTTATAGGACTTTGCTGCTCCAAATGGAGCATACTGAGTCGTATCTTCGTTGGAATAATTGCCACAGCGTAGCAGCCACGGAAGAAATCTGGAGCAGAAAAATTTCATTTCGACTAACCATTGTGATTACAAAATCAGAATCTGCACAAAAACAGAAAGACAGAAAAGACACAACAAAAAAATTTTGGAGTCTGTCAGACAACCATGTGACCATCTCAGCTGGAGCCAGCTGAGAACGATCCTCTACAGCCTCAACAACCCCAAGGATCATTAAGAGCCGTTAATCACGCTCTGATCACACGGTCATGATTCATCCACCAGACTAGATATCCTGTCTCCTTAGAACTCAAGGACACAGAGGTACGAGCCTATAGAACAGATCCTGTTCAAGTAAGGTCGTAGTCGAGTGTTGGTGCATCGCATAATAAGTATTCATCTTGCATTGCTCAAGTGTTCCATGTGGGATAAAAGGCCAAAAGGATTTGAGGCAACCTTGCCTCTCTTGGGTTGAATTTAATTGCAGCTTCCGCGAAACTCTCTGTCCATTGTGTATGCTCAGTAATCAGCCTCTTTCAAATGACTGGCATGCACTTTGTGTATGTTGTAGTTGTCACTAGATTGAAATGTATAATATAAAAACTCTCTTTGATCACTGACCACCTTCAGTGCTTTATTTTTCTTGCTTTTGCAGCTCAACTGGCTACTTACTCTGCGAAGTGAATTGTTGGTAAAATTTGAAGTCACCAAGCACAAATGACTTTTACTGTTGTCTAATTCATCTCCTCTCTCTGTTCTTGATTTGTTATAGGATCCATTGCTTCTTCATTTTACGACACGCAGGTGAGAGAACTTTACTGATTATTTTGTAATTTATCCTACGCAGGTGAGAGAACTTTACTGATTATTTTGTAATTTATCCTCATTATTTTCCTTTGCTATCTAGTTACTGCTCTATTTTAAGTTCGTGCAATGGCAATAGTTAGGCTGGACCTAGCTCTATTTTCATCGATGATTTTTAGCTTTGCTTGTGACTGAAAGTATTAGCTAAATCTGCACTAACGTGTGTGATGGTTTCAAGCTCATTGTACTGATTCGAAATAGTTTTTGATTAAAATGCAGCCGAGATTTCAAGTATTTTGAGTTTCTTTTTCGTTTTAATGTTCCGTACATCAGATCTGAGCCGTATTTCGCATTAATGCTCAGCTAAGATAAACACCAAATGTTTATAATTGATTAGACCAAGTTGTTGTTATTATTGGTTAAACTTAGTATAATGAATTTTGAACACTGAACCGTAACTTAAATACCAAAAAAAAATTTTAGTGTGACATCCTATGTTGTAAATTGTTATGATTTTCATTACATTTAAAATGTGCTTGATTCTGATTTTTCGTTCTTCTATTACTCCGAATGCATTGTCTTTTTTTAGATGATGAAACAAGGGAAAAAGACAGATCGAATAAGTATTTTTATTGAAACTTGGTCAAAACGTGATGGTAGTATTGACGATCTAGAAAGTGAGGAAATAATTGTAAGAAAAAAATAAACATCCAGTATATTCATATTATTTGGTATTGAGATGACAAACAGATCTTATATTCTACTCAAGTTTAAATATTTGTGGAGTCAATTTCACGAACATCTGTCTCACTTGCCAACAAACAGCAGCTGTGACGGATCGAGTTTTTTCTCAATTGATGGGGCCTGACGGTCATTGATATGCTCAGAAATCGAAAAGATTCGACTGCGATTTGATGGGGGCATTTCCCAAAGAAACACCCCTCCAAAAATAGGCGTATGCCGCTTTAAAGCGGCGAGCACACGGTATTCTTTAGTAAAAGGCGAAAGAATAGTTCGCTCTGTGCTCACCGCACGGCTCCGTGAGCTTCTGCGTTGGAGAAGGGTCTCATTTTGTATGTGGGAGGTGATTACTGCTGGCTCACTCGCTTTCGATGTGGGATACGCCACGGCTCTTCCCAGTCATATTCTCTTCAAAATTTTTGTGCTCTTTCCAAATCTATACGTTAGAATTAATTAATAACATTGACAGAGGAGATTTATCTACTTCTTTACTAGCGTAGTTACAATAATTAGCTACAAGAACTGATTAGATACAAGAACTCCGAGTTCATCGATCATTCACTGAAAATGCAGCATATAGCTAAATATGGCTTTTGTTAAAATGTTTCTAAAACAATTGTAAATGCATTCATTTTCAAAGTTCTGGTCACAAAGATATAAGACATTGTTAACTCTTTTTTCCTCTATTCTACCTAAACAAATGTATCTAACTTTTGAAAATGCAGCAGGTACCAAATAGGTTGCATCATAGTGAGAAGAAACAGGCAAAGAGTACAAACATGTAATATCCCACACCAACTCGGCAGCCACAGCAGAAACCGACTGCAGGAAAATTTTTGCAAAAACCTTAACTTTGAAGGGAACCAACAAAAAATTGAGATCACAAAGTTAAATTGAGAATTCGACAATGGCATAAACCAAATTACTTTACAGTTTGATACTTTGATATTAGAAAATATGCTTTGAGCAATTCTTTAGTCATTAATTATTGTACAAAACTTTCATTTTTGCAGAGATACATTTGAAGGCTGGCTCTGTAAAAGCCTTCAATTGCTGCTCTTTGTCGGCACATGATGATTCATCTGCAAGGATTACAAGATCTACCATCTCATTGAACATACTGTTTTCAATATATTTTTTCACATTATTCGGTGAAAAATATCCATCACCATTCTCAAGTCGGGAAATATTAGTTTCTTTCTGTCCAGTCAAAGGTATAAGCAGCAGTAAACCAAAACTATAAACGTCACAGTTCTCATTGAGATCACCTCTAGTCCGATACTCAGGTGCTATAAACCCACTTGTTCCCATCAGCAACCTATCTTTGACATGGGTGTGTGAAAAATTAAACAGTTTGATAAAATAGTTTTCATCAAATAAGATACTCGCTGATTCAATCATTCTGAAAAACATGGGCCTCGAGAGTGGAGATATGCAATTGCATTAGCTATTTCCATTGCAATCTTCAACCTATTTTTAGTCTCAAGATGTGATCCAAAAGGACCATAAATATGATCAGGAAGAGTGACATATTCTACTGGTTAAAAAACTAGAACGGGAATTTGACTCTCCAAGCAGCATCCGCTCGGCTTCAAAGCATTTTTGTGACTCATACGTGATGCAAGTACTAGGTTATTAGAAGAAAACAGTTTTGCAACGGAGTCGTCTTGAAACTTCATAACAGAAATTGGGCGATCTTCCAAAAAATCCTTGAAAAAATTACTAGCAGATTTTTTTTTTATAACATTTTGAGGGTCAAAATCGTTTGTGCTGTGATCAGCACTTCAATGGAGAAGTTGCGGATAGGACTGCGTTTTCCATTCCAAAATACAATCAAATTTCCAAGTATAACTCTCCATTCCTCATCGCATCTGCCTTTTGTGAATACTTTCTTGATCGAAAATACAAACCCATCAGACCAATTTGGAATTACAAGTATACATTAATAATTGTCTTTCGCTTCGCAGATTGCGCAATGACTTCTCCTAACGTTACAAGAACACATATCTGTAAGTTAGTAAAATTAAGAGCAAACATAGTAAACATAAAAGGCAAAAAGTGGTGCACAAAAGAAATGCGCGTCTTTGCTTATGAATTTCCTTTGTTCAATTCGAAAAGTACGAGTTTCATTTGTTTTGACTTTTGGCAAATTGCCGAATGAATTACAAAGGTTAATTCGCAGGTTTAACTTTAATCTATCAGACACCTTAAGCATCCACCCCGGTCTTTCCATTACTTTCAGATAGTTTCATCCACTCCATCTCACCCTGAACAAAACTTTGATGTCAAATTTACCACAAAACATAAACCAGAAAAGGAATTTGAAAGTCTGTCAGACAACCGTGTGACCACCCCAGCCGGAGTTAACCCAGCTGAGAACGATCCTCTACAGCCTCAGCAACTCAAGGGCCACTGATGGCTGTTATTCACGCTCTGATCACATGGTCATTATTCATCCACCAGACTTGATATCCTGTCTCCTTAGAACTCAAGGACACAGAAGTACGAGCCTATAGAACAGATCCTGTTCAAGTAAGGTCATGGTCAAGTGTCCTGCATAGCTTAATAAGTGTACTTCTTACACTGCTAGAGTTTCCCATGTGGGATAAAAGTCTCTTGCTCAGAAATGTTGTCGTTTTCCCTTGAATTGAGGTTCTGATTCTCATACAAAACGTTTCTTTCACCACTTACCCTTATTAGTTGTTTATTCTTCTTCTCTCTGCAGCTAACTGGCCAATTAGTCTGCCATAACCTCACCCAAGCAAACATATAATTACCAGAGACTACTTCCAACTCATTGTGTTCCCCCATTTTTCCAACTTCTAAGAAGCTTGTTTTAGGCACCTTAATCCAAATAACGTAAACTTCATTTTCAGCTCCGAAAGAAATTAAACACTTTCAACATATTAGTTTGTATTTATTTTTATGTTGAAAACATCACGAACATTTTAAAAACAGGTTTTAGGGAATCTTCAACATTTACTTTTCCCTAAAGGGCAATTCAACAAATTCATTGTAATTTGAGTTTGAGCTACTTATCCAGCTCATCCTTGATGATGATCGAACTCACTGAAAAACATAAATGACTTTACAATTTGATATCAGAAAACATGATGTGAGTAACAACACTTTGGTTAATTGTTTCTAAAGGTGAAATGCAGAAAAATTCTGCAAGACTTGCTCCACCACAATACCACAGGCAAATATTCCTACAGTGAAAACTACGGGCTTTGCTCTTGATAACTCATTTCTATCAGAATCTTTGGATTCTTGATTGTGCACTGCCCACGCCATTGCTGGCGGTAGAACTCCATATAGCATTGTCATGCAGTAGCCTCCCTACATTAACGTGTCAACAAGGTAAGTTTGAAATATTGTTAAGTTCTCATTACTTGATGTATGCTTAAACTCACGGCAATATCGGTGGCAGCAGAGAATGCATTGGGTACTGTTGTCGAGATGAAGAGTGACGGAGCAACAACCATTGCCATTGCAGCGAAGCTGATCTTATTTCTTCCCCACCAGTTCCTCAGCCCAAAGAGCTCTGTTGATTCCTTTTATGCGAAGGTATTAATGGGTTGGAACAAAATGCAAGAGAAACTGAAACTTAATAGGAAAATACTGCCAAAGCTACCTTAGACGTTTTTGTAGGGGAAGAATTCCATGACAAGTTTTTGAGCTGCTCCTTGAAGAATTCTGAGAAGCCCAAGAGAGTGCCTATTAGTGAAGTTCCTACTGCCATGAGTGAAAATGCCTCTACCATTAATGAAACACCACTCCATCTCACCCTGAACAAAACTTTGATGTCAAATTTAGCACCAAATATCAACCAGAAAAGAATTGGAAGTCTGTCATTGGAAGTCTGTCAGACAACCGTCTAAGAACTCTGCTGGAGTTAATTTTGATTCAAAGGAAAACAGCCGTGGAACAGAAATAACTCGCTCAGAACACCCAGTCAGAGCAGTTCTAGCTGAGACGATCCTCCACAGCCTTAGCAACCCAAAGGTTGGTGAGGACCGTTATTCACGCTCTGATCACACGGTCATGATTCATCCACCAGACTTGATATCCTGTCTCCTTAGAACTCAAGGACACAGAAGTACGAGCCTATAGAACAGATCCTGTTCAAGTAAGGTCGTGCCCATTTGTTGGAGCACTGCTTAGTAATAAGGCTTTTTGCATTGCTTAATTCTTTGATGTGGGTTTTGATGTGAACATGGTTTTTGGTTATCTAATTACATGTCTTGGGTTTAAAATTTTCCATATATGAGAATGCTATATTTAATGTTTTACAAAAGATTTCAGCATGCACCAATGCAGTGGCTGGCCCCAGAATTGAAAGGCTAATATAAAAGTGTTCTTATCCACTGACCAGCTTGGGTTGTTTATTTTTGTTTTTGCAGCTCAGCTGACTACTTATCAAAAACTAATGCATTTCGCTGAGCGAATATGTTAATGATTATCAACTTATACCTCATCAGCAATTCAACAGGATCAACAACTTGGTCAGCCTCAGTTGAGAGGCCAAGTGAAATTGCATCCCAAACAAGCAATGACAGCAATGGAATAAGGCTACCAAGCAAAACTGACGCCCTTAAGCGTGGAAGATCACCACCCAAGTAAGCACAAAGAACTGCCAAAAAGAAATAGCTAAAAACATAAACCAGGAGACATCATTTGACTCAATTCCATTGCTCGAAACATGAAGTAAAGTTATTGAATAAACAGACATCTTTACCTGGTGCTAGATCATGATATACCAAAGAGAAGATTATCACAGGAATTGTGGCTGGAACTTTTCCCCAATTCCCGCTTCCATCCAATCCTGACCACCCTCCAAACACAACTGCTATCACCTCAATCGCTACCAACAGACCTATGCATAATGCATCAATTTCTTAGAATTAATATGTTGCCACTAAGAACATTATATTAGAATGGTCATTCTTTCATCAATCAGGAAATTTTTTAAACACTTGGAAAGCTATGCAACCATTTATCATAAAACTACTTAAGTGTCAAGATCTAGTATTATATGCTACCTATCATAGAAGCAGTGAGCCATTGGTTGACCTGATCAGTTGGTTGAGTCCCACCAATGGAGATGAGCAAGGTGAAGACTGCAGTGAACAAGAATCCTGAAACGGATTCTGGGACATTGAGCATATGGAAAAGGATCTCACCAGATTTGGAACAGTAGGCAATCATGGAAGTGTAACCCAAGAAAACATAAAAAACAGTGGCTAAAGTTCCACCCAAGTCCCCTAGTGTCTCTTGAGCCATAGTCCTTATAGAAATAACCTCGAATTCATTCTCTTCCTCTCCTTTCCACTTCCTACGCCGCAAACTCACATTGATTTCCATGAGTATAAGTGCTTCAATGAGAAGAAAACCCCAGCATACTATCAATGATATTGAACTTGGAAAGATTCCCTGCAGTGTAAAACAGAATTAAGCACAATCAAGCAGCAAGAGATGAGACAAATAGAGAAGCTGGTATAACGTTTTACAGCAGGAGAAGCTTTCTGTGGAAGAGCAAGAATCCCCGAACCAATACTAGTACCAATAATAAGAGCTACTGCACCAGCTATTGTGCCCTTTTTCTGACCATTCTTTATAGGCTCTTCTTCCACTTGTATAAGGCCTTTCTTTGCGTTGTTCATGTAAGCTGGTTTTCGAGTGATCGATAACTTCCCATCTTGCCTCCATTGGCTGCTGGCACAGGGATAGAAACCGATAGTTACAACAATAAAATTCACAACAGAAGCAGAGAGTTAGATCATACAATCTTAATTTCAAGCAAATTGTCGAGCTCTTTTGATGACTTGTGTTGCATGATGGAGTGGTCCTTAATTTTCTGTGAGCTCTTGCATGCAAAGAGGAAGAAGGACTGCACTGTAAGTGTAAATCCATGAGAGCAGGAGATATAGAAATGAATGGACTGTAAATGCAAGCTTCCCAAATATCTTGGAAACAGATTCTGCAGGAATATAATTGGTCAGTCTTATACTATAAAGATTCCACTATAAAGCAAGATAAAAAAAAAAAAAAAAACCACTAAGGAAAAACTCGGACCACACGAGATATTTTTAGTGATCATTAGAAGCTTTCTAGTCTGAGTTAAATTGAATTAATTTGTCACCATTTTTCAGCCAAGTTGAATCTGCTCCACATTAATCTTGGAGGTCCATCTGATTGTGGTACAACTAAGGAAGTGTTCAACGTTTACAATATGGTGATTCAAAAAAAAAAAAAAAAAATGGTTACAATCCACAAATCTCATAGTGTGATGTCTATTGAAATTTTAATATATATCGAGAATAGTTCAAAGATCTGTTCTTATTAATTTTGGGAAGATATCTACCCTACCTACATTTATTAGAGGGGAAATGTTTGAGTTCCCATGAAAACTCCAACTTTGGCAGTCAACAAACATGATGAAATTCGAAGTGGTTGATTGCGGAAGACATATAAAGATGATTCGAATCTGCTGGTACATGTTGTCCCATGTTAAGACTCACAAATGAAAATTGGCCCAACAAGTAAACGGGCTGCAAGTAACATCCACATCCTTCAGCTGAGAGTAGGCCCATATCCAAAGACTTTTCTGAGCTCCTTTTTGCCTTGTACTGCTTGCTTTTGCTAATCAAGCTGATGAGTACCTTTCAGTTGATTGATGTAAAAAATGTCGCATACCACCAAAGGCAAAAACCATACACCACCAAAATGGGAAAAATGTGGGGAGAAAAAAACAAGGCCAGTGTGTTTTTCATTTTAAGAGATGTAGCTAGCGAAGAGGGTGACATGGGAAGATAGAGGTTAAATAGGATTATGGGTTAACACTTTAAGAGATAAATGTGATAATGACTTTTGAGTTATGGAGGAGAAAGGACACCAATTTGAGGACATTGTGGCAAACAACATCAGGCCATCTTTTTTTTTTTCATTTAAAAAATATATAATTCTTTTTTATTGAATAGAAATTAAAAAAAATAGAAATTTAAAAAATAAAAATAAAGCGGTAAGTAACAGCAAACAGCGCAAGCATCAAGCAGGGCTTTACTTTGGTGTTTGTCTCTCTTCTTCAACTTCAATGCTCTGTCTCTCACTCTTCACAGCACAGACGGTTTCAACCCCATTCCCTGGCCCCTGCCTCTTACAAAATGACAAAACATATTAAAACTCTTTACACGTGCATTGCATTCGCGATCCACTCACTGCTGTTTCATTATTTTTTTTGGGCCAATATTAGAAAAAAAATTGAAGGCGGAACCTTTTTTTTAAATATATATATATATATATATGTAGCATCATATATAGAATCCCCTACCTTATAGCTGCTGTAAGTTACAACAGCTACAAAAATATAGTGAACAGTACTCACGTGTAGTACTGTTTACCCACTTTTACAGCTGTTGTAAGTTACAGCAGCTGCAAGATAGCAATTGCCTCATATATAACGAATATTCTAAGGGAATAGCTTGATTGGGGGATGCGTGAATTGTGGAAGAATAAACTAAAAAGAAAAAAAAAAGTCGTAAATAACAAGGACATTACAGTTTTCATAGCATGGTGCTCTAAAAGAAGATGTAACATATTACATTTACATGTATAGCCCGACTTTGGATTCCAAGAAGGAATTTTTTATGTCAAAAGGTTTAAAGAAGGAAAACTTGAAGCTAATTTCTCACTTTCGCCTCCTGAACAGATTTTTGCTCACTCTGTGATTTGGCAAGGTATTATTTCTAATCATAAGGTTCGCTTCCTCCTACAATTAGTTCATTAATTGATCATTCCAGATAAATCTTCGGTAATAAATGTGACCACCAAATAAATTATTGCACAAGCTAAAGAACTTCTTTCGAAGTATTTTTCATAAAATTTTTAGTTGTGATTTAATTAAGGGCCTACTTCTGTTGCATCGGATGTTACTTGCAACGCAACAAGCATTAGTTAACAACTACTTAAATAAAAAAAAAAAAAATTGTAGACCGAGAGCAAATTATTAAATTTGGAGAAATCAAGGCTAAATAGTAAACTTTCTCATCATTAGCACACGATTAAGTGCAGTAGAGCGAGTGGGGAGAAAATTCACTTAACGTAAAATCAAGGGTAAATTTCACACCGCCCCTATCATCTATTGACAAATTTCAATTAGCTCCTAAATTTATTGTAAGTCTACATTGCACCACATTATTTCGTTTCCCTCGTTTAAGTTAACTCGATGAACGGTACAACTATACTTTCAAATTGTTAACTTGATAAAAAATTTTAAAATTTTAATTAATTACAATATACACACACACATGCACAGTGACAAAAGGCAACCCAAGTCGTCTATAAAATTACGTCAATTCGATTCTTAAGAAAGATGAGGGAAGTCATAATGTTTCCACTTAAAATCCAAACTACTTACACAATGTATAGCCTTTGTAATAGAACCTTTTTAGAGTACTTAAACTTACTTATAAGCCACTCACACACTTGTTACAAGTATATAATTATAAAATTGAAATAGCATCAATATATTAAGTGGGATTTTTCCTTGAAAATGAACCATATCCACCATTTAACAGCAGTTTAATATTTTGTTATTATGATCAATATCAAATATTGATATTGTTGTTACCCTTTATAGATTTAATTTCAATTCAATTCTATTGTAATAAAAAGAAAATGGTAAAACCATATATAATCCTTTTTTTTGCAGGGGGGACTAATGGATGTTTTCTTAAATCTAATTTCTCATTCATTCAAGCATTAATTTGAGTATTATATGATTCGTTATGAAGAAGATTCTGAATCATAAATGCAATCATATTTCATTAATATACATCTAGCTCCAACTTGTCCTTAAAATAACTATTCTTATGTTATTTTTCTAATAAGATTCTGAACTGTATTAAAGTCCGAAAAAGCTATTAAATCATGTGGTTTGGACATCAATAAATTTAGGATCCTAGATTGGAACATCTCTCTCTCTCTCTCTCTCTCTCTCTCTCTCTCTCTCTCTCTCTCTCTCTCTCTCTCTCTCTCTCTCTCTCTCTCTCTCTCTCTCTCTCTCTCTCTCTCTCTCTCTCTCTCTCTCTCTCTCGTGTGTGTGTGTGGGGGGAGGATGGCTTATGGGTCAATGCACACATATTAGGGTGGCACAAGGTTGTCTAAGAGGCCTCATGGAACGTGCTCAGTAGATGCGAGGCATCTTGTAGACAATTTAGGCAGCTTTTATTATCTGCTTGGTTGATACTTGAATTATGGTTTTGACTAACTAAATTATGGTTTGTTTTGTTGTTGATAAATTATCGAGAAGTACTTGAGATTTTATTTATTGAATACCTTATTATTGGCTTCCTTTATTGAAGAATGAGATTTCTTTAGGGGAAAAAATGAGAGAGAGAAAAAGTTTCTTAATGCATCTCCAATTTATATTTTGTGTTAAATCCTTAAAATATTTTCCTTAATTTATTTTTCCCTTTATCCATCATTTTATTAGTTCCACTCCAATTATTATACCTTTTTAACTCTTTTATAAGTTAGTGTAGTGGCAAATCTAGAAGTTAAGTTAGCACAATGGTGGATTTAGAAAAATAATTTACTGGAGGTTAAATTACATAACAACTTTTCAAAATTAAAATTTTATGGGTTAATGAGTTTTAAAAGGTTATTGTAATAAATTTAGTAGGGCTAAATTAAATAATAGTAAAATAATCTATGTGGATTACCATAGGCTTTTTATTTTTTTTAATTAAAGTGTGGGCTTTTATATAATTCTCAAAGTTAAAGTTTAAATTTTATGGGTTTATGAGTTTGTAAGCGCCAAAAAAATATAACCACTTATACCTTGCATTTGCATGTGTCCAAAAAATATAGTGAAAATACAATGAAATATTTTCACATTACTCCGGGTCTAGGCTTAAGAGAAGACAAAATGTGATAATATAAAAATCACATGACAACTTATATTAAGCCCAAAAAAACTATGGTTCCAATTTGGAATATTGCTGGTAATGGTACATGATTACTAATAAAATCATGTTCAACAATTTAGACATGGACAAAAATAATTAACAAATCCAACAATGTAAAATGAAGTAAAAAGATTAATGACGGATTTAAATATGAATTAAGTGTCCTGCCAAGTCTGCTTTCTTTGATCTATAAATACAAGAAAAAAAAGGATTAAGAAATGATCTTTTGGAAGAATTCTCACTTGAGCAAGAGAAATTTAAATATCAAATTCATAAAACTCCACAAAACAAATATTAAGAAACCATCAGAGTGCCTTCACAAGTATGTGCTCGAGTCTAATTTATGAAGATTTTCAAGAACTAAAAAAGAAAAAAGCTCGACCGGATAGGAAGAACAAGTACAATCACTAATTTGATCTTTTTGTAAAGGGAAATTATCAATAGTATACCCTTAAATTGTTCTGTTATCAAACACACTACAACACTTTTAGTCTATATCATTCATTCACCCAAAGTTGAATATACCTGCCATCTACTAAATTATTAGCTGCCATTTGAATATTAACATAATTGTAGCAAATTGATGATTTTACCCTTGAAACACAAATTAAGGTGAAAAGACATAATTACACCATAGTTGCTACCACTACAACCACCCATCACCACCGCTCGGCTAGCCAACACCACCACCAAACTTGCCGCCCTCTATTGACCAAAACTCGTCTAGCTTCCGTGTGATCTAGCCGTGCAATCACAACTAAAGCAAACCAAACTTGTTAGCTGCTACCTTAATATCAGCCGCTTATAGCCCTCATTATCGTTGATCGTCGTTGCCGTTACAATCCCCCAACTATTGTCTAACAAAACTAGACTAACCATCTTCCTTAACTACTGTCATAAACGGATGCACAAACTACCCTCAAAACTGCTAGTTTTACTGGTCTGATCTGCCTCAATTATTGCCAACAATTTTGAAATCAAGGTACTAAATGCTACTTCTCCAAGCGATTCTCTTTCTCAGATGGCCATGGAAATAAAACCAGCAACATCCGAAATACCCAACAACCTAGAAGCTAAAACCCACTTCATATGAGGCAAAAATTCATTTATGAGACTGTAATACAAGTGCTTTTATGCTTTGTGCCTCATTCACATTTCATTTTAGTACAAAACCAAGTTATTGGATATACGATTTGTGAGAGAATCAAGATTTAGAGGAGAAGGGAGAAGGAATCATGGAGCTAGTAACTTTAATGAAGGATTAATAATCAAAGCTTTGTCTATATTAAAAGAAGAGACTACCCCTCTGATGTCATCACATTCAAACTTCAGCTAACAATTTAGTGGATAACAAATATATTTTATCAATTCTGTTGACGAATGATATGGATTGCAAGTGTTGTAATATGTCTAATGATAAGATAATTTAAAGGTATATGAGTGATAATTTTTCTTATTTAAATATTTACAAACTATTAAAGGTTTTTTGAATCTTCAGAGTTTATGGAGCTATTTTTATAAATTTAATGGGACTACTTAAACATATTTAATGAAGACTAACTAATGACTCAAGCAATTTTCTCTTTTTTAAAAATTATTTTCTCCAATGGGGGCTCGATATCCCACTGATCATGAGGTGGATCTGCCTCTAAGTTACTATCCATCCACCCTCAAAGTAAGTATGTTCCCTTAAATTAGACCATTGACCTCTACTTACATTACAAAGAAGACAAATCAAACGAGCTATCCTTTTGTTCAATTTTCAATATCCTTATTTGCTTATATATCATCAAGCAAAATTCAAGAGAAATAAAAATTGGTTCTTATGGATCTAGTCTGACACCTTTCTCATGTAGTAATCACACTAGAAATTTTTAAGATAGAAATATTGCATATCATTTATGGGAACTTTTCTTTTTCACACCGACATTACATTTTTACAAAGTGACAAATATATACATTCGTCAGTGACTGAGGGACAAATGTACACATTCATCACTGGTCAGTCAAATATTGTCAACTGTTCAAATAAATGGAAAACTAACGGTGTGGGGACAAGATGTAGATTTATATATCTTTGGGGCCTGATGAAAATTTTCGATAAATAATGGGGATACAATGAAATTTGTCCCACAAGTATTTTTGTAAATTCGGAAATGATGGAAACTTGTCCTGGAAATAGGTTTAAAGACGCAAATTTGAGTACTTGTTGACATGATAGAGCAGTCTTATCATTTTATCAACAAACTGCCACTAAATGAATGGAGCTAAGATGATAAGTGTCATTCTTCTAGGGCTCTTTCAATCAATTCAGGGTCAAATTTTCTTTCTGGACGACAAGCTATATATATATATATATATATATATATACAGCGGATTTTAACAAAAGTTAGGATCGTGAACTAAAACATAAATCATACATATCATATATCATGTGTTACATAACATATCTCATATAAAACTAGTGTCTGTAGACGCGTATCTTACAATGGAGTTGTGTTACTAACACTCTCGCTGATCCATGAGATAACCATTAGTGTGTGTGTATATAGTGTATATATACATATACATACATACATACATACATATATATATATATATATATATATATATATATATATTAATAAAAAATAAATAAAACCACAATAATTTGGGTATCAACTCAAACGTTTATTGTTGGAACAAAACTTAGGTAGAAAATGGAAGAACAAATAAAAGCTAAAACGTGTATTGTTGAGGAATATTTGACGATGTCAATAAAATTATCTTCGTAAATATAAGAAGATCCGAAATGGAAAGAAATAGATAATTGAACCTCACGTCATGACTGGTCTTACTCAAACAGAGAATAAAAAATTTCAACAATGTTGTTGTTGGAGACTTGAATTTGTTTCTTATTGCTTCCTAAAAGTTACATAGACAACGGTCCATTTAGTTTTGACCATTTGCTCTTACTCTTGGTGATTGTAGTCAAAACTCCTTGTTTTATGTGTCAACACCATTCTATTTTTTTCTCTTATCCATTACGTTTACCCATTGTCCTTCTTCAAATTACCCTTTCCAAATAAAACAATGAATAGCCAGCCACATTTTTATTATTTAACAATCAAATTGATGTAGTAGGAGCATACTTTTCGAGATTGGCTAGAGTTAGACCCTTTCTCAATTGAATATATACCTAGAATAAGTTATAGTTTCTTGTCTATGAAAAATTTATATCAATACGATATATTAATGCCCTAATATAATCTTATACACTTGAGTACTTATTTATTAAATATCTAAAGTCCCAATTTTTATTAATTTTGGATCTTTTTAAAATCTACTTATTTTTTAACTTATGTCTAATTTTTAAATATTTATAACTGAATAGAAAAAAATAAATTTTAATGACTTTACCTTAATCCGGAAAGCTTTAAATGCAAAGTAAATATTATATTCTAAAAATATCTCTATTAGATATACTTATTTTTTAAACTATAAAACCTAAGTTTTTTATTTTTATTTAAAAAAACATAAATATCAAATAACTAGGTTTAAGATGTTTTTTTATTTATAAAAGCAAATAAAATGCCATTTATATTCAAGTATTAAAAAAAATAAACATATCATTAAGACATTTGTATTCAAATCCATTTAGATTTTAGAGAAAAACATAAACACTGCTTAAGACTAAAAACCCACTTGGAAGTGAGAGCTTCACATTTGAAAAGAAAAAAAAAACTTAAATAGATGGTATAAATATTACTTACCTAAAATAATTTTATAACATTATACTATTTGAGTTAAATTGTGATTTTGGTACCCAAATTTCTAATAGCATCACCAAAAGACTCCTTTAATTTTACTTTAAAATGCTTATTTGCTATTTATTTGGTAAATAGAAGAGTGAAAAATCAGAGATTGTAAGTTTTTCTCATACTTAAATCAATATATGTCATTTACCCCTACTATCTTTATAATACCGAATCATTTTTCCTACATAAAATATCTAAAGAGAAAGAGGGGTAAATGGATAATTTATTCATTGTTGATCTTGGAATGAAATATTTATTTATCATAAGAAAAATACTTAAAAACAACAAAAAGTATAAGAAAAGTATTTTATTATTTGTTTTAAATTATATTTGAAATCTATATTTTTTTAATTTTTTGTATTTAAAATTTCTATTCTAATTTCAATTTATATGGTTACTTTATTTTATAATAAATATGAATAACAATGCATTTGAAAATAAGAGTAATATTGTGAAATAATGGTGTGGGAGAGTCATTGAGTATTACGAAAATAGTAAAGAGTAAATAATATATATTGATTTCAACATGGGGAAATTAACAATCTCTTGAGTGAAAAAATAAGCTCTCTTTAAAAAATCTTTTCAAATAAAAAGAAAGTTATATTATTTTAATTAAATATTTTCTTTCATCACAAAAAAAAAAGAGTTATAGCAATTCTCTCTTTTCAATAATAACGACGTAAAAAATAATATAATATCAATTAAAGAGATAGTAATCAGTCTTTAATATTAAAAAAATATTATTTTATTTAAAAAATATTATTAAAAAATCTTTATGAAACATTTAATATTAATTTGGTTCTTTAAAGAAAAAATAAAATCTCATAAAAACATTGTCTCAACATTGTCGGATAGAAAATTTTTATGATTTTAATTGAATTTCTGATTATTTAGTACTGCTTGGACTCTGGGATACCGAATTTTCAGAAACGGACGCTGTCACAAAAAGTTACTCGAAAAAACAAGAAAAGAAAAGAAAAGAAAATTACTCAGCTAAAGAAAGAAAAAGTCCGTTTTGTGAACTGACACAAGATTTGACCGCACTTATACCCGCAGCACGTACACATTTTGCATCGCCATAAAGTTGACCCCACAATTTACCTATTTTCTTTTTCTAAATTAATAAAAAAAATTGCACAGAAAATTACGAAAATTAGCATAATTAGTGCGTCTCCAGTCATCTTGCCGACGGAAAATTGTAACGGGGTCCACGCGCAACCGCAAGCGCGGGAGAAAAATTGTATAAAAATTAAAAATATAAACAAAAGTAATGTTTCGGTTTTAATTTTTTTATTTTGGAACTGGACCGTTGATCACGGACCAATACTGGACAAACAGTATGGGCCACCGGATCGAGGGAGATTAAACAACCGTCGGTCAGCTATTGGGTGTCAGTTTAAAAAAAAAAAAGTCCAGCTTTAAACCCAAAAACGGCCGGATTTATTGAGGTAAATTATCAAAATTCGTCCTTAAAATTTACAAGAATACATCTAATCAGTTATCCAAAATTCGTCCACGTCGTTTAACTCCGTCAGCAAAACCAAATAGACAGAGATCATATGGTAGAATTTTAGAAAATTAATAGTGGTCAAACATGTGAAACGGTTAATTGATAAGGACTAATATGAAAAAAAATAGCAAATTTGTGGGGATGAATTTCATAATTCTTAAAAAAAAAAAGAATATTATAAAATAAAAAAAAATGTATATAAAAACAGACATGCTCTGCAAAACAACTGCTGTGTTCTTTGCCTCCTTTCTCTGGTTCTTGTTTTGGCTTTTGTATTATTATCATCGAGTTTTTGTTTTTGAGTGCAAGCTGCCTGTGCCTGGTCTGGTTGGTTGGATTTAATCTTTTCACTGACGTGTATATTTATTGATAATAGCTCACATTTAGCTTAACATAGCTCTTAGCTTTGGCGTGCTCTCTGCAAAAAGAGAAGAAAGAGACACAGAGAAAGTTGAAGTTTGAATTGATAATTGATTGAACAGAAAGTCTTTTCTTTCTTTGTTTCTCTTCTTTTTCTTGTATATATATATTACTTCAACGTCAGTGAAAGATATAGTTATTGTTTTCGCTTTGCGTCAATTCCGAGGTTAAGAGCAATGGAATGAAATTGAAATTTTTTTTATCAATTTATTGCTGAGGAGGAATCTTGAAGTAAACAGAAAAAGAAAAAAGAAAAAAAAATGGCTTGTAATCAATCTTCGGAAATGCAAGAACCGAGTGTCGACACGGATAAGCTAAGCTACGAAATCTTTTCAATCTTGGAAAGCAAGTTCTTGTTCGGCTACGATGATCAGAAGCTTTGGATTCCCAAACAGATCCCTCAGACGACAATGGAACCCAAACCCGAGGCGGAGAACGGCGTGTCGTCCATCAAGAACCAGCGTGGCAAAATTTGCATACTCAGCATCGACGGCGGCGGCGGCATGCGCGGGATTCTCTCTGGTAAAGCCTTAGCTTATCTCGAACACGCGCTTAAGTCCAAGTCTGGTAATCCGAAAGCCAGAATCGCCGATTATTTCGACGTGGCGGCTGGCACTGGCGTCGGCGGTGTCTTCACGGCTATGCTTTTCGCCACCAAAGATCAAGACCGCCCGATTTTCAAGGCCGATGAGACGTGGCGGTTTCTTGCTGACCAAGGCAAGAGGTTTTACCGGTCGTCGTCGGGTTCAAGTTCGGGGAGTTTCCTGAAACGGATTTTCAAGGGCGGTTCGGGCGCCGGTTCGACCGGTGCTGCCTCTGGGGGTCTGGAGAAGGCCGTGAAAGAGATGTTTACCGAGAAAGGCCGAAGCTTGACGTTAAGAGACACCTTAAAACCGGTGCTGATTCCGTGTTACGATCTTTCGAGCACGGCGCCGTTTTTGTTTTCCAGAGCGGACGCGCTTGAAACGGAGAGTTTTGATTTTAGGCTCTGGGAAGTCTGTCGCGCCACGTCAGCCGAACCAGGTTTGTTCGACCCGGTCTTAATGCGGTCGGTGGACGGTCAGACCCGCTGCGTGGCGGTTGATGGTGGGTTGACCATGAGCAACCCGACGGCCGCAGCAATCACGCACGTGCTGCACAACAAGCAAGAGTTTCCATTCGTGCGAGGAGTCGAGGACTTGTTGGTGCTGTCGTTGGGGACCGGGCAGCTACTAGAAGTTAGCTATGACTATGACCAGGTCAAGGATTGGCGGGTCAAAGATTGGGCTCGACCCATGGCTCGGATTTCTGGTGATGGCTCGGCCGAGTTGGTGGACCAGGCCGTGGCCTTAGCGTTTGGTCAGTCTAAAAGCAGTAATTATGTTCGCATTCAGGTATGTATAATGGTCCCATCCCAAAAACATTTCCGATTCTTGTGTTTTATAATATAGTCTTTTAAGCAACCAGTTTATTTCACAATTCATAAAATTATAAAATGATCGATCTTTTCAATTTCAGCGCCAAGAGTTTACAGCTCATAGGAGTATCGATTTTTGGTTTAACATTAGTGGAAGAGACAATAAGAGCCAGGCTGGTGGGGTTAATGGCACTTGTCTTACCTTGGGGAAGGAGATGGTATGTTGGGAGGGGGGGTGATGGGCATTGAATAGGCGGCGGATGTTTTATAAGGCCCCGTATAATGGGGGTCATTTTGCGGCTTCAGTTGCCTTGCCTGTAAACCTATGCACAGTACTAACAGCAGCAGCCAAAGCCAATTAGAGCAATGGGGACCCGTTTCTTGTTCTTTGGGTTTATGGGGGCGCTGCTTTTGTTGCCAAACGATGGATTTTTTATTTTCTGTTTTTGGTTAGCTGGCTCGAGAACTTAGGTGGTGCTGTGGTTTTGTTTAGTTGTTTCTGCTGACCAAAGTTAACACTCGGTGCACTTTAGCATGCTCTATCCTTAATGGGTATATGTCTTTTCGGTCAAGATGTCAGTCATTTTCATAACCAGACCCAAAGTTGCTAAATTGTCTGCGAAAATTGATTTGGTTAGCTTTCAATTCAGCTGTAAATTGGCAGTTTTTGTTTTTTAAGAAAATTTTCTTTCAGACTATTTCTTTACGCGAGAAACTGAAACCCACGTTACCCAAGAAATAGGACTGATATTGGGATATATTCTTTGGGCTAAAATTTTCTTAGAGCATTTCTGAAATGTTGAACAAAATAATTTAAAAGATGTTGTGCCATTCAAGCGGGTGGGACTAACAGGATAGATGGGGGATTTTGGATTTGTTAGGAGTAGGGAGAGTGCAATGAGTGGTCATAAAATTGTCAATCATGATTGATCATTTGATCTTCCTATATTGATTTGAAAATATGCTTCCATAATTATAGTTAGCTTTTATTATTAAGGCCTCTTCTAATCTATTACTTTGTGTGCTGTCAATGTACCAGAATAAGGTCGCTGAGTTTGCAATTCTTGTGCTATCCTAATGTTGGGCATCCAATGTTTATAGAAAGGAAGGAGAAGTTTGTTTCAATTTGGGTCTAGGTTTTGGCCCCTTGAATGTGGGATACAAAATGGTAAAATGACCCAAAAGAATTATTATGATTGTAGATAATGCTGCAATTTGCATGCCTTTTTGCGGTAAAATTTGCTCCTGTTTCAGTTTTTACCATTTTGATAGTGGAGTAAAGTGCAAAAGGAGAGAGTGGAGCATTAATTAGAGGTTGTAGACCAAAACTTGTTTAAGTATCAATTCTAGTGGTCCACTGAATTTGGTTTGGCTAAGTAGTTGAAAATGTGGCTGTAATTAGACCTAATGATTGATTAAAACTGCTGAATTTTGGTAGCTTTGAGTCCATGTATACATCGCCTCTTATTTATTTTCCGTTTGTTGTGATGTGTATAAGCATTAGGCATTTTATTGTGGACCGATTTGGCATTAAAGTCAGTTTGTATGATATATGCAAGCATTATGCTGATTTTCTATTAATTTTGGTACCTCAGGCAACTGGGTCCAGTTTAGGCCGGTGTGGACACAATGTTGATATAGATCCTAGTCCCAGCAATGTAAAGATGCTGATAGGAGCAGCTGAGGAAATGTTGAAGCAGAAAAATGTTGAGTCGGTGCTCTTTGGAGGTAAAAGGATTGCAGAGCAAAGCAATTTTGAGAAACTCGATTGGTTCGCCAATGAACTGGTGCTTGAGCATGAGAGGAGGAGTTGCAGAATAGCTCCCACTGTTGCCTTCAAGCAGGCCACTTCCAAATCCTCCCAGACCTAACTAGAAAAGGTATTCAATTTTCATGCATCCATTTTATCTAAAGAAAGCATCATAGTGGACCCTAATTGAGTGGAAATAGTTAAAATGTAGACCCTTTCATTGATGGAGTCCTTAAAGGATGTTTTTCATATTTTAAATACTAAAATTCTTAAAGACTAGAGTTTTTCTCATCATTTTTGGAAATCCAAATTCATTTTTTCAACTATGAAATGTCTCTATCAATTGAAATAAATTTCACCTAAAAAAGGAAATGAGCACATAAATAACATGCATATTCGATCTTTCATTCTTCATTTTGGTATATCCAGAATGCATTCCACTTGTGTAACCTTTCTATTGTCAAACTAAACTTTTCTTTCTGCCCAACTTTGATGACTTTGTATAATCACGACTCACAAGCAGGTATTAGAATTGTCAGTTAGTGTTATGTGGAACCATGTGGGCTCGCCTTGTCTTTTCATTTTTCTATTCAAGAGATGAAACCTTGTGACATCTTGCGGTTGCTGCTGCTGTTGTTAAGTAACAAAAAACAATTAGGCAATTGCTGAAATAGTTCATGTGGGGAAGATTGCTCCCAAGGTTGTCGGTTTACCGACACTAATTCATGAGACCCTCCCCTCAAAAGGGTGTTTTGGTCATTCAATACAGAATCAAATCATTTAAGGGTGGCCAAAAGGCATCTCCGTGGTCCGGAATAATTTTTTCTATTATCATATCTGGTTGGACCTTTGAACTTGAGACCATCAGGTGAAGAAGGGCATTAATGTAATTATGAATCGTCACATAAATTTCTCTTTCAGGTCCTTAAACGTATCCATCATGATTTAGGCAGGTGTCCATGTTTCTTCTTGTTCTCTGTACTTCTCTATTATATATTGTTCCTTCAAAGATTAAAAAGTTTGACTTATTTTAATTGCGTGCTTAATTAAAATATCATTTGCACTTAGCTTGTGATTCCTCCACGCATTTTATTGTAGTCTTATTCTTAATTCTCACTAAAGGTAGAGGAGAAGGAGATTGTCCCTTTCTTGAATTCTCTTTTAAACGGACAAACAAAAAAGCAACCCCTTGCTCTTACTACATTCCAATCTTATTTTTGTGGGCCAGCATGTGTTCAAAACCATCAGCTTATAGTTCATGTCTGCATTTGATATTATTATTCATTATTGAGTCCCCTGTTTCTGATTATGAATTTTGCAGGGTGAAAAAAAAATATATATTTAAAAGAAAGAAAAGAAATGAAGAAGAAAAGGTGAAGTCCAATAGCAGCAGCTTTTACTTTTGAAAGTGAATGAATGAATATAGGCAAAGAAAAGAAGAGGAGCTCCGAGAATTGAGTGAAAAAGACAAATAGTGTAAAAACTAGAGAAGTGTGAGAAAGGAAGATCTGAGTGGGATATTTTGCCTGGGAGAGGACAGGCATCGTGGTGTCCACTCTGCCTTTTGCCATTGATAAGTAACCGAGCAAAAGCTAGTGTTACCTCAGCTTTTTCAAGGTCAAACTTATGAACAAATCAGGAGTGACCCTTTTCATTTTCAAAAATGAAAATATTTTTAGGGTGGGGGAAAACAAATTGTTATTTTATTATTCATTTTCATCTTCATGTGAGGTTCATGCTGGGGCTAATATCTTTTGATCAAAACCCAGAGAAAAGTATATATATATATATATATATTTTTTTTTTTTTCCTTTTCCTTTTTTGGGGTTAATTTTAGAAAGTGTAGTAGTTTAAGGAACTGACCGCGGATTGCTTATGAGGACATATGGGATTGATGTATTCTTAATATCTGTTATTTAATTTGTGTGAACCCAAGACCCGAGTTATTACTTAGGATTGGGTTCCTCTCGTCTCTAGATGACTTGAAAATTGTCATGATCTTATGATTGTTTAAAGCAAGAAAATTGTTGAACTCATTTGTAAGTCATTTTTATTTTCAAAAGGAGTGATTGTGGTCCTTGCGGTTGCGGGTAGTGGATAATATATATATATATATATATAACCGAAACTATTGGATCCAATTATTCTTAAAATTTGCGCGTGTTGGGTTTTACTATGTACAGATTTTAAAATTAAGAAAACAATAAATCGTTGGATATATTATATTTAATCAATAGCCCAAATTAGAATCCCGCGTTATAGGAAAAATGCGGGATCCCTTATATCTCTTAAATATACAGTGGTGCTCATATGGGGACAAATGTACAAAATTAAAATACAGATAGAGTTAAAAAACAAGAAAAATATGGATTCTATTATTTTTTATTTTTTAAAATATTAGAATTTATTATTATTTTTTTTATTTTATTAGCTCTGTCTCCATGAAATTTTCGCGTGGACCTATGCACTTGAACATGATTGTATATGCATACATTATGTGTGTCTCACACACACACACATATGTATATATGAGAAATCTCGTACTTTATTAACTTCATTAGAATATAAAATCTCTTAAAAATAATAAAATTATATATTTTAATATAATATAAGATAAAATATATTGTATTAAAATGTATTTTTTTTTTACCTTTTAATTTATCTGATCTTTTATTGAAAAATTATTCACTCTTTTTTTATTTGGGTGTCATGTGTGTAGATATATATTGTTTCTTTTGTCTCTTATAGACTCACTATATAAATAAGGAAATGATTATAATTTATATATGTAGGTAATGGCTGTTGAAGAATGATGACTAGGCGCATGCTTTGTCTTTGCCTACCTTTTTAGACCAACTTAATGCGATTTCTCCTTCTCATTTCATTATTCTTCATACGCAGCGATAGTTTTTTTTTTTTTTTTTTTCTCTTTTGTGGTTTCCATACGGAGCACTAGTCTTTTAGATGAAGACTGGTGATCTAATAAGAAATGATAATATGAAATTAATCGGGATCGAAAATATTTTGTATTCAATTGATAATGACACAAAAATATTAGGTCTTAACTAATCTGGAAACTAATGACACACTGAAATGATGTGAATCATGATATTAAAAGGATAGTCCATCAATGTAGTTTAGTAGGTCGTGAATGCGTTTTCCATATATGATTATCTAAATTAAGTAATACAATAGAGAATTAAGAGTTGTTTGATGAGGGAAACTTTTTTGTTCCCGTCCAAACATTGTAAAAAATAAATAAATAGTATCAAAAAAATATTTGAAAATAACTCTTTGATTAAGTGGTTTACTACATTTTTTTTCTTTTATTATAATAGATTTTTTAGTTAAACTTCAACTAAATTGTCTCGAGTAAAATCCAGTGTACTATCACTTTATTTGATTTTATTTATTAATACAACCAAAACTCTAAGAAAAGAAAAATTATTTGGGCAAACATCAAAGAGTTGGTGGTGCTGACCTCCACAGTGTTAACAAAATTATAATCTCAATTATGAAAATGTCCACGGGTGTTGTCAAATCAATTAAGAATCCAATTTGCCTAAAAAATCTTGTCAACAAACAAATCAAGACACCCACTTAGCTCAATTAGAGACAAATTACCCCGTGTAATAAGGCTTTATCAAAATTTACTTACACCCACCAACTTCTCTAATTCATGCATGAAAAAATCACATTTACTCCCACTTTAATGGCAAAGCTAGTTTGAATGGCTTACTACAAAGTGCTTTTACTTATGAATTTACACCAACTTTTTTTTTTTGGGACATTTTTTAATATTGTAATCTTATTTATGTCAAAACCCAATCTAGCTATGCCCTAGTCTTTGTTCCTTTCCGTCCTATCCCACCAAAAATTTCCTTTAATCCTTTTTCATTACCTTTTTTATCCTTCCCGTTTTTTACCACAAAAATTATTATATGTTTTAATCAATATAGACGTGGTGAATAATAATGGTTAGTAAGCGAGCTAATTAATTAATTGCCTTATGATCTTTTGAGCTAAACAAATCTAGTCTTTTCTACTAAATTTGATAAATCCTACTCACTTATGAAGTGGCCGGTGAGTGCTTAAAATACTACTAATATTATCATTCACATCATATGGAGAAAAAAAAAAGTATCTATGATTAATGTATGCATTTGTATCTGTCGGTGGTTATACGATAATACTGCTCAACCAATTTTTGATTAGGCAAAGAAATTAAATAAAAGGGTTCTAAGTTATTTGATTGAATAAAATAACCAACTATTTACATGCTTGCACCAATAATATCAAAATGAAGCGATACGGACCGTTTAGTTTAGATGATGATGAGGTGATAGCATTAATTATATTATTTTGCTAAAAGTCATTTTTTCGGATGCTTAGTCCTTGTTCAATCAAATTTATATATATATATATAAAGGGTATGTTCCTCTCCGTCAGCTTCTGTTGGGTCAATTTAATTATGGAATTATTGGACGCTTATCATCATATACGCCCCTACAAAAACTGTCTTGTTTATTCGTAATATCAACGTTTGGTAGCCCATTCTTCTAGTGTTGTCCTCTCCAAATAATCATCGAATTATTATTGTAAATTTTTTAAACCTATTTCTCCTTCTTTCTCATTCTATTCCACTCTTAATAAGTTTCGATTACATTAATATACACATACAAACACTATATCTAGTCTAAATTTAGTACGGAAGTCTGTATACTTTAAAATGCAAATTTGAATCGAATCACCTATATTTGTGTAAATTCAAAGCAACATTTAAAAATCTGCATCTGCACATGATAATTTTCGTATGTATACAAGCTAAATTTAAAAGCTTTATGCCGTTCACGGGGTTAAAGATAAACGTCCCTGTTCATATTATATAGTATTACATCATATTTTTATTACTAATTTTTGGACCTTAAGAAATAAAATTATATAAAATGGAAGACATACTTTATCGATATTGGAATCTACTTTATGGTTCTCATTATCAAAGAGTTTTAGCCTGTTGTTGTATTATAGAATTGGAGACTATTCTCCTATCCACACACGTCTTGTTATTACTTTAATGGATTAGGATTATGATTTGTAAAAGTGACCAAGACAAGACAACTTGCTAAATAAAAAAATGGCATCAGTGATAATGACTCTTGCTTTTTGTCGATTCTCCCCTACTTTCTAGTACTTAATTTCTTTTATTTATCCCCATCTTTATTATATATAAAATGTATATTTGCATGAGAGAATTTTTATCTATTGTGTGACATTGTATATGTTAAAAGTGACATTGTATATGTTAAAACATGATTGGGTGCCTGTGTGTTATAAGCGTTTAATTATGTATCGACATGCACGACATCGCACATTATATGATCACCTGTGTGTGTTATAGGGCAAACAGACATCAAATCGTATTTTGACACGCACGGCATTACACACTATATCAACATCTATATATGTAAGAAAAATATAATAATAATAAAATAAATTAATTAAAAAAGATAAGGAACACCATTGATGACTTAATAATATCGTATAAATGCAAATTGAATTGTAAAAAAAAAAGTATAATTTATAAGTCTGTCCTAATTTTGAAAAAAAAAAATGGTGGGTTATTGTTGTTGTTGTTAAGGGGAAAAAAATGAAAAAGAAAGAGAGAGAGAAGTAAGAAGAGCATAAAAGAAAAAAAAAATTCACCAATAGAGGAGAATAAAATATTTAGGCAGCAACCACGTAAAGAATAGTGAAAGTGAGTCTGGTTGTTGGGAAAATGATTAAAAGTTAGTTCAGCTTATTATATACATCGTATGTGACCGAACAACATATATTATAAATAGTGTTAAAGAGTTGAATTAATTAATTTAAATATTGAGTAATTTAATTAAAAGATGTGAAATCGATTAATTTGAGAATGATGGGAGAAAACGAGAATCACGTGTGGAGTGGTCGTTTAATTTGCTATAACGTGCCATAGTTGGAAACCTTGTGTGTTTGCTTGCAATTGGTATATTTTCTAAGAAATTAAATTTATTTTTGCTCTTCTTATATCATAACAATAAGCAAAAAGAAAGTGATTATGTCTCCGAAAACTTTACTAGTAAGCGGGTTTTAAACGTTTTTTTTCAATTGACCACCTGATTTAGATTTTATTAGTTGATTTTTCAATGATTTTATTTGGTTGATTACTCGAAAAAAAAATATATTTATATTTTTTTCACCCACTTTACCTTCTAGAAAAGAAAAGCAAAAACTAGAATAAAAAAAAAATTTTTAATTAGTGTTTTGTTAATTTTAAAACATCATTATCTTAGCAATACGAGTTCTATAAAGCAACCAACATAAAAGACAGAGCTTCCCAGTAATTTTGGACTCATGAACGACTGAATGCAGGTATCGGACACTTTCAAAGGGAGCATTCGGATTATGTCATGTTACTCTCCAAGGAAGGTTCTGCCTTTCACCATTATTTTGGTACGCATGGGGAGGTTTTTTTTTTTTTTGGTTAATAATGTAAGATTAAAATTTTGTAACATGAAATACTACAAATTCAGCATATGTGTTAATGCTGAGAGAATGAAAAAGAAAAATATTGCTTCACTCTCATGGTCATCAATTTTGGTTCATTTGATATGACAAAACTCCATTCTAATTTTTCTTTTTTGGGTTAAATATTCAAATTTTTGTGTGTTATAACAATACGGAAAGAAACTAAATTAAGAAGGATCCCCCTAAGTTGCTGCCGCTGTACCTTACAGCCGCAGCAACTTAGCAATTGCCAATTAAGAAAGGTATAATTTTTTTTTTGAATACTGATTATACATCAGATTACCCGATATAATAGAAGATATTTACAATTATTAATATCTACTTACATTTTAATAAGAAAAAAAAACTTATAATTAACTTTATATAATTACAAAAAAAAAATATATAAATTAACTATATACAATCATACTTAATTAATAAAAATTAAATTTATATCTATTCGAATTTTTATCCCTCACAAGACCACAGGTGAAGTGGCCTAAGCAAGGTATAATTGAGAACTCATAAAGTTTCAATAGAATGAGGGAGGCTGTTAGCATACAGCTGTTGCACTGCATGATTATGATAGTACTTATAGACAGATGCTGCAGCATCGTACGATCAATCTTTAACTAAAAGTTAACTACAGCTCCTGCTAGAGATGCTTGTGAAATTGAAAGATTAGATGTTGGACCAAGAAAATTAACTGGAAAAAAAAAAAGAAACGTTTATAACAAGAAGCTAAGTCTAACTCTAAGGGAGACTATACGATTTAGGTCAAAGTGTTTAGGGTGGTAGATATAAAGTAGATGCAAGACAGATAAATTCAGTTTAATGTGTAGCACCAAAAATTTGACCATTTTTACACCTCCGAGCTTTTTAGCAGAAAATTAATTGAAAGAGATTGTTTTGTTGCTGTCCAATTTGAATGCCCAAGCACAGCACAGCAAAAGTTGTTGAACGAGTGCTGCCAAATTTTTTCTTTGGGAGAGAAAACGGAACATGATGTAACAAGTGATTTTATCAAAGACAAACTGTCATCTAACAGGTGAGGGTTTGGAAGTTTCATCCAGATTATGACTTCATTTTTACCCCTTTTTTTTTTTTTGGGTCCAAATTGTAATTATCTACTGATGTAGGACAACTTCAGATTTATTGGGAGTTTAAATACACACATCTTATAAGTCGACGGACGTGGATTATCAAAATGGGTTATTTAGCAATTGGTCCTCAACGATTAAAGGAAGGGCACATGCTTTGAAGCATTGGGCTGGAGTTCAACAAAACAAAGTCTACTGTTCTTAAATGCACTCATAGATATTTCTCAGCACACCCACCCCTTTTCCAAACCGCATGTTATCTTCCAGTTGCGGTTAATTACACAATTAACCGCTGTAAAAAAAAATTAATAAACAGTATCCACGTCCGATACTATTATCGCTATATTGCAACTGCTGTAACTTACAGCAAGATATCAAAATCCTTTTAGCATTAGGTTGTATCACATAATTGAGAAATCTCTAGTTTTGGAAAAAAAAAAAAGACGAAGAGGAAGAAATCCGTAATTATCAAGTTTGATAAGAGCTGGCGTTGTTACTCAATATTTTTGCCGAATAACAAAGCTCAATGAAAATTGCGAATCAATGATCCGCAATTACGTGATTCCGATGAAATTATTGTGTATTTTTATGTTACAACAAAACGCAAAGGAATCGGGGGGCTGTAACATCCTAATTAATCATGAATTACAACGAAAAAACACGCTTCACGAAAGATTAAAAGGGGGGAAAAAGGGTAATGAACATTTTGGATTCGTAATGCCAAAGCGCCTCACATTAATAAAGGCTAGCGGCAGTGATGCTCAGCTTAGCTGCTTCATTACCTCTCACATTTGAAAGTTGGCTGGCTCAAGCTCTGGCAACTCCATCGGTCCTTGCAAATCTGGATTGATTGGAAACAGATGACATTGCGCATACTGTGCCATCAATTGGTCCACAAGCACCAGAGCTACCATGGCTTCGACCATTGGTACCGCTGCATCGACAGCAAAGCCAAGAATAGACGTGAGTGGGATTTCTTTTTCCATTCCATACAAACTCATCATTTTAATTTTCGTAAAACATGAGATTGGGTGACATTTAATTTAAACACACTCCTATTACACTATACAATATTTACTGCCATCTAACAGGAAACCAGATAGCAATTCTCAAGGACTTGGGAAACCATAAGAAATATCTTTCGCAGATTAGTAACGTACTGTCATCATTTGATTCGGTGGATAATATGGGTAATTGCAAGAACCATCGAGGAAAAATTTTTTATATAAAGGGAAGACTACATAATAAATAAAGTGTAGATCTATCAAGCAAAGACATACCTCGCGGGACAACACAAGGATCATGACGACCACGGGCTATAAGTTCTGTCTCTTTCTTCTCTCTCGTCACTGTGTTCTGTTTTCTCTGCACAAGAATCACAAATCATATAAACTTTCAAGCATGAATGTTTCAAAAATCTAATGACAAGTGCTTTATACGGGCTTATATAAAAGGAAAGCAGGCAAATATCTTAAGCTGCATGCAAAATAGAAAGCTATGAAGAAGTGGAAGCCATGCCGTAAATTTTACTGACATAGCAGGAAGGTATGAACAAGGCACATAGACAATTTTTTTGATTCTAAAAAAGGATATATGACAACTACAATTTCAGACGTGATATGAAAAGTGGTTATGTAGGTGCAAGGGCACTAGCAGCACTCCTTTTATTAATACACCGAATGGAAGATTTTGTTGAAAATGTTGAATTAATAATCTAGGAAGTAACAATAGGAGCAGCAGAAAGTAGGACAAGAATTCATGGCACAAGAATCATAATCAAAGAAACTGTCTATGAGATTAAGAAATTACAACTATGTGACAATCATGGTTAGAGGATTATGATGGATAAGCAAGCAAAAGCACTCTGACCACATGTCAACAAGATGGTGTTCATAACGTTATTAATAACCTGATAGGACTTAGGGCTAAATTAGCGCTGATTTTTATTGATTGGAGTAAACGAAAGAACAATCCTGACCTACAATTCGAGAGGTAGGTCAATCTCTCCCAAAACTCCTAATTACTCCTAATACTAGACGAAACTCAGCATAAACCCTAAATGACTTCTTAATCTCTTATTTATACCTGAGCCCTAATTAGTGATTAACCAAAATTACTAAACCGCCCCTGCCTCTTTATATTTGCGCCTAACATAAGTTTTCATTGGTCTAACATAACCAAAAAAAGACACAATTGGCTTTCTATGACAAACATATATCAAGGTTAAGGTACATGACCTGCAGTTCCTTAGTAGTACAGCCAAGAAAATGTCAAGAACAAAGATGGACATGAGAGATATGTGGTAATGAAAATATCAAGCAACCCTATAGAGCATTGACAAGTAGGCAAAAGCACCAAGAACGCAAAAGAAGGCTTGCTGCAGATCCATAGCAACAGTATAAAACACAAGCTCTAAATGACTATAGACAATGTGGTGCCAAAATGAGAGTTAGTGTTTGTTGAGAGAGGCAAGAGAGATCAAACTTACTCCAATCGTAGATGTTGGCTTGAAAGCTATCCTCATGTTTATGATTTCCCCATTAGATATTCCTCCCTGCAAGTCAACATAAAAATCTTGCTCGGTATGGCACATTTCTAACATTTTACTTCCTAGATGCGAGAAATAACTCATGTTAGTTAACACATACCTGAATCCCACCAGACCGATTTGTTCTTGTCCGGATATTTCCAAATTCATCTGTGTAGAACTCATCATTATGTTCACTACCAGTCAAAAAAGTACCTGCAAAGATTTTCATCAAAATTTCATTAAAAAGAAAATGCATGCATGTTATTGCATTTGAAGTAATCATTCTCCTGTCAGCCAGCTCAATTTATAAGAGAAGGCCAATAAATACAAAGTAGCAAATAAATTCTCAACCTGCAAACCCACTGCCAAATTCAAAGCCCTTAGTAGCAGGTAACGACATCATGGCCTTAGCTAGTTCAGCTTCAAGTTTGTCGAAAACTGGTGAACCAAGTCCCTGGCGTACAATAATAGAAGTACTTCAACCCTCAGTAGAACATCCATGGAAGGCATAAAACCACAAAATGAAGAACTTTCAAACTGGCAACGATTGAGGTATACATTGACATGTGCATAATAATCTGTGTATGAAAACATGGACATAACCGCACAAAGTGCATGTGACATTTGCAAAGTGTGTGTGTGTGTGTGTGAGAGAGAGAGAGAGAGAGAGAGAGAGAGAGAAAGAGAGATAGAGCATACACGAGGGCAATTCCTAACAATGCATGTAACAACACCACCAACAGTGTGTGTGTGTGTGTGTGTGTGTGTGAGAGAGAGAGAGAGAGAGAGAGAGAGAGAGAGAGAGAGAGATGGAGCATACACGAGGGCAATTCCTAACAATGCATGTAACAACACCACCAACAGAATCCCCTCTCACTCGGACAGCATCAATTGCAGTGATCATCTTCTCAGCATAGTCAGGATCCGGACATCTGACAATGTTACTCTCTACCTGATAAGGTACATTCAGAAAATCATTAGGCTGATAAGGAACTCATAACGAAATGTCATAAAAGGGATCCAGAGAAATGGACAAGACACAACATTTCAAAATAAGATAAATAGTCTCTACTGAAGCCAGCAAAGAACCCAATGATAAAGCCAATTCCATGTTATTTAACACAGCCAATGACTACAACATAGTCTTACCATTCTTTTCTTCTTTTTATAAGAAACTCAAAATTATATTAAAGATAAACAGTGAATATAGTGAAGGGGACCAGCAGTCCACCCAATAAGCAAAAACACTAAAATTTTTCTGTGATATAAAATATACCTAATCACCCTCTACAAGGCTAGACCGGCCTTAATATCTCTCAAAACCCCCTCCCAACTATTAATAAAGATAAACAAAGATGAATCTTGGAACTCCGCAAAACTGAAGCAAAAGTGAAGCCAGAAGATGAACTCCCCACAATTATTTAGTATACCCACATTTTTCTCTTAGAAAATACAAAATTTATTTCCTGCCATATTACCCAAAATAGAGCTGTCACTGCTTTCCAGAGAGTTTTAGCCTTTACTCCTTTACGAAAAGTAAAGGAATTTTCCATAAGAAGAAGAGTCACAAGAACAGTCTTACCATTAAGAAATCAAGAACTAAAATATTTCGACAAGCTTTTCAGCGGCTAGAATAATCAATAAGCATACATGTAATGGGATGAGATAGTTCTTGATAAATACATTTATACCATTACTCTAAAAATATTTCATGCATTTCTATCAGCAATGACATATTTACTGCATTGAAAATGCATGTCTTATAATTTACTATCAGTTATACCTGATCAAGTGTCAACATCTCATGATCAACCACGTCCTTCGGAAGCACTACATTGTGCGCTTGAGAGACGTAAGCAAGAATCTGAAGGCACAAACATCAAGGGAAAGGTTTAACAAGAAACCACAGATAAAATCCAAAAATAGCAGAACAGATCATTCCTTTATCAGTACGTTATGTCCAAAAACATGGTTTAAGTTCTGAGAGAAAAGATAGATAAACCTATGAAAAAACTCACTAGCCAGCAGATTCCAAGTTTTTTTGCCCAATAAACAGAAAATTATAAACTGAATTAGGAAATCTGAACTCCAAATAGCCAAACACCAGTATGATATCTTAACTCAATGAAACTTCTCCAACTTAGGCATATTTTTTAATTTGAAGGGGCTATCAAATGCAAAAAAACAAACATCTCAGCAATACTGAACCAACTAGAATTTTTATGTATAATTCTGGAATCATTGTCAATGAAATTGAAACTAACAAGAAGTTCAACCATCAAGTCACGAGAAACAAGACAGACCTCAGTTCCTGCAAATTGCTTCAGAATTTTCTTTGCAACAGCTCCTGGTGCAACTCTTCCAATGGTTTCTCTAGCTGAAGATCTACCACCACCCTTCAATTACATACATGGAAATCAGATGAATTGGGGCCAACAAATGCCAATTCATAAAATCTTAACTTTTCATTTTACGATGATTCTAGAAATTAGTACCTGTACAGATCTCACACCATACTTCATGTCATAAGTCGCATCTGCATGAGATGGCCTGTAAGCTACTGACATTTCACTGTAATCCTGGAAATACAAAGATGTGATTATTGGCCTTCGACTATTAAAACAACAATTCACATATCGACTAAGTGAAGTGTTTCTCAGGCATATGTGTAGTTCTGTCATGAACTTCATATGCATTACAATCAAATTGTGTGATCAAAATTAAAATGAATCTCTAGATTCGCCTATAGACACCTAATCATTTTAGTATTTCCAGACCAAATTGCCTTACATTTATTTTAGCTTATTTCATTTATTAAAGAGGGGTATGATTTAAAATCGCAAGGACTACAAGACACCAGTGATATTTTCTTGTTATACACAATTTTGAGACCTGAAATGGAGCCCTCCCAGAATACTAAGCTAACATTACAAATAAATAATGCAACCGGAAAAACATGAAAATAATACAAAATGATCCTCTGGAGAGCAATTAACACAGAAAAAAGCTCACATCAGCCTCTGGCATAGAATACTTACATGTCCTCTCTGATCAGTATTAGGTACAAATACATGGATGGGTGTTCCAGTGGTCACCCCTGCAGTAGTTTTTTCATAAAACAGTCAATTTATAAAACTGAAAGAAAAAAAGTATTTGCTTCTTTTTATACAACAGAAAAATAAACAGGCAAAGTATTTTGAATAGTCAGACCTTCAGAAACTCCTGAATATAGTTTGCATGTATCAGTCTCTTTTCTCGGGGTTGTAATTCGGCTCTGGCCTGGCCTCCTGGACACCACAATTGTGAACATTAATCCTTGAACAATTTTTTAGGGAAAATTTTAACACTAGTGATGAATGAAACATGCCACAACAAGCAGGAACACAAAGGTTAAACGTATTAAACAGTTTAAGTTCTTGACTGCTGGTACGTTAGATGGAAAATGAAGCACAAAAAGCAGCAGCGATAATGAAAATGCTACCTTCTGTCAAGGTCAACTTGCATATCAGCTTCTGAAAGAGGGATCCTGGGAGGGCAACCATCAATAATACAACCAACACCACCACCATGAGATTCTCCAAATGTTGTGACACGAAAATATGTTCCAAAGGTACTCCCAGCTGCTTTTACTTCTGTTATGCAGCATCCAAGATGTGAGAACTTAAAAGGCTTTTAAAGCCAATCATACTCTATGACTCTAAGAACAGATATCAACTTAACCTTGAGATAAGGCTTTCCTTTATCTTCTACTAGTATGAACAAACGACAACAAACAAGTCCAAAAATCCACGAATTCAAATTGTATATCTTCTACCATGGACTGACTGTCACAAGACAATAGCTGTCTTACATTGTGTTTAGAGATGCCAGTTCTCAGGTTTCATAAAGAAAGGATCTCAAATCGGATCTAATTCGAATTCTAAAGCTAACAAGCACATCATTTATTGGAAAAGATATATTAGTGATTGCTGATCAACAATATGCCAACTTGGGGTTAATCCAAAAGCTACAAGACCAATAACTCTTCAACGAAATATGCTTTCTTTTGATTCCCATTACATCCTTTGATGTTAATAATGCTGTAACAATAACAGAGCTAATACAAATTTCATATAAACAAATGCAAACTCTCGTTGTAAATAAACTTTCCTCAACAAAATGACAAATTTTTAGCTCAACAGCAGAAACTTCTACGAATTCAAATACTCAAATATCAGTAATTGGTTATTGCTCCACATCAAAATAACTAACAACATAAGTACACGAAAAAAATGAAAACGCAACATTCAACAAAAAGAGGGAGAGGCTCAAACTCACGGAGCTTCTTTGGGGTACGAGAGCGGATCGAGATTTGGACGTTGGTTGATGGGAGTTGTCGTCGAAGATCCGACGGCAGAAGGGAACCCAACGATCCATCAGTTCTGGGAGCTGCAAGAAAAGTTTTTGATGCAACAGAAGAAGCCATTGAGATTGAAAATGAAGAAAGATTCGAGCTTTTTGTTGTGTAATTATTTCGGAAAGGGTTGGTGGGGTGCCGTGGGTTTGTTTGCGAGATTAGTGAAGTTAGGTCGTTGCCTGCTAATTGAGTTAATTAAAAAAAAAAAAAAAAGCCCGAACCGCAGAACTCACCAACCCTTTTTCCCCCTGCCAGGCTCCTTCATAATCCAATCATTTTTTCATTTTTAACTTTTGACTTGGTAGGTGCTGGGAAAATTTTAATTCATCCATTGGTAAATACAAATACAATACAACTCGTGCCAAAAATGAGGCATAAAATAATGTTTTATGCCAGAAAAGAGAAAAATTAAAGCTTTGTTTTTTATATTAACCCTTTGAAGGTTTTATGATTTATAAAATTAGAGACTTTTTCACTTGTCATTTTTCAGGACATTTTGTATCACTTGATGAGATATTTTTGAAAAAATTATTTGGAAAGATAATGTTTTTGTGAAGAAAGGGCACGGCGGCCCCGAGGCATTATCTGGGAATGAGGCAATATTTAGGAATACTTCATAGAAAGGGTGCTAACTGAATATTTTATTTTGTGTTGTTCAATCAGCACTCCAGCAGTCAAAGATTGTGTGCCAATTACGATCTCTTATTTTACGAATATGAAAGTGGAGACCAATTAAAAACCCAGCGGAAGCCAAGTTGCCCGCTAACCTTGTTTCGTCCCACGTGGCTAATGTATAGGCTCCATGTGAAGTTTTTATGAGCTGATGCCACAGTACAGAACAAGACGTTACTTGAACTGGATCTGCTCAATTGGTTCATATGCATTCTATGGCCAAGGCAACTGAGAGATAACAAGCCAGTGAAGAAATCCTTACCAGAATTTTCTTTCAAGTCATCTCTGAACTCTTGCAAGGAGGTAGAAAATAGTGTTTTGATCATAGAATATTATTTATGATGATGGGGCAGGGGATTAGTAAAGTTTGGTGACTTCTAAAAGTCTTGGTGTTGTTTCACATTATTTTGACTTTCCCACAATTCACTACGGCTATGTTTGGCTGCTTGGATTAAGTGTGGGATTGGATTAATTTTTGGGATAAAATATTAATCTCATGTTTGGCATGCTCACATGGATTGGATTTGTGGACTAAATTCAAATTTTAATCCTAAACTCATGGGATTAGTAATCCCAATTTTCATGTGGGTTTAGTTAAGATTAGATTATAGGAAGAAAAATATTTTTTTATTTATGATATTTTCCATAATTTATTACACTATTTTTATTTATAACTTAAAAATTATTTATTTATAATTTTAATTAAGTAATTTATTTTTTTGTTATTCACGGTTTACTTAAAAATTACTAATTAATTTATTATTTGAATAATTTTATTTAATGACATGATATATCTCATATGAAATAACTTATAATTTAAGTAATTTATATTTCTTTATTTAACTATGACTATCCAATAACTAATTATGTGTTATAATTATTTTTAATTAATTAAAATATTTCTTATTAAATATCTATAAATAGTTGATATTTAAATTCAAATATTAACTTAAATATTGTTAAACTTCATTTAAATTTAATTTAATATAATCCAATCCAGTACTGTACCAAACATAAGTCAGCACTATATATAATCCAACTTAATCTAATCCAATCTAATTTAGTCCAATCTTAATAATTAGTCCAATCCAATCCTGCGTGCCAAACGTGGCCTACTAGTATTAGCTGATCAGAAGACTCCATCACATTATTTGGTTTAAAGTTGATTTGTCCTGCATTCACTCTCCAGATCTGATCTCTGAAAGTGCTTAGCGAAATTGATTAAACTCGTAAACCGGCACATGACAACATCCTTGGAACAACTTGATTTTGGATTAAAAGTGGAACAAAGTCGCTTGACGATTGAAATAACGCTGTGAAACTTGACAGGAAACGCAAAAGATTATTATCTATCTAGTTTGCTTGATTACTAAGATGAATCTGTTCGGTCAAAAGACTTTATTACCAAATAGACTAATCCTCTATGTGGATGGCCAGTAATGATCTGTAACCGCGTACTGTAAACTGTCTGCTACGCAGCAAGGGGCAGGCGCTCAAAATGTTTACACTTGAACTCCATCAGCAGTTATCATGAATCCAAAATTGATTGTTTTGTTCGAATCCTTTTCAGATTGTTGCGTAGATTGGTTTCCAGCTGAACTAATTTGAGGACTATTCTTGATAGTTTCTAACATGTTTGCATCATACTTCTAGCTATTGATTCTGATGGAAATTAAAAGCAGGACATCCTAGCTTGTGAAAAGTAATAGAAAACGTTTTTGACAGAGCAAAACTTTTGAATATACTCCACTCCATATGTATATTTCTTATAATCATGGCACTGATTTTGTCCCAAATCGACAGAAACAACAGAATAGAGATGCAGAGCGGAGAAGGTTCGTTTAATATCCACACGATATTAAATTGATTTTGCGAGGAGGGTTCTTTTTTGGTAGCTTGCTACAGAAGCAGAGCCCTGGGCGTCGCCCGTGCAGTAGTGCAGCGCATGGACCCATCCTAAATCTCTAGCAAGTGATTTGAGTCTGTGTTTTAAAATATGAAGAAACTGGTTGATCTTGAGCTTTTACTCTCTGGAGAACAGGTTAAATATTGCTATGCAATTGCAACGTCACTGGGCCCATCGTTTTCAGAATGATTAAACCATCAAAGTGTCTTACACCATAAACATTATGTTTTCAAACTTGATTTCTTTCACTATCTGTATGACTGTATCAATTCCCGAAGGACAAACCCATATCAAATCCTCTGTAGACAGAGCAGGAATTAAAGGCTTTTATGGAGCTCACCTTCAAAAGTATCTTTGAAGCAATGGAAAATGACTGGTTATGGACAGAAATATTGTTCAATGCATGCCTTTCCGATATCTAACAGTAAAAGTCATTTGTGTTTGGTGACTTCAAATTTTACCAACAATGCACTTCGCAAAGTAGCCAGTTGAGCTGCCAAAGCAAGAAAAATAAAGCGCTGAAGGTGGTCAGTGATCAAAGAGCGTTCTTATATTATACATTTTAATCTAGTGACAACTACAACATATACAGAGTGCATGCCAGTCATTTGAAAGAGGCTGATTATTGAGCATACACAATGGACCGAGAGTTTTGCGGAGGCTGCAATTAAATTCAACCCAAGAGAGGCAAGGTTGCCTCAAATCGTTGACACCTTTTGGGCTTTATCCCACATGGAAAACTTGAGAAATGGAAGAAGAATACTTATTATTGGATGCACCAATTCTTGATTACGACCTTACTTGAACAGGATCTGTTCTATAGGCTCGTACTTCTGTGTCCTTGAGTTCTAAGGAGACAGGATATCAAGTCTGGTGGATGAATTATGACCGTGTGATCAGAGCGTGATTAATGGCTCTCAACGATCCTTGGGTTGCTGGAGCTGTAGAGGATCGTTCTCGGCTGGAGTTCCTCTGGCTGGGATGGTCACACGGTTGTCTGACAGACTGCTAAATTTTTTGTTTTATTTTTGCAGATTCTGATTTTGATTTTGTAATCACAATGGTTAGTCCAAATGAAACTTTTCTGCTCTAGATTTCTTCCGTGGCTGCTACGCTGTGGCAATTCTAACAAAGATACAACTCAGTATGCTGCATTGGGAGCAGTAAAGTTCTATAAAAGAACGTTAACAAGATTATCTTGGAATCAAAACTTGAAAAATGAATATAAATATGCTGCATTTGGAGCAGCAAAGTTCTATAAAAAGAACGTTAACAAAGATTATCTTGTTCTTGGAATCAAAACTTGAGAAATGAATATAAATATGCTGCATTTAGAGCGGCAGAGTCCTATAAAAAGAACATTAACAAAGAATACCTTGTTCTTGGAACCAAAACTTGAGAAATGAATATGATAACATGTGTAAGTATTTTGCCGCCACCGTCTAAACTCTGAAGTGATTTCAGATAATGGAAAGCAGTATGTGATGACAGTACTTTTATCTTGAGGAAAAAGGTGAGGTCGGTTAAGTTCATCAACGAATTATATCTAACTTGGAGTTTTATTGCTAACAATTGTTTCTATTCTAACAAAGAAGTACGAAGTGCGGATCCTTCTGTTGTCAACTGTCAGGGGCATTAAACGTAATGAATGGAACTGGCAAAATCACAAAAATTCAAAGAAAGGGGATGGCAAGAACGAGTATAAAATCCCACATCGAAAGCAAGAGAGCTGGCGGTTAGCAGTTCCTACTTACAAAATGAAATGCTTCTTCAGCTGTCCAACTCACGGAGCCATGCGGTGAGCACAGAGCGAACTATTCTTTCGCCTTTTACTAAAGAATACCGTGTGCTCGCCGCTTTAAAGCGGCATACGCCTATTTTTGGAGGGGTGTTTCTTTAGAAATGCCCCCATCAACTCGTAGTTGAATCTTTTTAATTTTCAAGCATTTTCATGAGCATCAGGTCCCATTAATGGAGAAAAACTAAAATAATCTTTTACTGCATCTGTTTTATGGGTAAGTGAGATGTTCGCGAAGTTGACTCTGCAAACATTTAAACTTGAGTAGAATATAAGATATCTCTATTTGTCATCTCAATATCAAATAATATGGATGTACTTGATGTTTTCTTTTTACCTTACAACTATTTCCTCACTTCCTTGATCACCTGTACTACCATTACGTTTTGACCAAGTTTCAATAAAAATAGTTATTCGATTTGTCTTTTCCTCTGTTTGTTCATCTGAAAAAGGACAATGCATTCAGAGTATTAGAAGAATGAAAAATCAGAATCGAGCACATTTTAAATGTAATGACAATGATAACAATTTACAACATAGGATGTCACACTAAAATTGTAAAAACACGATAAAGTTTAAACAAAAACATGTCTTCATATTTGATTGGAAAACATAATATCAACCTGCTCTTTTTTATTGGGAAATGAAGTTCGACCAATTCTAGGAAGTGAATACATTTGTAAATGATTCATTTTATTTTATTTTATCTTGCAGCAGCCTGTAACTCAAAGAATATTCAGTTTTTATCAATGAAACCATGGAAATGGTTAACAGTTATGCTAATTGATCCCATACTTCAGATTCCTCAATACCCAATGAGCTACCAATGCCTTTCACTGCTCTTCAACAACTCTAGGAGGAATGGATGCAAGGCGTTCTGCATCTGTCTTGCCATTATACTGCTCACTTTTCGCTCGATATTTCCAATTCTTCCAAAGTTTTCGTATGTTCTTTAGGCAATTAAGTTTCTAGGCATCTGGAGCATCTGTATTTTCCTATGGATATCAATTGAAAAAAACTGCATTACAACTCTATGAAGAAGAGCAAATAATTTAGACCAGCAATAAAACCGTAGAATAATCAGTAAAGTTCTCTCACTTGCGTGTTGTAAAATGAAGAAGCAATGGATCCTATAACAAATGAAGAACAAAGAGAGGAGATGAATTAATTAGACAACAGTTTTTTTCTCAATTAGATTTTAAGAACTCAATTCGGCTTGGGTCTCTAACAACTCCAGCAATTCCAACAATAGCTTTTTCACATTTAAAAAATAAAAAATAAATTTAGAAAGAAGGAGAAATAAATTCGAATTGAATAAACTTAGACAAAAGCATGAACCGGAAAAAGCACAGGTCACGAGTGTAACAGCACTTCTTTTTGCAGTTTATTTATTTATTTATTTTTTTATAAGCTTTTCGATTCTATTTGTTTTGAGAAATGAGCTGAAAATATGTTTCTGACAAAATTGGTAGCATAAAACGAATTTGGGTTTTGTTTTTGTTGAACCCAACAAAGCTTTCAATGGGCTGCTGTGTAGTGTATTTCTTTAATCATTTTGATTTTTTTTTACTTTAAAATTATATTACAATTTACTGAGAATTGAGCTACGTCAATATTTGAGTCCAGAATGAACTATACTTGCCTTCTGAATATTTAGAAGAATATTAGTAACATAAAATTTATATTCTATTTAATTGAATTAAAAAAATTTATTGGTTGAGTACTTTCTATTCTAACCGTTCAACTTTTAACAAAAACGAAACCAAATGGAATTCATGAAAGGAAATGCCCCTCGAATGCGCGTGAAAATTTTCGCTGGCACCCAAGACTGTGCTTATAGCATTGCACTTCCAGTCCTGGTGGCACGTCCAAGCCGCTCCCTTCTGGCATTGCTTCGACGTTTCTTGTACATTATCCCGCAACATCCAATCACTGATACTCCCGCCAACACTCCGATTACCGTTCCCGCCTTCTGCCCACCACTCATCCCTCCCTCTTTCTTCGTTGAAGGTGGAGCATTGTCTGCAGGCGGTGGACTTGGAGGAGCTGGAGCTGGTGTTGTGGGTGCTGGTGGCGTTGGTGTTGCAGGACCAGGCGGCGTTGGAGTTGCCGGGGCAGGTGGCGTTGGTGTTGCAGGGCCAGGAGGCGTTGGAGTTGCCGGGGCAGGAGGTGTTGGTGTTGCAGGGCCAGGAGGCGTTGGAGTTGCCGGGGCAGGAGGTGTTGGTGTTCCTGGTGCAGGTGGCGTTGGCGTTGCAGGAGCAGGAGGTGTCGGTGTTCCCAGTGCAGGTGGCGCTGGCGTTGCAGGAGCTGGAGGTGCTGGCGTTGTAGGACCAGGCGGCGTGGAGTTGCCGGGCAGAGGTGTTGGTGTTCCGGTGCAGGTGGCGCTGGCGTTGCAGGAGCAGGAGGTGTTGGTGTTCCCGGTGCAGGTGGCGCTGGCGTTGCAGGAGCTGGAGATGTTGGTGTTCCTGGTGCTGGTGGCGCGGGCGTTGCTGGAGCTGGAGGCGTTGGTGTTGCTGGAGCTGGAGGCGTTGGCGTTGCAGGAGCTGGTGGCGTTGGCGTTGCTGGAGCTGGAGGCGTTGGCGTTGCAGGAGCTGGAGGCGTTGGCGTTGCAGGAGCTGGTGGCGTTGGCGTTGCAGGAGCTGGAGGTGTTGGCGTTGCTGGAGCAGGTGGCGTTGGCGTTGCAGGAGCAGGAGGTGCTGGCGTTGCTGGAGCAGGAGGTGTGGGTGTTTCCGGAGCAGGTGGCGTTGGTGGTGCTGGAGTTGCAGGAACTGCAGGAGCTGGAGGTGCTGGTGTTGCGGGAGCGGGTGGTTGTGTCGAGCCTAAAGAAACCAGAACGGATAGGAGAAGAATAAGACAAAGTTTAGAGTGTCTTGCCATGATTTCCTGAACTGAGAAACGTCAAGTCCAGTTCAACCCTGGAGAAGGGTTGATTGTGATTGAGGCTACCGAGAAAAAACGAGAAACATTGATAAGTTTTAAAGTGAAAGCTGTGAAAGAAACCGGGAGAATGCTGCAAGAAAGTTGACCCGAAAGTTAGAATTATAAACTATCGAGGAAAGAGCAGAGAAATAGTTTGAGGTTCAACGCGTTAACTTTGAGGGAGCTGAGTTTAACTTCTAGTTCTTGGATATTGTCACAAACATAGTAGAAGTCGCCTGCCCTGCCTATTTTGCGATCTGAAATTGTACAACTTGAAGTTATCTCCCGGAAGCCATTCCAAGAAGAAAAAGCTGCCGCTTCATTCCCATACTTCAGTGGTGTCATGAAATGATCCATCACCAGCTAATGCTATCCTTCTTATTAGACATGTACAATTCTATTAAAAAAGAGAGAAAAATCCAATGTACCAAACATATACTAGGACTGTGAGAGTAATTGATAAAGTTTCATAGTTTAATAGCCAACTCGTGTTCATCACTGTTTCGACTGATTCATATTCAGAGATGAAGTTATAATGGAGGAATGAGAATGTGATGGAAGACTGACAACTGTATCCGAATTTGAATTCTACTGCCTCGAAAGCTTGTCTTCCAGGAAATCCTCTGCAAATGACTAGAGAACAGTAGAGAAATCGCAACATTATACAACTTGTATCAATGCAAGCAGGTCTTCTAGGCTGATTGATAAAAGGAAGTGACAAGTGAAATGAGCTGATAACAAAAACAGGACACGAATCATGATGCTTCTTACAGTCAATTCTGCCTCCGGAATGTACATAGCACCATTATTATTCACATAAGCATGACCTGCATGCTAATAATTATCATCATGAGACCTTTTTTTATATTTTACCACAAGCAGTCTCTGAATCAAAAGGATTCTTCACACGCGCCTGTGGGGGTGAAGGAGAAGCAACTCACTCTTGGAGAATTTCCAGTAACGCCAAATTTTGAAGAAAGAACTCTCCTAACATGTTTTTCGGAGCCCATGTCTGCATAAATAAAACAGGGCTGCAAGGGACCAGAATCAGTACTAAATTTGTTTAGTTTTTGACACAAATAGCATTAAACAGTTACTGAGCAAATGTGGACACTTAGGGAACAGGACATCTTCTGAATGACCTTAATCTGCAGATCACTTTTCTGTAAGATCATAATCATATGGCTTGATATGCCCATTTCTAATTTAATTTCAGGCAAAAATATAATCTACATAACATTCAGCAAAAAGCGGACTAAGCTAAACTTCTTAAGGCAATACCGCAACTAGTTTTTTGGGATAAGGCAAGCCGAGGATTAGATTCAGTAATTATACTGAATTGTAATCAAGAACTGATATAGCACTTTGGACCAGATGTCCAAAATGCAGTACCCAACTAATAATTTCATAAATTTACCTTCTGTCGCAGAGTCCTTGCTGCCACTTCGAATTTAAATAGAACTTTCTCTGCATCATTAACTGCACTTGCAAAAAGCCAAAACTGCACAGAAGGAATTTGTAGACATGCTAAAATCAAAACAAAGTATATTAGAGCTCATGTTACTATAAGAACAAAGATATTAAAAATAGGGTTTGCCCGTTTTATTCGACTGAGAAAAATCACGAGCATTATCCCTAGTGAAAGTTGTTACAATTCGAGGCTTGTTCTTAAATATGAAGTCTGCTATTGGAATCCTGGTGAATTGACCACCTGCATGCTGAGTAGGTAAGTAGATGTTCAAGTTAATTAGATTTCTGAAGCCTTTAGAAAACCATTGAAATGTGGCAGATGCTAACCAAACTGGCTATACTTATACTTTTGATCCACCCCTCTTTCCATGAAAGCCAAGGCAGGGGGTCTAATTGGGGGATCAATGTTGAAAATCTTCACAATATCAACATTTGATGTTTGATAAAAGTTTATCTCAATGTGCAGTTTTGAGGCAGCAGAAAGCTCCTGACTATCAGAACCCCGTAAAAAATAACAAAAAATAAAAAATAAAAATAAAAATAAAAATTAATTTTCTTAATAAGAACAATATACCTTCTATTCTTTTCAATCACCTTACAACAGGCTAAATAATCAACTCAGTGACAATGAGAGACTAAAATATTTCATTTGAGTGATTCAAGAATTAAAGTGATTGATATGTATCAGTATTTGAACTCCAGTTCTGACTAAGCAGCTCTGTATTGTCAAGGATTCCAAGAACCAGTGTGTATTCAGCACCCAAAACATCGTACGCTTTGTCTTCCCTGTTTCCTCCTCATCTAAGTCGAAATAGAATCCCTACAGGGTTAATCAGTGGTAGGTGATCACAAAGTAGAAATATTGCCAGCCATCTTGATTCACAAGGAGCATTTTAACTTCGGCAACGGAGAATCATGTAAAATGCTGCAGGAAAGTAGCAGCTGTCTATCATTATAAATATGAATGATTGCTACTGCAGAACTCGGCTGGTTCATGAATATAGAAAAATCTGTGTTGATAAATTCTTGATGATATTAACTGAAATTGATGGATCTGTTACTTAGGTTCTACCTTATGAACAGTGTAATGAAAATTCTATCTATAAACAAATTCATTAGCTTGTAGTATCCAATATATAGCCATAATGAGGTTACCACATTTATCTGCTCCTTATTAATAGATGCACTTGAAATTAGAGGAGCAAACACTAGAAAAATCTGGCTAAACGTTTCACATTTTAACTTCAAATTCTCTTCGAATAATCGATATATTTCCAAAGTGCTTGATTATATAAATCAAGTTCCATTCAAGATTCAGTACTCTTAAATCCATTGAGAAACCTATGTATACAGGTTAGAGTTGGACGAAGAGGCCCATGCTGCCTGAATACAAAATGTCACCCAACTATATATGTTGAACACTTCAATTACCACACCTTTAAATTACCCCGTTGATTGTCAACTTTTTCTCAGCTACCAAACAGAAGTGAAAGCAGAAACTCACCTGGTTGGTGCAAGATATTCCATACCAAATAATCCATCAACAAATTGATAAAATGTAGGATACCCTCGAACTTTACTCTTTGGCATCATGGGTACCATTGCATGTGGGGCATCACCATGACATACTGATTCTTGGCAATGAAGTCACTGAAGTTATTTGCATTAAGTCATCTCTCTCATCAATCTTCGGTGATGGATTCTTCCTGTAAGCTTTAGTGATATCAACTTATACAAAATCTTGTTCTTCATTCAGTTGATGACGAGATGATAAATGGTAGAGGATAACTGTGAGAAAGAGTACCGAAAGGATGAGAAGGATTTTTGGCTTTGACATTTTTTTTTCACTTTTTTGGTTTCAATTGGCCGTTTTCAGACAGGAAGTGGAGAACTAAAATGAAACAAAACAGCATAGGAAAGAGACAGAACTTGGAGTTTGGCTTCATGAGACTTTCATCTCGCACGGCTCCTAAGTGATAGAAGTAAAGAAGAACTCATCTTCTTCCTTTTTTGATTACCTTCCTCGCATATGTATAGGATCGGATCCATTAGATTTCTGAAAAAGATTACTAATCCTTAACTTTTCAAGGAATCCTACATCAGTGGTTGTGAATGACTGATTTTGCTCAATCTTTTCAACCTTGTTTCCATAGGAACAAGTCAGAAAGATTGATACATGGAACCATCTGATTTGATTCATTCTCAATAGCCATGAGATGATCATCTTGGGATGATTTTGTTCATTTGTTTGGTTTCAATTGACCATTTTCAAACAGGAAGTGGAGAACTAAAATGAATCAGAACAGCTTAGGAAAGACAGAAGTTGGAAGTTTAGCTTTCTGTTGTGGAGAGAAATATTGCGCAATGCAATTGAAATCTTTGATTATTAAAACGGATGACTGATTAAGTGAATTCTTTCCCTAGGATTCACAAGGATATGGGTTCGAATCATGAAATTTTTGACATTTTATCAAAGGAATCTTAAGTCCTTATGGATGAATCATCTAAATCTGGCATTCATAATTAGGCTATAGGAATATACCACTCAAATGCAATTTTCATACAAGCACATTGTCGGGTACACAAAAGGGACTGTGGATACAGATTGTAAGTTATTTTATGGCAGATGGGAACAATCAAGCTGCTTACAAGTTCCACCAGTTGAGATTAAACTACTGATATATTGATGTGCAATATGTTTATTCACCGAGTAATATATCCTATAAAAGGAAAATCCGATGGCCAACAGCTTCAAATGCCACATTTGAGGTCCAGTCATTTTGGCTAATTCACTCGTGGGTACGAAGTTGATAGGAGGCCCCAGATTGTGATGGGAGTTTAAGAATTGTCTCCGAAATTTGATCCGACTGATTCAAGAGCTTGTCTTCGAGGAACTCCTCCCCAAAAAACTACAAGATGAAAGCAAGGGCATAGTATCATATGATTAGAGCATCCGTCATGGTTCTTCCGAGATTATAGCAAAAAAGAATCAAAACCAGAAATTTAACCGAGATCCAGGCAGAATTTATCAGTAGAAAAGCTAAATGAACCTATTAAAAGATAAAAGAGATTCAAACCTTAATACTGCTGAGAGTCAATTCACCGTTCAATACATATTTCTTTGCATCGCGTGCACTGTAAGCTATAACCTACATGTGAAGGAGCAAAATTATACATTTGCATCAATGTGAATTAATGACCTTAATTCACAAAAGGTCATAAAGAACTTACTCTTTGGAGCATTTCCGCTTACCCCAAATTCCTGAGAAACTCGTCTCCCAACATCTTCAGCGTTCATTTCCACATACACATGGAGAAGCTGAAAGAAATTTGAAAAATCATATGAATAATGGTTAGATTCTTGAGAGATATGTAATCTCAAACTAAGTACATTACTTACATGGTGAGATGTCAACTTTATAAGCAAATATTGTAAACGAGTTGTCAGTTGCAAACAAAACATAGGATGCAGGAAGAGAAATACACTTCTAATGGTAAATCATCAGCACGGTTGGTATGTCCTGACATAAGTTTAGTACAAATGTCCTTAATGCACTTTCTTGAGTTATTTAGAAACAGAATAATTAGCATTTTTCTGCACATTTATGTGAGGTTTCAAATAGAAGTCTTGGTTTCAAGGGCTTCAGCTTGAGGAGAGCAACAGAAATTTCTTCCACAGAAAAGTAAGGCCAGAATCCAAGGACCTATTTTGAGGGCATTTTCATTAGAGTAGTGAGAAACTAGTCAAAGAACATAATATTGACAAACTGCCAGAGGAAAATTTAAAAATCTTTTGGAGCCACAACAGTATAATTAGTAGTATTTACAGGCAGAGAAGGGTCAATAATGGAGCACAAGCTTTCAAAGAAGCTCGACTGATAAGCTGATACATATCCTGAGGTATGGGGATCTTTTTTTCACTTTTCTTTTTAAACCCGAGAAGTCAGGGCACATGCTTGACCTCTGCCAGGTTCTACATTTACATATTGAATCATTATGAAACCTCTTTCCTTTTGGAATTCTAAGGAGGCATATAATAAGGTAGATCAAGAACAACGGAACTAACCGAAAGGTTTAGGAAGCAGAGGTATCAATACATGAGAAACAAATTAAAAATTGTGCTAGCGGTGAAGTTTACTTATTTGAAGTGTGGCGCTCAAATAAGTAAAGGATGTTCTGCCATACTCACCTTTCCTTTTAATGCTTTTGCTACTTCTTCAAATGTCGATGTAACCTTGTCCGAACCATATGCTGGGCCAAAGAGCCATAGCTGAGAACAGATATAAAGACATGTTAAAAACAAAAATATGAATTTCCTAATATAAGAAGAAGAAGAGGCCCCTCTATAACCTGTTTCCTCGGATCCTGAAAAACGAATTCAGCATTATGTATGGTCAGATTGACCACCAGTGGATGCTTAGTGTGAGTTACAAAGTTAGCTATTGCCAATCTTGTGAATTCATGACCTGAAGAACAAGAAAAATGTTCAAGTTAAAGTTAGTTCAATTGTACTTTGAAACTATTAAAGCATTAAGTCCTGAAAACGCACGAAAGGGAGTGGCTTTTCCAGCTCCAAGATGAAGAAAGATCAAAGCAGGGCGTTTGCTTTTTGGATGAATATGGAATAACTCTGCAACATCAGCACTAGCGGTTTGATAGAAGTTAATATCACTATGCAATTTTGAAGCAGCCGCAAGTTCTTCACTCTCCGTTCCCTGTTAATCAATAGGATGATTCAATACATGCTTTTGAACTAGTGAAAAGAATGAATTGAAGAACGAAGTAAGATAAGTGGATATTAAATTATATGAACATGCAAAATGTATGTCTAAACTGAGTGGAATATAGTAACTGAGAACTGTGCTTTATGACTACCAAGTTTTGCTTGCTAAAGCTCATATGCAGCCTCCGGTGCCCAGGCTCTTCAAATCTTGATATTATGACAAAGATTGTAAATGCCATTGATAAACTAAAACTGAATACTAAATGCAATTAACGTAAGAAATTCAGAATGGTATCTGTACCTCAACTCGAGCAATTATGATTACACAGAATTCAAACAAATGATTTAATGAAATTCAGGGTAAAAGACTGCTATATTAGAGAGAATGAAACAAGAGACTAGTATCTATTGACCATCAAGTACCTCTAAATCGTGAAGGAATCCCAAAACCAATTTAGATTCATCTGTCAATATACGCTCCGCTTCATCCATTGTTGTAATGCTGTAAGTACCCAGGGCCATTTTCTCCCTCACCCAAGCTGATATAGCATCCCTGCAGTTTGAATAACCACTGTTAGCAATGCATACTGTGACAGAAAGTGCTGTCCAATTCAGTCTTCCATTTGAAACAATTAGTACCAACTATTCAAGAATTTATAAGACATGCAATGCCATCAACAACAATGTCTACAGTACCTCTGCTGCGGTACAATCATCCAGTGGTATTATGTCACGTTTATATTCATTTATCACTTATCAATACAAACCAACTTGTCTGAATTTTTTTTTGAAATAAATATAGACATCTCATGAATTTATTGAACCACCTTGTCCTTTCGCCAAAAAACTGAAATTGCCTCACTCCACCAACAAACAAATACAAAGTTGGATACGCTAGAATATCATACTCCTTTGCCAAGTCTTTCTCCAAAGAAGGATCAACCATCACAAGCTCAGCCTCACCCTTCAGCATTTTGGCTGCCGCCGCAAACTCAGGAGCTAGTTTCTTACTCCAATAGCACCAGTTTGCATAGAACATTGCCATCACATTCCTATTCTTGCCCATCAACTCACTAAAATTCTTCCCATTTAAAGACAACATCCTTTGCGTAAAGAAGCTGCCAGGCGTGGTTATTATTGAGATTGGTCAGTTCAAGTTCATCAGGCTCTAGCTTAAGATCCTCCTGGGATTGTGTTGGTGGGAAGAAGTAGAGTTTGAAGAGGATGATGGATGAAGTTAAGAGAAGGAGAAGAGTTCTTGTCTTTTCCATTTGATGAATCAAGAAAACTTCAGAGTGAGATAGCATTTGAAAGCTGAGAATTTTGATTATTTTATGTAGTGTTGGACAAAGGCTAGCCGTTTGACTTCAAAATAAAAAGTCATGTAGCAGTTGGAAGAAAGTTACGCTCGTTATTTTCATAATCCAATTTGGGCTGGACCGGCGTTGTGATGCGGGCCCAATTATGAACGTTTCGGCATTTTTGAGTCCAGTGATATGCCGTTCTCATTATTTATACATTTCTAAAATAATTTTAAATCATAAAATAACATTTCCGAAACCAAATTTCAAATAAGATTACCAAATACCAAACCAAAATTTAAGTAGTAGCCTTTCAAAGAATTAAAAAAATAAATTATATTAGTAGGAAAGAAAGACTCAAGAAAAGAACTCCACCATAATTGATTTGATAAGCTCGCATCTAAGGTAACATTTACATTTTGAATTGAAGTGAGAATTTTAGGATTGGAGATATGGAGTGAGAGTAAGAGTAGGTTATTTACTTACACTGAGTATGGAATCAGAATCAGAATCTAATTAATGTATTTACTTTGTTTTGGATTGAGAGTAAATAGTTTCAAATTATATTTTTCTTTGTTTGAAAAATTGTAGTTTTTAATCCCAAAATTAATAAAAAAATATATTTGAAAAATAAAATATTTATTTTGTTATATTTGTAAATTAATACTAATTATTAATATTCTTAATTATGTAAATAAATTTTTTTATTAATTTTAATTTTAATTATATAAATTAAAAATTATTGATAAGAGTAACACGAATAGACATTATTATTTATAATATAGTACAAAATTAATATTTTCTTAGAATAAACTATTTATTACTATTAATTATTATTATTAAATAAATATAGTACCATTATTTTTAAATAAATATAACAATATTATTTTTAAGTAATTTTAACTTTTTTCTATCAATAAGTAATTTTAACTTAGAATCAAAGTAAATTATTATTTTTAACTAAATATAATAATATTATATTTAAATAATTTTTCTTTTATTCTTTGATTTTTTTTTTGTTTGCTTGTGGGGGCTTTGGTCACATGTTGAATCCATCACTGTGTTGTACACTGCTGTGTTAAAAATTTTATTGAACATAAGGTTCAATCTCGGGTACTCAAAAGGCATGTCTTCCATTGTCTCGAACTCTCGATTAAATGGAATTCCTTAATCCTCCTGCTCACTCAATTTTGATATTGAAATGAACTTTACAAGGACTACTCTCTCCAACAATGTATGGATAAATAATAGCTCAATAACGAATCAATGTAGGTAGATAAAAAAAATAAAAGCTCAAGATTAATTGTATGAACAAGTTTAAACTTTTTAAAGATTGAAAAAAGTTATTTGATTTGAGTTTGATTTGGGTTTTTATAGTTTATACAAGTAAATTAGTCGTTATTGACTTTTTAGAGAATTATTCGATCGTCTCTAAAATGAGACGGTTAATCGCTATACTAATGTGGCACGTTACAGTTGTAAAATCAAAATTGAAAATTTTCTAAGCGAATCACTGTTTAATTTTGCCAGCTAGTCACTAAGTTTCTGGACTTGAGGAGGTTAGTTGCTATATGTAAGTGGTTAGCCACTACTGTTCCGGAATTTATAGTTTTGCCCAAAACCTTTATGAAATCATACTATGGCCTAAAGCTTTCTATATATTTGCAAATAGATCTGCGTCCATAATTTAAAGTAACACTTATTAATTTCAAAGTTCTCAAAACTTTTCAATTTAGTCCATAAATTTGAAAACAACCAATTTCATAAAATTATTTATCTTATAATTATAAAACCTTTAGTTTATGAAATTGATGATTTATTTAAAATATTATGAAAGATAACTTGAGCTTTTAAGTGCTAAAATATGTATACATTAAATCATACCAGCCTTACAAGAATTATAACAATAGAGGCCACTTGCGCTAGACTCTTAGTGTTTGTCTTTGATAGTGCTGTTGTCTATTAAGTGTCTTGAGTTGGATCTCACTTGAATGATTTTTGCCCTTCAAGAATTAGTGAGATTGTGAAATATAAATTTACCTTTTTACCCTTGACACGTGATTTATTATCATCAAAATTAAGGTTCGTATAGCCATTTAGGCCAACACTAATAATTTAATTTCTGAATATATTTTTATTTTTCAATAATAAAATTTAATTTGCAAATGCTAGGGATCCTTAATCCTTAATGTTGGCTGGAGGAGAGCTTGTCAACAACCATTGCAACGAATCTATAACAAGTTTTATCGCTACAATTACTTATTAATTGATTTCTTTACATTTGATGTAAAATAATATGTCATATTATATCAATTTTAAAGCTATATATTAAGATTTCTAACTTAATCAAATGTAAGAAGGAGCAATTAATTGACAATCAACAAGTCAATTGGAAAAGCTAACCTACATGAGGAATTTGTTGAGTATAAGTGACATAGTAGAAATATGGTAAGGTTATGATGAAACATCTGCGACAAAAAAATATGTCAATACATTCAATTATTGAATATAAATTATGACTATATTTAGTATTGAGATGTTGCTATTAAAAAAAAAAGTTGATAACGTATGGTAATATGTAATAATTTTGAAAGTTATTATAAATTTTTATTATATAGATAAAATAAACTTAGTTTTTATATTATAGCAGCAAGTATTTATTAAGCACTTTAGAGTTAGAATTTAAAAGCTATAGTTTCCACCAATAATTAAGCAGGGTGAATATCTAGAAACAAGTCTAATAGAAAGTTTTTTATTTCTAGAAAATAGAAAACGCATGTGATGCATAATTTGTAAGGTTTTGAAGTTACAGCAGCAGAGGAAAGGAAAGATTTAAAAAAGAGAATTGCTTTATGAAATAATTTGTCTGCATTGTTTATTCAAACAGCTTTAGGCATTTTATAAGAGCCAATTAGAAAAGCACAATCTACACTAGTAACTGCACTTGGAATAAAACATGAAATACGAGACTCCTCTTCTCAAGCGTGGGTATCAGGTACGTGGGAGACATATCAGCATGCTTGGAAAGGGATACACGCAAAACAATCAACACAAGATTTGCTTTATTTCTAGAATGCATGGGCATGCACTCTACTTGTAGAACTCCATAACCCAGCAATTACTAACAACACGTTCACACCTGATCCCACTAAAACCAGCGCCAGTAGCCAGGGCCATGAATTCATGCTTTGTTCTCTCCTTTCCACCGGGAGTTTGAGACATCATAAGCATGTCAACAAGGAAACTTAATTTTGATTCAATGCTTGTATTAGGAACTTCTGGAAGCATTACCTCCACATCGATTACCTTTCCATTTTCTGGAATGCTTCTGTAGCAATTCTTCAACAACTTCAAGCAATGCTCATCGTTCCAATCGTGCAGTATGCCCTACATAAGAATTCTCATGTTAATCAAATTATTGTTTGTAAAAATTTAATTTAAGGAACTCCTCCAAAGATGTCCGCAAATTAAATTAAAAACTTACCCTCATAAAAATGGCATCACCTTTTGGAACACTTTGAAACATATCACCCGGTACATGCTCAATACCTGTAAAATATTATACAATTTATTTGTTTTTCTCTACACACACACGCATGTCCTCATTTTTTTAAAAACAGATTCGGGGTTTTCCAAGATTTTTACAACAGTAAACCACTGAAAAATTATATATATACAAGCAGGTTCAAGGGATATTTTTAAAATACAAGTTTAGGTATAAATTTCTAACAATTAGATTAAAGTCTATCACATCGTTAATATTGAAACTGCATGCAATTTTATAATTCTAAAAATTAACTAATTAGACGTAAGTCCTTTCATTCAAAGATTGAAATTATACTTGACTTCGGAAGCAAGATCTTCCAACCAAATTGTAGGCAACTTAAAATTAAAAGCTGCCTTAGATAACACATGAGCATGTGTGTTGCAGGCTCCTCGGATGATAGATAATCCTAGAGGGAATTATAAAAGAGGGGTTTTATTAAATAATTGAATTTGAAGTTATGAAAATAATTACAAGATCTCTCTATTTATAATAGAGGAAAGCTATTTTCCTAAGTTAACTGAAAAAAGAAAACTAAATCAAAATTCTAATAGAAATAAAATACTAAATCACATACCATAAATAGACTCCAATACAAATATAAAATCCTAAAACAATAAAAATTTTAAAATCTTAAATTAACCTAAATTAACGTCCTATGTCAACACATATGCGCATATATTCGTATTTTATTAAAGTAAGCAATTTTCTACAAAAAAAAAGGAAAAAACACACATTTTCCAATATAGTGTATTATCTTTTAGTTCATCGATAAAGTAAGAGAACCTATATATATATAGTACTGATCTAATATAAAAATCTTAGATTTTGTTAAAGTGAAGATGTCACTAAAATATAAAAGCATATATTTAATACATTAAAATCTATATCTTTTTATCTGTTAATAACATCCTCATTTTAACAAAGTGAGGATATGCTCATTAGTGAATGATTATATAAATGTCCTCATTTTTTTTAATACAGACACGCTATTCAACCGTGCGATTTAATACTGTTCTTCACTGACTCTATCAAACTACACCATTTAACAACCTATCCGCATGAAAAAAAATAAATAAAAAGGGAATTAGGGCGCTCGCCCTATTGAATATATGTACACTTCATTTAGAACGAGATTAATAATCATACATGGATGTGGTTGGGCATGCTCAATGACATGAGGCTGGTCGAAATTGATGCCCTTAATATGGGGGTACTTGGAACAGATGGCTCGAAGAGCAATGCCGAGACCGCCACCAACATCGACCAGTTGCGTGATGTTGTCGAAGCCCTTGTAGAATTCAAGAATGTTGCTTATAACCAGAGAGGTATGGTGATGCAATGCTGTGTTAAAAAGTTTATTGAACCTAGGGTCCAATCCTGCATACTCAAAGGTTTGCATTCCATGGGCTCGATTAAATGGAGTTCTTCCTTCAAGAATAGCATCTTTGAGTTGGGACCTACATAAATTCCAAAAAAGACAATTAATCATGCATCGTATATGTATAAGCTTCATGCATGCATGGCCTAGCTGATCATTTACTGAGAAAAAGAGAGTAGTAGAAATTAATTAATTAATTACCAGCTCTCCAGGGAGACCTTGTCCTGAAATAGGACTAGTGCGGGGCCTAGTGAGACGCCATCTTTGTTAGGCACATAGTATTTGGAGACGGAATTCAAACTATACAGTCTCTGGGCACCAGAAGCATCAAGTGAGCATTCAACAATACTGTAGCTAGCCAGAAGCCTGAGAATTCGATCCAGCATCATGGGTGCGTCTTTGTTCTTGGTGGGCAACTGGGCTGCAATATCTGAAGCAGAGAGCTTTGCACCAGGACCAGCTTTGTCTATGATCTCTAAAGTGCCTAGCTCATACACCGCTTGCATGGCCATGGGTAGCACTGTACCCATCGCCAATTGATTGGCATATGCAAAGCTTTGGTTGCTCTCTCCATCAACTATAGAATCCATTCTAAGTTTCTTGAATTTCTTTTACGCTTTGCAGGGTTTCTTGTTTTGCTAGGAAGTTATATATAAAGACTTGTTCATGTAAAACTAACGAGGGAAGCATATGCACCATGTGCTTTCTACGGTATCATAGAAAAGTGCAAAAGGGGTGGTAGGTCTTATCAACGGTCAGAGAGAGCCACTTCCAAGATTGCCGGAGACATAATTCACTGAACCACGTTGTTAAGAATTTACTTAGATTTGCTTTAAATTGTGTTGGCATTAGAATCGTAAAATATTAATTATCTTGAAATTTTACTTTTCATAAATTACTACTTATATGATACTGTTAATAATTATTGTTCATATGTCACGCTGTACCATCACCATTTATAGGATTGTTTAAGTTACTGTTTATTTCCCCTAAACTATTAGCTATGCTAGAAATTGTAAATTACAAAAAATAAAGCATACATAAGATTTTTACATGGTTCGAATCACAATCCTATAATCACGGGGTCATACCCGGATATTAATCAATTCATTAAGTATGAAAAGATTACAATTAAGGAAAAAGGACACCCATGGATTGGAGAAAATGTCATAGAGACCCTTAAGTTTTCATAAAGGGATACTAAGACCTCTTTTTGACCACAATACCTTTTAAATTTAGTAATTAGAAAAATGACTTTAAATTTTTTTAATTAATATAAATAATATAATCTATCTAGTAGACTAATAATATTAAATTTTAACATTTACAATAATATTAAAATTTAAATTATTATATTTATTTTAATAATAAATTTGAATTTATTAGAAAGATTTAAATAAATTTTTGGGTTAAGTATATTTAACAATTAACAAAATATATCCCTATCAATAATATTAAAATTACTTTTTACATAATATTCAAAATAATTTCAATTTTAATTTATTTATTTTAATATTTTATTTCTATTTATTATTAAAAATTATTTTAACTATAATAAAATAGGTCTGATAGATTGTAAAATATAAAATATTTTTAAATATTAAAATTATTTTAAAATATATATGTTATTACATTTATTTTAATGCCATATTTCTATTTATAATAAAATTTTGGATTAATTTTTTTGGGGTTTATAAAGTCAATAGGTATTATGGTCAAAAGGGAGTCTTAATGTTCCTTATTGAAAACTCCAGGGTCTTTGTGACTATTGTTACGAGCCTTAGGGTGTAGGCACCCTTTTCTCTACACAATTAGATTCTTACACAATTTCAAACTTAGTCTTAGTTTTACTACCATCTAATTAAATTAACTTAGTCAAACTTGTTTAGTGAGCATTATTCGTCTTCAATTATGTTTGCACATCAACATAATAGACTATATCTTTATTCTAAAAAGACCAACGTAATCACCGAAGAATATTTATTGAAAGATTATATGTACTGAAGACTCGAAGACCATAATTATCATTTGATTCTAACATGTTTAGTCCTTTAATCATGGACAATTAAGGGTTTGGCTACAATGTCGGGCTCTTAAAAAGAGGGCCTAGTAGACTTAGAGCAACCGGTTAAGAAACCGGTTGCTCTACTTAATTTATTTTTAAACATTAAATATTAAAATAAAGTAATATATTGATTAAAAAATTGTGGAAAAATAATATTAACAATAAGAAGAAAAGATAGATAAATGGAAAATGAAAGAAAACTATAATCTTTTAATTATTTTATATATAAGATTAATATTTGAGCTTAGGTTTGCAGTAAAACCCCATTATGTACTCATTTGTTCCACGTTATTTCACTAAACTGGATTTAATTAATAAGAGCACAATGAATTAAATTAAATTCAACTTGCGCTCAATAAATATATTTAAGAATATATCTAATTAATTAATTTCTATTTAAATTGTACACAAATTATGAATGCATTCATGAAATTATACGTATAAATTTAATCGTCCAACTTTTTTATACGATTGATAAAAATGATGGCTTAGAAAAGAACTTTCTTTTTTTCATATTTCATTTTTTCATATTTCATGCTATTTTTTTACATGTAAATTTTATACTCCAAGTTTACATTTTATGTTGCATTTTTTAAGTTTGGTGTTTCATGATAGAAATGGTGCCAAAAGTTATTATTTTCCTACACATTTCATTTTCCTACACATTTCATGTAAGGTGTTTATGTTTCATGCACAACCTCGTCTTTCACGTGTCAAGTAGTTTTCTTCATATTTATACCGTAGTCATGTTTAGTCTATGATGTTGCATGTTTAACTTTCCTTTTTGCATATTTCATGCTATTTTTTTTACATGCCAATTTCATGTTTCTTACTTAAACTATTTTGTTGAATCTTTGCAGTTTGTTGCTTCATGCCATAAAAAATGTCACCAAAAAACTTTATATTCCTATTTCATGTACAACATTGTTTGTCATATATATCAAATAATATTGGAAGTTTACGTCATGCTCATATTTAATTGTGGTTTGGTGTTTTATGTTATAAAAAATTGCGTCAAAAATTTCAAAATTCTTGAAAATGAGATGGTATAATAAAAGAATATGCATAAAGTTTTTTTGCTTCATCCGATTCAATAACCAAATATCGTAAACTAAAATTTAATTGTTGCCTTATAGCAAAGAAACTTTAAGACCGAAGAGAAAGATGCCACCATGACGAAACAATTTTGTTAACATTTCCAACTAATTGTATGGTGGAGTTATACTTTTGGTGATTCCTACTTGGTGGCTTAATTGCCTCAAACTCTTAGGTGGGTTCTTAAGTCTTAATTGCTTCATATTGTAAGTAACCCTAAAATTTAAATTTTGCCCCTGTTTCATGTTCAAGGTTTACTTGTACTCATGTTTGATGTTTTTCATTTCATATTTTTCATTGAACGTTGCATATTTCTGGTATTTGTTTCATGTATAAATATCGTGTTTCATTTTAAATTCGTTAATAAAAATATACACATATTCAATTAATGGCCTAATTCAATTATTAGTTATATAATATATATAGAAATATGTTAGATAATATTATATTGAATTCAATTGGTCAAGACATGCTTGTATTAAAAACATTATCCGTTTCCATTGAATACTTATGTGAGTGAATATGATATATTTTGCAATTTTTTTTAATTTTGTATTGTAATTAATTATATAAAATTAATTGTTTTAATTTGCATTACAATAGTACAAGTAGGAATATAGCTAATTTACTAACTTGTATTTAACTCGTGTACAAAAAATATAACTATGTTAATATAAGTCAAAATAACACATTTAAATATATTAAGTATTTAAGATTTAAACTTGGTTGGCCAACCAAAGTGCTGAGTTTCAATCCAATGATTACTCCTAGAATAACGGCCAATTTGTAATATTGTAAATTTTAAAGTGATTGCGGTTAATTGTACTGTATAATCAACCGTGAAGAGATTCATCTAAACATTGGCTAAAATTTAGATTATTAATTTTATTTTTATTTTTTATCTCAAAATGATTGGTAATAGAAATAAATTAAATCCAACTTTGTGCTCAATAATTATATTTAGGAATAGATCGAATTAACTAATTTTTGTTTGACTCGTACACAAATTATAAATATGCTCATGAAATTATGCATATAAATTTAATCATCTTACTATTTTTTACACGATTGATAAAATGATGGCTTTGAAAAAAACTTTCCGTTTTTGCATATTTTATGCAATTTTTTTATATGTAAATTTCATGTTTCATGTTTATATCACATATTGCATTTTTTGAGTTAAAGTTAGAAATGGTGCCAAAAATTATTATCCTCTTGTCTCTTTCATGTAAGATGTTAGTGTTTCATCTTTCATGTACAACCTCGTTTCACATGTATCAAGTAGTTTGTTACATGTTTACATCACAGTCATATTTAATGTCCGGATTGCATGTTTAATTTTCATTTTTGCAAATTTCATGCCATCTTTTTACATGTAAATTTCATGTTTTATGTTTACACTATTTTGTTGCATCTTTAAAGTTTGTTGCTTCATGTCACAAAAAATGATGTGAAAGAATTTTATATTTCTGTGACGTTCATGTTTCATGTACAATATTGTTTGGCACATATATCAAAAATCTTTGCAAGTTTACATCATACTCATGTTTAACTGTTGTTAGGCGTTTCATTTCATAAAAAATGGGCCAAAACTTTCAAAATCCTTAAAAATGAGCTGATATAATAAGGGCTTATGCATAACTTTTTTCTCTTCATCCAATTCCAGTAGCCAAATACCGCAACATGAAATTTAACTATTGCCTTAGAGCAGACAAACATAAAGATAAGAGAAAGATGCCACCATGAGGAAACGATTTCGTTAACATTTCCAATTAATTGTGAGGCGAAGTTGTACTTTTGGTGATTCGTACTTGGTAGGTTAATTGTCTCAAAATCTTAGGTGGGTAATTAAGTTTTAATCGCCTCATATTTTAAGTAACACAAAAGTTTAAATTTTACCCCTGTTTCATGCTCAACGTTTAGTTGTACTCGTGTTTGATGTTCTTCGTTTCACATTGTACACTAAATGCTGCATCTTTGTGGTACTTGTTTCACGCACAAATGTCATGTTTCATTTTAAATTTGTTAATAATATACACGTATTCAATTAATGGGCTAATTCAATTATTAGTTACATAATATATATAGAAATATGTTGGGTAATATTATATTGAACTCAATTAGTCAAGACATACTTGTATTACAAATATTATATATTTTTAAATAGCTTTTTTAATTATGTATTGTAATTAATTATATAAAATTAATTGTTTTAGTTTGTATTACAAATATTATAAGTAGGAATATAGCTAATTAACTAATTTGTATTTAACTAGTGGACAAAATATATAAATATGTTAATATAAGTCAAAATAGCACATTTAAGTATATTAAGTATTTAGGATTCAAACTCGGGTAGCCAACTAAAGTGTTGAGTTTCAATATAATGATTACTCCTAGATTATGGGACAGTTTAATAATGATATAACTTTTAAAGCAATTGCTATAAGTTGTACTGTATAATCAGCTGTGAAGTGAATTAATTAAAAATTAGCTAAAATTTATATTATTAAATTTTTTTTTATTTTGTTATCTCAATATAATTTGTAATGAAATCTCTTGCGTCTCAAAATATTCGAAGCTCTTGTAATAGTATAGGGTTATATATATATATCTTTATGGTAAAACCCCATTAAGTACTCATTTGATCCACATTATTTTTCTAATCTAGGTTTAATTAATAAAGGTAGGTTAAATTAAATTAAATTAAATTCAACTTATGCTCAATAATTGTATTTAGAATATATCTAATTAACTAATTTTTATTTAACTCGTACACATATAATAAATGTTTGCATGAAATTACATATATAAATTTAATGGTCTAACTATTTTTTACACGATTGATAAAATGATAGCTTCGAAAAGAACTTGTAATATGAAAAAAAAATCAACTAATTATAATAAAATTACGTACCTATCCAATTTTTTCCCTTATTTTAGTCGGATAATAGTTTTGAAATGAATTTGATAATTCAAGTGATAATGTCTATTCTTATTTGCTACACAATATTTTTTTAGTTGTGTGTTGTTTTGTTTTTTCATTTTTTTTTTAAGAGAAACTAATCATAGTGGCTAATTAAAAGTATTGGGTTAGAAAAATTCTGAGTTCAATTGAAATTTACAATCATATATGAAAAAGAAATATGCTAACAAAACAAAAAAAAAATGAGGGATAAAAAGAAAATATCGTAGAAAGAAACGGCAACATCAATATCATCATTTTTCTAGGGAAAATTAAGCCCCAATCTTCCCAATAATAAGGCCAATTTTAAATAAAATTACAACCTAATAGAGTAAATCCATCTACTAAACATCCAAAATTTACAATGTAAAATTTCAGTATCACTAATAACACTTCCAAACCTAAAGATTGCAACAAATTGATAGCACTGAGGGTGTTTTACAACCTAGTGTATCTTAAATTATTTTGGATTAAATTATATGACACTCATTTTTTTGGGGTGAAAACAAATTATAACACACTTATTTTAAAAGAAATTTGTTAATGAAAAACAAAATAATGAAAATTAAGAGCACTCATTTATAAAAATAAGCTATGAAAAGAAAAATAAAATTTTTATAAGCAGAATCTCCCAAACAATAAAAGCAATGTTAAATTGAGTTACAAATTAATTGTAATTGTTGGGTCCAAATCATTTTGGATCTAAAAGCCTAAAATCTAAAAACGTTTATTTAATATGAAATTAATATTAAGCTTTGGACTTGGATGAAATTTGTCATGAAATTTGCCAGGCGCTCCCCCACGTACTTTTGAGCGCGAAGAAGTGGCGAGAGAGAGAGAGAAGACATAGAGGTTCTTCTGTTGGGAATAGTAATTTTAATTTCTAATTGAATGATCGGAAGGTAAATTTAATTCTGTTTCCTCCTGAATTCTGAAGGTAAATTCCTAGGATCGCTCTCTATAATCCTATTGGTCTTGATTTTTATTTTATCATCTCTTTGGTTATTATTTGGGATACCCACTTATTAGAAAGACAGATATTAGACTATTACTGTAAGCCAAATATATTGAGATTCTTGATGTTGTTAGCTTTTAGTATTATTTAGAGAAGAGTTTGTGTTGTAATTCCATTAATATAGTGGAAGATTATATATTAGACTACAGTCCCGTGGTTTTTCCCGCTTTGAATTTTCCACATAAAAATCTATGTCTCTTGTGATTGGTTTATTTATTTGAATTGTGTTGGTCTATGTTTCTGCCTATTTACCTGTGGTACACATCTTATTTTAATCATACAAAGAGGGAAAGAGTTTTGTTTTCACTTAATTTGCAGCTGCTTGTGTGAATCCCTTTCCCAACAGAGTGGTATCAGAGCTTAGTTTTGTGGTTTTATTACTTGTGTGATTAAAATGGACGAGTCCTCGACATGCATGATTAAATTAAAGTCATGGAATTATAGTATTTGGAAGTCTATGATGGAAGATTTGTTGTACATGAAAGATTTATGTGAGCCCATTAAAGATGAGGAAGTTAGACCCCCTGATTTGGGTGATAAGAAATGGGCACAATTAAATCAGAAGGCCGTGGCTACTATTAGATCATGAATTGATCAGAGTGTATACCACCCTATAGTGAAGGAATCTACGGCTGATGTTCTTTAAAAAAAATTAGAGATGATTTATGACCAGCCAACAACACAGAATAAAACCAATCTAATGAAAAGACTTGTTAACTTGAAATACAAGGAGGGACGCAATATAACTAAACACACTAGTGAGTTTCAGGGTTTGGTTGATCAGTTGACTACTATGAAAATTATTTTAGATGATGAGTTACAAGTATTGTTATTGCTTAGTTCTTTACCTGACAGTTGGGAGACATTAGTGGTGTCAGTGAATAATTCAGCGCCGAACCGAAAATTAACCTTGGATATGGTTGTAGATAAGCTGCGGAATAAAGAATTTGGAAGAAGAAGCATTGAAGTAGTTTCCTCTAAGCTAGATGCACTTGTTTTAAAAAAATAAGAAAGGCAGGGGAGAAACCAAAACAGAAATTCCGGCCAGCAGAACAATGATAACTCTAGAGGAAGATCCAAGTTCCAGAGGAGAAACGTCAAGTGCTTTCATTGTCAGAAAATGGGTCATGTTAAAAGGAGTGTAGATTATGTAAAAGAGAACAGGCGAAAGAAAAGGGTGATGCTCAGAAAAATGACAAAGAGAACACTACAACCATAGTTGATGGTGATATGGGTATTGTTTATGATGAAAGCTCTGTAAATCTTACTTGCCATACCAGTGATTGGGTGATTGATTCGGGTGCTTCGTTTCATGTTACTACACATCGTGATTACTTCACATCCTATGTTAATGGTGATTATGGCAATGTTTGGATGGGATATGAGGGGGCATCCAAGATTATGGGCGTAGGAGATATTTGTTTGGAAACCAGCATTGGCTGTAAGTTGTTGCTCAAAGATGTTAGTTATGTACCAAATATTCACCTTAATTTAATCTCCGCAAGAAAATTTGATGATGATGGTTACATTAATCAATTTGTTGAAGGAAAATGGTAGCTCACTAAAGGCTCCCTAGTGTTAGCTAAGGGGAAGAAAGTAAACACTCTCTATGTGATAGAAGACAAGATAAAAAAAAGGACGTGAATGTGGCTGTAAAAGATTCTGATATTGAGACATGGTATAAAAAGCTTGGTCATATTAGTGAGAAAGAGTTAGAAACTTTTGTCAGAAAAGGATTTCTACCCAGCTTTGCAGGTATGTCCCTCAAAACTTGTGTCATTACTTAGCTGGAAAGGCACATAAAGTAGCTTTTAAAAATTTTTCTCCATCTAGAAAATTGTAAATACTTAATTTGATTCATACTGATGTTTGCAGGATGCAAAGTAGATCAATAGAAGGTGCACTTTATTTTGTAACTTTTATTAATGACTGTTCTAGAAAAGTGTGGGCTTTTGCTTTGAAATCTAAAGACATGGTGATTGATACGTTTAAGTTCTTCCATGCTTATGTCGAGAGATTGACAGGAAGAAAACTAAAATGTGTTAGGGCAGACAACGGTGGTGAGTGAAGAGAACCATTTAAGCAGTATTACAGATTCCATGAAATAAGACTTGAGAAGGCTGTACCAAAAACCCCTCAGCAGAACGGTGTTGCAGAAAGGATGAATAGAACAATTCAAAAGAGGGTTAGGTTATGCTTTCTGATGCCAAGCTTCTCAAATCTTTTTGGGTAGAAGCTATGCGTACTATAGTTGATTTAATTAACCTTTCTCCTTCAGCTCAATTAGATGGTGATGTGCCTGAGAGAGTTTGGACTAGGAAAGATGTTTCTTATAAACACTTGAGAGTGTTTGGTTGTAGAGCATATGTTCATATCCCTAAAGATAAGAGATCGAAGCTTGATAATAAAGCCAAGGAATACATTTTCTTAGGCTATGGGCATGAAGAATTTAGGTACAGATTATGGGATCCAGTGACAAGAAAATTAATCAGAAGTAGAGATGTTGTGTTCCTTGAAGATAAAATAGTTGGTGATGTAGAAAAGAATAATGAGTCTCAATCATCTTCTGAGATTCCTGTTATTCCTGCTTTAGCTTCTCCACCTGTAGTGCATTATGATCATGGGGGTGCTAAAGAAGATAATAATAATGGTCCAGTGGAACCAGTCGACCAAGCACCTCCAGAACCACATGCACCACTAGTTGAGCCAGAATTGAGAAGATCCACTAGAGAACGGCGGCCTTCCATTGGATATTATCCATGTGAGTATGTGATGCTTACAGATGAAAGGAAGCCAGAATGTTTTGAAGAAGTTATGTCTCATTAGCATAAAAATAAGTGGGTTAAAGCCATGCAAGAGGAGATGAAATCTTTAAATGAGAACCACACTTATGACTTAGTAAAACTTACTAAAGGAAAGAGAGCATTGAAGAACAAATGGGTTTACAGGTTGGAGATTGAAAATAACTTACAACAATCGTACAATGCTAGATTGGTTGTGAAGGGTTTTGATCAGAAGAAATGTACTGATTTTGAAGAAATATTTTCTCCTATGGTGAAGATATCTTCTATTCAAGTTGTTATGGGATTAACAGCCAGCTTGAATTTAGAGATTGAACAGCTTGACGTAAAGACAATTTTCTTGTACGGAGTCTTAGAGGAGGAAATATACATGGAGCAACCTAAAGGTTTCAATGTTAACGACAAAGAAGAACTTGTATGCAAGTTGAAAAAAAGTCTGTATGGGCTGAAACAGGCACCAAGACAGTGGTACAAGAAGTTTGATTCCTGAATAGAGAATCATGGTTTCAGTAAGACTACGTTTGACCATTGTGTTTTTGTGAAAAAGTTTGGTAATAATAACTTTATCATTTTTCTGCTTTATGCGGATGACATGCTGATTGTTGGCCAGGATGCGAGTAAGATTGACAATTTAAAGAGAGAGCTTAGTAAGTCTTTTGTAATGAAAGACTTGAGACCGGCAAAACAGATTCTTGGCATGAAAATTTTCCGCGATAGAAAAATCTGCGAAGTGATAGTTATCTCAAGAAGCATATGTTGAAAGGGTTCTTGAAAGATTTAACATAAGCAAGGCAAAATCTGTTTGTTCTCCACTTGCAGGTCATTTCAAGCTTAGTTCCGAGTATTATCCTACAAGTGAGAAAGAGAAGCAATAGATGAGAGGAGTTTCTTATGCTTCAGTTGTTGGGAGTTTAATGTATGCCATGGTTTGTACGAGGTTAGATATTGCTCATGCAGTTAGTGTAGTCAGTTGGTTTTTCTCTAATCTAGGTAAAGAGCACTGGACAGCAGTGAAATGGATTCTCAGATATCTCAGAGGCACTTCCAAGGTATGTTTATGTTTTGGTGGTGACAAACTTGTGTTACAAGTGTACACAAATGCAGATATGGCAGGGGATGTTGATTTCAGATAATCTCTATTAGAATATTTGCTCACCTTTGTAGGGGGAGCAGTCTCATGGCAGTCCAGCCTTCAGTAGTGTGTTGCTCTCTCTACCATAGAAGCAGAGTATATTGCAATTACTGAAGGTTGCAAAGAAACCTTGTAGATGAAGAATTTCTTACAAGAGTTGGATGTGAAACAAGATAGCTATGTTGTGTATTGCGACAGTCGGAGTGCCATTCACTTGGCAAAGAATTCGACTTACCATTTGAAATCCAAGCATATTGATGTGAGGCATCATTGGATAAGAAACATGCTTCAAACAATGGAGAATGGATAAGATATGATGACAAAGTCATTGCCCAAGGAGAAGCTGAAAAGCTGTATACAAAAAACAGGCTTGGTAGTGCCCCCCATATGATCTGGAAGAGGAGATTTGTTGGGTCCATATCATTTGGGGCTGAAAAGCCTAAAGTCTAAAAAAGTTTGCCTTGATATGCAATTAATCTTAAGCTTTGGACTTGGATTAAATTTGCCATGAAATTTGCCTATAAAAGCAAGTGAAAGACGCTGACCCTAGTACTTTTGCGCGTGAAGAAGTGGTGGGAGAGAGAGAGAGAGAAGACAATAGATGTTCTTCTGTTAAGAATAGTAAATTGAATCTTTAATTGGACAATCGAAAGGTGAAATTGACTTTGTTTTCTCCTAAATTCTGAGGATGGGTTCCTAGTATCGCCCTCTATAATCTTATTGGTCTTGATTTTTATTTTATCCTCTCTTTGGTTATTATTTGAGATACCCACTTGTTAGAGAGACAGATATTAGGTTGTTACTGTAAGCCAATGATTTGAGATTCTTGATGTTGTTAGCCTCTAGTATTATCTACAGAAGAATTTGTGTTGTAATCCCATTAATATAGTGGAAGATTATATATTGGACTACAATCCTATATTTTTCTCGCTTTGGGTTTTCCATGTAGAAATCTGTCTTTTGTGGTTGGTTTATTGCTTTGGATTATATTGGTTTATGTTTTTGCCTATTTATCTGTGGTAAACATCCTATTTTAATCACACAAAGAGGGAAAGAGTTTTGTATCCACTTAATTTGCAGCTGCTTGTGTGAGTCCCTTTCCCAACAATAATTTCGTTCGAGTTTGTAAACCAAAAAATTGTCACAACATCAACAAGTTTCCAATAAAAAAACTTATGCCAGATAATTTATAGAACAGAGCAATATCCAGTTGAATTCTCACCTACAAGTAATTAAAATTTTCAAGTTAATTAACAAGATAAAAACAACTGTTATCATAATAAGAAGCAACAACAAATTACACTAAAAAATAGCAAAATGAGTAACAAAACAACAAATATAACCAAGAAACAACAATAAAAAATGCCTAAAAAGGGTAGAAGAAGATGCCAAAGTAGCAATAAAAATTAACCTCAAATAGTAGTAAAAAATGCCTAAATCGAAAACAAAAGTAATGCCTAGAAACAGTAGAAAAAAGCTCAAAATAATAAGAAAACTGCCTAAAACTAGCAAAAAAAAAAATCTAAAATAGCAGCAAAATCTTCCACAGTCAGAGAAAGTTATGAAAGAAGAGAAAAAAAATGCATAAGAATTAAAGCTAACATACTGAACGCTAGCTAGAAATTAAGTTATAAACTAACAAACAACAGCAAAGTCGAAAACAAGCAAATGTTGAAAAATAAACACCAACCACAAAACCCCACCATTCTTTCTAAAAAATAATTCCTCTTCATCTGACCATGGCACCTCAACCTTGATTAAAGCCAAAGCTGCACTTCCTATTTCCAAAACTATACATAGTTAGTTGAAAAGCAATGAATTAAAATCAAATTATTAATCTCTTTACTATAGGTAGCTTTAAATTTTCCATTGATAAACTTATAAGTTAAATTGATAGCATAATTGTTTCCTGAAATTAATTCATATTCAATGTAAGTTCTTGGCTCATAAGGTGTCTTAAGTGAACCCTGTAAATCTTCAAATAGTTCGAGAAAGATTTATAGAGTCTTGCTAAGACAAAAATATCATTTTGGGTACTTATAAAATACTGAAAGAAATATACCACTTGATTTTGGGTCTTCTTTCAATACATATATATACCAAAAACAAAAATATTTAAATAATCCTTGGACCTGTAAATGACAAGAATGAACTAGTTTGTTAAATGAAAAGAAAGCCAAGCATATCTAAATCACTGATATATAATTATGTTAATGCAACTAGATTAATGCCTACTAAATCTTTCTTTCTCTTTTTTCTTATTCTTTTAATATCATTTCAGCCAAAAGTTTCTCCTAAAGGTAAAAAAGTTAAATTAACAAAAACAATAAAAGGAAAGCAAGTTTGTTTGTATTGGATTTTTAATCAGTATTGTTGGATTTTTAATCTAACGTTGGGTTTATATGTGAATAATTATGTATTGTGGACTGTCAAATAAGGTTAAATCCAATTAAAAGTGATCTAATTAGATTTTCGATATTATGGGCTTTAATGTATCTAATAGGACATGGGCCTTTAATGTGTAGAGACCTAATGATATTATAATTCTATGATGGGGAGAATTAGGAATACCTAAGGACAACAGGAAAAATTTGTCTATATAAGTGGTCATGGTTTCCAGGTCACACGTATCTTTTTATTCTCTACTAATATTCCATCATCAGATAAATAGCAGTTAGAGACTTAAAGGATTCTCTAAAAAAACGTGTTAATCTGAAAGGCTAACCACATAACTCCAGAGAGGAATTCAACATTATGGATTCAAATACGCTTTTGCATAATTTATTATTAGTTCTTGGTGATACAACACGAATATTCTTGAGTTATAGGTGATAGTTTTCACCAAAGATTTTTTTTTGTCTTAACAAGTTGTATCAAAGCCTCTTCATGTTGAATAACTGAGAATCAAATTTAATTTTGATTAATAATTAAATCTTTGGTGTTCTTGAATTTAATAATATCAGAATCATTAAAATTATTGAATTTAAGAACAAATCTCTGTATTTGAAATCTAGAATTAATTTTTTTTAATTTGGAAATTTGGATTAAAAAAAATGGGGGAAGAAGTGGCACTGTCGCATAAATAAGAAAAGAAAGAAAAGAGGGATAATGTTTTTCATGGTTTATATCGTATAGGTCCTTGAGATATTAATAAATTATTTTATGGGTAAAATAGTTAAGGAAATTTTCATTTAAGTCATACATTTATTTAGGCTTAATGAAATTTAGTTTTAGTAGTGGATTGGGTTTGATGAATTAAAATACATTGTTTAGCCCATTAAGATTAAAAAAAAAAGATTTAAAGGTTGGTTTGATTTGTGGGCTGGTTCAGGATCCAGTTTGGGTCAACCGATCCGGTCCAACCCTGAACTGGTCAATGGTTGATCGGTCAATGGTCAATGTTGATAGATGACTTTGACTGTTGATCGATTTGATCCTAATTTTTTTAATTTTTTAATTTTTATGATAATTTTTTATAAAATTTTAAATTCAAATATTGGTAGATTTATATATATTTTGAGATAAATTAATTGAAACAATATGTCGCCACAGTGACATCTCTTGTGCAAATTAATTTATTTTGGAATATAAAAGGTTTTATATATGTAATTTCTGTGAATATCGATTAGTCCAAAAGAAGGTCCATATTTAATAGAATTGCATGTGCACCTGTGGTAATAAATACTTGATGATTATAAGGTTTTTACATGTGAATAATAAATTGACCTAAAGGAAGATTTATTATTTGAGATGTTTTTATTATCAGTATTTTATTACTATACCAGGATATCACTTACAAGTTAATATTTGGCCCAAAATTAAATATTAATGGAGTGTCCGGTATCTTGAAATGAGGTTTACCTTTATTTGAATTTAATTTTGTTTTAAGACTAATATGACCATGTTTTGTTTGTTTGTTTGTTTATTGTTCTCTATTCAGTTATGTCTGCTGCGAATATTACTGCCAACATCAATTCAATTCATATGCTAAATGGTTCTAACTTCAAATTATGGCAAGGGAACCTCTTAATAGTTCTCGCAGTCATGGATCTTGACCTTGTGTTAAGGGCTGATTCTCTCCACCTCTTACAGATGAGAGTACCCCTGATGATAAAAGGGAAATAGAAAGGTGGGATATATCAAATTGCATGTGCATCATGATTGTGAAGAAGGCCATTCCGAAAGCATTCATGGGCTCAATGTCTGAAAGGACAACTACGGCTGAGGAGTTTTTTGTACAGATTGAACATAAGTTTGTCAAGAATGAAAATGCTGAAATTGGTACGCTATTGACAAGTTTAATTTCAATGAGGTATACGGGTAAAGGTAATATTAAGAGAACCTCTTAATAGTTATTGCAGTCATGGATCTTGACCTTGCGTTAAGGGTTGATTCTCCCCACCTCTTACAGATGAGAGTACCCCTGATGATAAAAAGGAAATAGAAAGGTGAGATAGATCAAATTGCATGTGCATCATGATTATGAAGAAGGCCATTCCGGAAGCATTTAGGGGCTCAATGTCTGAAAAGGAAACTACGGCTAAGGAGTTCCTTGCACAGATTGAACAGAGGTTTATTAAGAATGAAAATGCTGAAATTGATATGCTCTTGACAAGCTTAATTTCAATGAGGTATACAAGTAAATGTAATATTAGAGAGTACATCATGGAAATGTCTCATTTTGATTTAAGATAAGAGCACTTAAGCTTGAACTCTCTGAACACTTACTAGTGCATTTGGTTTGAATATCCTTACCAATACAGTTTAACCAGTTTAAGGTGAGATATAATTGTCAAAAAGAGACTTGGTCTCTGGATGAGCTCATATCACAATGTGTTCAAGAAGAGTATAGGTTTAAGAAAGATAAAACAGAAAGTGCTCACTTTGTCTCTACCTCTAAGAGCAAGAACAAAGGTAAGAAAAGGAAAAAGGCTACGGAAGCTGCAGGTACAACTCCCCAATAGAAACAACAAAAGAAACCTAGTGATGAAGAATGTACTAGTTGTTTCTTCTGTGGGTCTGAGGGGCATAAGAAGAAGCATTGCACTAATTATCACGCATGGTGTGCTAAGAAAGGTATGTTTCTTAGTTTGGTTGGTTCTGAGGTTAATTTAACTTTGATACCTAGACATACATGGATGATAGATTGTGGTGCAACCACTCACATCAGTGTGTCTATGCAGGGTTGCCTGAATTGCCGAAAACCCAGTGATGGTGAAAGATACATATATGTGGGCAATGGCAATACAGTTGAAGTTAAAGTAATTGGAAAATATAGATTATTATTAAGAACAGATTTTATTTGTATCTTGATGAAATATTTGTTGTTCTGTCTTTTCGACGAAATTTGATTTCTATTTCTGCTTTGGACAAATTTGGTTATTTTTGATTATTTGAGAATAGAAAATTCAGTCTGTTTCATAATTCAAAATTGGTTGGTTACGATTATTTATCAGGCAATGACAATCTTTATATGCTTGATATGATTGCTTTATTTAATAAATCCTTGTATTTAAGTACACGAGTTTTAAAGAAAAAATTAACTAATGAGAATTTGGTTGCATTATGGCACAAGAGATTGGGTCATATCTCCAGACTGGAGAATACAGAGACTTGTGTAAGAAGAAATTCATAACCCCTTTGATTTTACAAACTTTGATATATGTGTTAACTTATCAAGAGGAAACAAACTAATAAAAGGAGATTTGAAGCCAATAGAACTTCAGATGTCTTAGAACTCATACATACAAATATTTGTGGGCCATTCCCTGCGGCTGCTTGGAATGGTTACCAATATTTTATGACGTTCATATATGACTTTTCTAGATAGAGCTACATATCACATTGAGTATCCTCATATGCTCAGTCAAGTGACAAACGTACCTATCCCCGACGTGGGTAATGCATTTACAAAACCATGGTGTTAACAAGGCCCTCCCTTCTCCTAAATCCCATTCTTCCATGAAAAGTCACAGTCCTTGGATATGTTCAAAAATTTTAAGGCTGAAATTGAGAACCAACTTGGCAAAAGAATTAAAAGCATTAGATCTGATCGTGGTGGTGAGTACTATGAAAGATATGACAGTTTAGGTGAACAACGTCAAAGACCATTTGCTAAATTCGTAGAGGAATGTGGTATCGTCCTATAGTATACTATATTGGGTTTGCCCACTATAAATGGTGTTATTGAAAGCCGAAACAAGACGCTTAAGAACATGGTGAGGAGTATGATTTGTCATTCTACCTTACCAGAATCACTCTAGGGTGAAGCACTTATGATTGTAGCATATATCCTAAATAGGGTTCCAACTAAAGCGACTGCCAAAACCCCTTATGAGCTTTAGATAGGTAAAAAGCCTATCTAAAGCACCTGTATGTTTGGGGATGTCCAGCTGAGGCAAGGCCTTATAAGTCTAATGAGAAGAAACTGGACTCAAATACGGTGAGTTGCTATTTTAATGGATACTCTGAACGATCCAGGGGGTACAAGTTTTATAATCACACGACTAAATCGATCTTTGAGTCAAGAAATGCTCGGTTCTGTAAGGATGTCGAGTTTGCGGGAGGAGATACAGTTAGGAAATTTATCTTTGAAGGGGAATATGTTGATATTCTCATAGGTGTCATAGGCATTGATCAAGATCTTATTCCTGACTTTGTTTAAGACACAACAAATCAAGATAATATTGGAGAATCCCTAATACAAGAAGTTGTTCTAGGAGAACAAACTCTACCACCTCAAGAACCTATGCCATTGAGGAGATCCACTAGAGAAAGAAAAAGTGCAGTGCCAGATGACTACATTGTATTATGAGATAGACATTGGCATGATATACGATGATCCAATCAATTTCCTTCAAGCCATAGAAAGTTGTAACTCTCAGAAGTGGACTAATGCCATGAATGAGGAGATGAAGTCTATGAAGGACAATAACGTATGAGATTTTATCTCATTGCTAGAAGGTGCGAAACTTATTAGTTATAAATGGATATTTAAGACCAAGAGGGATCCGGGCTACGTAACTTATTAGTTATAAATGGATATTTAAGACCAAGAGGGATCCGGAAGACAATGTGGAATGGTACAAAGCGCGTCTTATCGTAAAGGACTTTATATAGAAGGAAGGCATTGACTATAAAGAGATTTTCTCTTCGGTTTATTTGAAAGACTCTTTCAAGATCATAATGGCATTAATGGCTCATTTCAATCTTCAGTTGCATCAGATGGACAGTGTTTCTTAATCATGACATTGATGAGACGATTTATATGGTGCAATTAGAAAACTTTGTGTCTAGAGATCCAAAGAATATGGTTTGTAAACTTAAAAAATCCATCTATGGGCTAAAATAAGCATATCGACAATTGTATTTTAAGTTTCATCAAGTAATCATCTCATTCGGTTTCGAGATGAATTTGGTTGATGATTGTATATACCATAAATTCTGTGGGAGCAAGTATATTTTTATGGTTTTATATGTCGATGATATTTTGCTTGCCAGCAGCGATATAGGCTTATTGAACGACACCAAGAGATTTCTAGCCAAGAATTTTGAGATGAAAGATCTTGGTGATGCCTCTTTTATATAAGGCATACAGATACACAGGGATCGCTCTCGGGGTATTCTTGGATTATCACAAAAGAACTATATCGAAACAGTTCTCAAGAAATATGGCATGCAAAATTACAAATCAGGTGATACCCTTGTGGTTAAGGGAGACATATTTAGTCTCAATCAGTGCCCTAAGAATAATTTTGAGGAAAAAGAAATGCAGAAGATTCTTTATGCGTCAGCAGTAAGAAGTCTGATATATGCTCCAGTTTGTACGCGACCGGATATTGCGTACGTTATTGGGATGTTGGGCAGATATTTAAGCAATCCAAAGAGTAGACCATTAGAAAGCAGCCAAACGGGTCTTGCAGTACTTACAGAGAACAAAAGACTACATGTTCACATATCAAAGGTCAGATCAGCTTGAGATTGTTGGGTATACTGACTCTTAATTTGTTGGATGTCAAGATAGTATGAAATCCACTTCGAGTTACATCTATTTGCTAGCTGGGGTTACTGCCTCTTGGAAGAGTGGTAAACAGTCTCTTATAACCTCTTCCACTATGGCAGCAAAGTTCATAGCATGTTGTAAGGCATCTAATTACGAAATATGGCTATGAAATTTTATCACAGAGGTACGTATAGCAGATGGTATTGATAGACCACTCAGATTATTTTATGACAACAAGTCAGCAATGCTATATTCCAATAAGAACAAGAGCTCGACGAAGTCAAAGTATATAGACATCAAGTTCCTAGTTGTTAAAGAAAGAGTTCAGAGTGGACAATTATCTATAGATTACATCGGTACAAACTCTATGATTGCAGATCCACTCACTAAGGGACTACCACCCAAAACGTTCCATGAGCATGTTGCTCGTATGGGTGTGATGTCATTAAAGGATATTAAGTTTTAGTAGGAGTTTGTAATTTTAGATGCTCTTATGTTATAGATATTTTCTGTTATTTCGGTTTATGGATATTTAAAGTTATTTTCTGCAGAAATAAAATTTTGCTTTATACACACTCTGATTTTAGTACGGTTGATCTTACTAAGGTTTAAGGTGGACCGGTTGGAAATAGGCATATTCAGATCACATTGTATGAAATTTTCATGCTACATATCCACATCATGGTCTATGTCATTCAGTTATATTGACATAGTAACCACTGATGGGTCGAGTTACGATAATTGTAACGAAGGTCGCTTTGATCTTATGTTGGTATGATTGATGGACCAGATTGATTATAGATACATTTCAACAATGACAATAAAGATAAGCTCATACCGTTATTTTTACAAAGCATAATTATAAGGTTGCACATATAGCCCAAGTAGGAAATTGTTGAATTTTTAATCTAGCATTGTTGGATCTTTAATCTAACGTTGGGCTTATATGTAAATAATTATGTATTACAGACTGTCAAATAAAGCTAAACCCAATTAAAAGTGATCTAATTAGGTTTTCAGTATTATAAGCTTTAAGGTATCTAATAGAGTGTAGGTATTTAATGTGTAGAGACCTATTGGTATTCTAATTTTATGATGGAAAGAATTAGGAATACCTAATGACAACAGAAAAAATGTTGTCTATATAAGTGGTCATAGTCCCCAAGTCACACGTATCTTTCTATTCTCTATTGACTTCCCATCATCAGAGAGAGAGTAGCGAGAAACTTAAAGGATTTTTTAGGAAAACGTGTTGATCTAGAAGGCCAACCACATAACCCCAGAAAGGAATTCAGTATTATGGATTTAGATACTCTTCCGCATAATTTATTATTGATTTTTAGTGATACAACATGAATGTTCATGAGTTACAAGTGATTGTTTTCACCAAATGTTTTTTTGTCTTGACAGTTTGATCAACAAACCTGAAAGTATCTAACAAAGGAATATCAAAGGCCCTAATTATCACAAAATTAACTAGATATGCTTATCATGAAATAAACCAGATATCCTTACCATGAAATGTTTCAGCTTCTTAATGAGAACCTAAAAAAAAGCACAAGAACAATCAAAACCATAGGAAATATACATACATATATATATAATAATACATATACATATAATATATATAGCAAATAACATAGGCAATACATACAATATATATACATACATATATATAAAGCACAAGAACAATAAAACCATAGGAAATATACATACATATAGATATAATACAGATATTATTATATAGATATAAATATATATATATATACATACATATATATATACATACATATAAATATATACATACATACATATATATATATATATACATCTATATATAGACTGGTTGTAGGATGTGGAGTCCTAGTTGGATGAATACGGTAAGATCAGGAGGAGTCCTAGTTGTAGGAAGGGCTAGCTCCCAATGAACTTTATTGACTTTATATTCTTCTACAGGTTCTTCCCTAAATACTTCTGAATTTGAGGTGGCTATAGAAGATTGGTCATAATCATAGTCTATACTCACTCTACTGGTTTGGGGGAGTATCAGGGGCAATTTGGATTTTATTAGCGGAAGAAGAAGCTTCTATCCTATCTAGTTGTTCTCTAATGGCTCTAGCAAAATCTGACTTTGACTCTTGAACAAGCTTTTGACTTGTCTTAGAGACATGGAAAGGTTTGAAGATAGGCTCCTTTAGCTTTTTCTCCATATCAGATTTTGTGGGGACAGGCTTTGGAGTAGAGGAAATGGTAACGGTTGACTGTTGGATCTGACTTTCTATCATAGTCAACTGTTTTCGTATAGTATCGAGATGGGTATTACAGTAGTTATTTTGTTGAATAACACTGTCTAAATTTGACATTACTTCCTCTGACTTATGTATCTTATAAGGAGAGGCTTTAATTTGAACAGGGGGTTCACCTTGTTCAATGACAATACTTCTAAGCGGAGGGTGTTCAGACTCTATGGTTTTACCATTGGAGAGAGTCCAAACAGGGTTTGTCTTTCTAGCAATAGGGTTTGACTCTTTAAAAGGATAATCGATTTGATTATCATTGACATACATTTCAAACCAATCAAAGAACAATATATGAACTTTATGCAAATTGACAAATTCATAATATTGCACTTGGATTTCATTTCTCTGTTCCAGAAAATGCTCGAAAAACCAAATTCTTTTTTCTTTGTTGTCTTCTGCATAAAAATCCTTTTGCAAAAGAGTTTTATTCAAAACAAATTCCTTTTCAAGGACGTTTAAAACATTTTCTGTCACAGCAGAGAATGTAGGAGAGGTTGGAGGAGAAGGTTCTTTCTCTTCCTGTCTTTGACTCGGTTGACCTTGGTGGCTACTGGTGTAAATTGGATGGGGTACACTAGTTGCATAGTCAACGGAGTGTATGGAGGAACTAGGTAAGTCCGAGGTGGAAAACCTAGGCTGACTCTTTACAGGTTGTGAGGGAAAATCAACAAGAGAAGGTATCCTTGTGAATTTTCTCTCTAGAGGAGGAATGCTAGAGGTGGAAGAATCTTTATCAGAAAATCTAGAAGATGTTGACCTTCTAAAGGATAACTTGACTCTACCATCAGAATACTGAGTCACATTTTGCAACTCTGTATTAGGTTCTATATGCTTTGGAACTACTGGCTTAGTGGCTCCTTCAAGAATCCAATCATCTGGAAGGGTGATATCCTTCCATTTGATAGCTTTCGATATAACTGTATTGGCTCTAGACAAGTCAGTCTGCAAAAGAAGAGTTTCTTCCTTTTTTGACTGATACCTATGCTGAGAATTAGCAAAGGCAGAGATCATAGCTTTATAAGAGATCCTAAAAATAATTGCTACAGGGATTGACCCATCAATCATATGATAATTATGGGTCTTGATTTGCAGAATCATACTTTTCAGGATGTTCCTATCTTTAAGGGAAACTGTTATGTTTGGATAACAGCTGAATGAAATAGGTCCTTTACATAAGCTAGATTCGACGCTGCTTAGCAAAGAATCATCAAAATTGACGAATCTTGCATCCCTAAGGACTGCTAAGATGGAAGTGTCTAGACCTTCTTTAGTCAACGGTTTAATCCCTACTTGGATTAGACCTATATGAATACAATTATACCTTTTGTCCTTTAGTTGCTTCAAAGACTGTTCTAAAAACAGTTGAACAGTTTCAAAAGGCTTTGAAAGAGTAATATCACGTTCTTCTGTCTTTATAACATAATCATTTTTCAAGAAATCAAGCTTTTTGGTTTTATAAATCAAATCTTTAGAAACTTTGGGTAACTCCCAACAGTCAATTGCTTTATTAAAATCCTCAATTTAAAACTCTTCTGAGTTCACAATATTTTTTGAATCACTAGTCTTCCCAGAAGAAGAGCTAGAAAAGGACGATGTTCTATTGAATAAGGAATCCATAATTCCTAGATCTACAGTAGACCTAGGTCTATCTATGTGGCTACAATCCAAGGTTAAGATTTGGTCTTACGGCCCTAAACACTGGCGGGACTTACACCCAAATACTACCTAAGCACACAGAGGTAACACTCACCACACAAACAGACGTTCAATGTAATGCAAATTTCAAAACTATAAATTCTTTACGCAATATCACACTATCCTCCCCTTCACTCTGATACCAGGAGGAAATAAGATAGGAAGGACGATAGTGTTCTCAGTCAAACATACAAGTCAGGATTTTAAATAAGTAGTCCTTCAAATTGTATGCATTAAACCCGTATTTGCAAAGTGGGACAAAAAAGATCTAGTCCCAAAGTGCAGTCAAACGATAGTGTTCTCGCCCTTCAGATTCAGAGAAGAGGTTCTCACCCTTCCTTTGTTTCTGTTCAAATTTCTTCCTCCCATGGGTCCGGATGTGGAGTCTTCGATTTCATACTCAAGAAACCCAAGTTCTAATCCAGAGAACTTTCAAAGTCAAATGGTGGTCAAAATTCGATGAAAAGTCAAAGTTGACCGAGATTATCGTCCAATTTAGACAATTTTAAAACCTCTTAAACCTTATAATTTTATGTATAAGGAGACCCTTATTATAAGCCTCTCCTTATAAGATACATAAAATTAATCTGAGCTTCTCCATAACTTTATATAATGCATTATATAAGGTTTAATGCATTATATAGTCAGGATTTAAATAATTTTAAAGCTTCCAATTCAAGCTTGGAACTGTTTCATTGGATCTGACTTTCTATCATAGTCAACTGTTTTCCTATAGTATCGAGATGGGTATTACAGTAGTTATTTTGTTGAATAACACTGTCTAAATTTGACATTACTTCCTCTGACTTATGTATCTTATAAGGAGAGGCTTTAATTTGAACAGGGGGTTCACCTTGTTCAATGACAATACTTCTAAGCGGAGGGTGTTCAGACTCTATGGTTTTACCATTGGAGAGAGTCCAAACAGGGTTTGTCTTTCTAGCAATAGGGTTTGACTCTTTAAAAGGATAAGTCATGATGACCATTATCTGACTTATGTATTTTAATTTCTTAGATCTTAGGGTTTGTTGGTAAAGCATGCTTGCAGACTGATCTGTATCAGATCTGCCATATAAATGTTACTATTCCTCTACGGCATAGAGACTGTTTGAGGACCCTTATCTTTCGGCTTATACATGTATATATACATGTATATATATATATATATATATATATATATATATATATATATATATATATATATGGTTTGATTCATAAGAATTTAACCAAAAACCCAAATTCTTAGATTTCCAATATGGAAAGCACAAACCCAAATTCTTATAGATTAGAAATTTAACCAAAATAAAAAATATTAAAAGAAAAAGTTCATTTATGATTTTGAGAGAGAAATAACAAATTCAAAAATTAGTGCTTTGAGTGAGAAACTCAAGTTCCAAAAAATAAGCAATTAAAAAAAATAAAAAATAAAAAAATACCATTGTTGGCATTACTTCGCATAAGCTAATGTACAGCTTTAATAGAGCAAGATCAAGTTTGAAAATTAGGTCTTTGAAGGAGAAACCCAAATCTTAAAAATTAGAAATTGAATAAAAAAAACATAAAAGAAAAGAATACTTTATTCATTTTGAGTTATGTTTCCCACTAAGTTCCCATTTAGAATTGCTTTTAGAAAGCTAAAAAATGATTTTAAAAAAGTTAAAAGTTAATTTTGATGCTTCGTGAAGTTTTTTAGAAATCACTTTTCAGAAAATCACCTCATCCTACAGCAAATTTTAAAAAGCATGGAAGGAGTAACTTTTCAAAATGTGATTTTGAGAATCACTTTTAAACTTAATACAATTTCATATATATTCCCAAATATATTATAAAATTCAAAAACTATCCTTATTTATTAGGAAGTAAAATTATTAACTTTAAGATATTATTATTATTACTAATTACATTGAGATAATAAAGTAAAAAATAAAAGTAATAATAAATAATAAAATAAAATATTTATTTTAATTATCAATTATTATAAGTACACAATAAAAAATATTTTATATATTTGTTTATAAATGTTTAAATAAATTTTATTCAATATCATATTCAATTCAGTCATCTAGATTCATATAGTAATTTAACTGTAAGATTTACCAAATATACAATTGTTTTCAAAACTCATAGTATTTTTAAATATAAATTTTATTAAATATTTATCTGATTCTCTTTACATCTAATTATTTTTACAGCATAGCTAATAATAATTATTTTAAAACAGTTAGCATTACTAAACTGGCCCTAAGCAATGTAGTGCTTTGAGAGAGATTAAATTTTAGAATTAAAAAACTAGGGCTTTGAAATAGAGAGACCAATTTTGAGAGTAGCAAATTTAGGGATTTGAGAGACCAAATTTGTCAATGAGAGATTTTAGAGTGAAAATAGCATTGTGTTCATGTAGGATTTGAGACGGATATTGAATTTTAAAATGGAAAAATTATAGAGATTTAATGATATAGGTTATTGCGTGTCGCGAGCAGAGTACATTCTGAAGGCCATAACTTAGGCTACAGGTGTTCGTTTTCAGTGTATAACATATTGTTTTAGAGCTTACAACGAGAGGAACGAAACCTCGAATGCCTAAGCTATTTTGCCCCATAGTCGTATAGGAAATTCTCTTTCTTTCCTGATCATTTTGTAGTTTTAAGATTTTTTCCTATTTTTCTAGAATCCTCAAAGATTTTTATCTTTTTTTTTCTAAAATTTGGATTTGAGTTTGTTTTCTTTTTCTTATTTTGATTAGGACAATTTAATTATCATATTATATTTTGGATTTGCCTATTTTGATAAATTCGTAATATTTAGACTTATTGTAAAATTGGTCGAAAACCCTAGTTTTATTCATTCATATTTTTCAATACAATTTATCAATATTCTGAAACCTAGTTTCTTCTACTTGTAAACTCGATAGCGTTTCCATTTCATTAGTTGGTATCAGAGCAAGTTTGCCTGTCATCATGGTACGACCACACGAACAAAGGAACAACCATCCTGACGACGATGATCAAGGGATGTAGGCACGGTCTATGGAGGTTGCTAGACAGCTGACTGTAGAAGCAACCTTGCAAGCTATGGAAGATGTCTATAACTCGAGATTGGTGGCAATAAAGCGGGCAATCAAATTGGTGGCAATAAAGCGGGCAATCAAGAGTTTTAGACTTTCCAAAACGAAGATTAAGAGAGGCGGCAACAACAAAGGATTGATCGTAAAGAAGAAATTCAGGGAGCCAATTGTGGTGAACCGCTTGAAAATCTCAATCACAAAGTAGTACCTCAGAACATGGAACCACTAGGCTAGTGCAACTATGCATACGTGAAGATTTAGGAAGTTATTCGGAAGAAAAAGACATTGAGGACTATGATAGAAGGAGTAGGAAAAGTTCAGATTACAAGATTAACATTGATATTGCAGATTTTTATGGTGGGATACATGTTGAGGAATTTTTAGATTGGATAATAGATGTAGATAATTTCTTCTAGTATATAGAGATTCCATCGGATAAGTGAGTGAACCTTGTAGCGTTTAAGTTGAAAGGTACAGCATCCGCATAGTGGTAGAACGTCCAAAATTGAAGAAGAGTTGTGGGAAAAACATTAATTAAGTTGTGGCCTAAAATGCAGAGCATGATGAAAGAGTATTTCCTCCCAACAGATTACCAACAGCAGTTATATGTAAAGTATCAGAATTGCAAGCAAGGAAATCACAGTGTTCATGAGTATACGAAGGAGTTTTATCGTCTACACACAAGGAATAACATGGATAAGTTCAAGTTTCAGATAGTTACCAAATATCATGGCGGATTGAAACAAGAGTTGCAAGATGAGATTGTGGATACGATTTGGGACATGGGTTCAGTGGTTGTTAGGGCAAAGAAGTTGGAAGAACAAAAACAACGTGCTGTGTCTAGAGTTCAGCAGAAGCAATTCACTGATATACAAAATAAACCAAGTAGTGTTGGGATTGAAAACAAGCAAAAAACATGGGTTGGTAATAGTTAGGCGCAACAACCAGCACAACAGTAGTTAAGATAGCAACCGCTTAGGCAACAACAGCCACTTAGGTAGCAGAACAATCCCTATACAAAGCCTATGTTGAATAAGTGTCTAAAGTGTTAAATTTAGATTTTGGATGTTCTGGTTCTGGCAGAACAATCTTATGCTGAAAGTGTTAATTTAAAGTTAAATTTACACTTCTCTATCCTGTTCCTTTAAAAAAGTGTTAAATTTACAAGAACCAAGGCTTAGATTGAATGAATGTCATCCTAAAAATTTAAATTTGGTTGAGGCGAAAGTCGACGAAGCAGAGGTTGATGTTGAGGATGGGATGATAAGGAGACCTTGAAATTAAAAGCAGATGAGGAAGAGTTATTGAACTATATTGTGAAGAAGACTTTATTGGCACCAAGGTTTGAAGAGTATAACCAGAGCCATAAGATTTTTAGAACATGTGGCACCATCAATGATAAGGTGTGCAACGTGATACTTGATAGTAGTAATAGTGAGAACATAGTTTTCAAGGCACCAGTTAATGTGATAAGACTTTTGACAGAGAAGCATCCAGCACCCTAACAAATAGGAAGGATAAGGAAACAGACATAATCACACATGACAGAAATATGTCATGTTCTTTTCTCCATTGTGAAAATTTATGAGAGTGATGTGGCTTGTGATATATCAGATATAGATGCGTGCCATTTATTATTGGCTAAGCCTTGGCAGTTTGATATGGATGTAGTGCATAGAGAAAGGGATAATATGTACGAGTTCTAGTGGAATAGCAAGAAAGTTCGTTTAGTGCCCCCTAACGAACAAAAAGACAAATCCTAAGGCTGAAGAGAATGAATTTTCTAGCTATTGTGAAAGGACATCTAGAAGAAGATTGTGATGATTGCAAGAGGTTACATAAAGAAGATGAGTTTGAGGGGAATTCTGTTCTTAAAAAAGTGTAGCCATTGCTAGCTAAGTTCACTAACATTACACCATTAGAGATGCCAAATAGGCTACCACCTTTGTGAGATATCCAATATGATATAGACCTAATCCCTAGTGCAAGTTTACCTAACTTGCCCTATTATCGCATGAGTCCTCATGAGCTTGCAATTTTACAAGGACAGGCTGATGAATTATTGCAGAAGGGATTCATTCGTCATAACATAAGTCCATGTGTTGTACCAGCCTTGTTGGCAACAAAGAAAGATGGAAGTTGGCATATGTGTGGACAGTAGGTGGATTAATCAGATTATAGTAAAATATCGTTAATATTTCGAGAGCTTGATAGTGCTTGGGTTTTCTTAAAGATAGACTTGCGAAGTGGGTGTCATCATATTTGAATTAGGCCTAGAGATGAGTAGAAGATTGCATTCAAGATGAAGAAAGGTTGTATGAGTGGCTTGTGATACTATTCGGATTGTCGAACGCGCCGAGTACTTTTATGCGCTTAATAAACCAAGTTCTTAAGCCATTTTCTTGCAAATTTGTTGTGGTATATTTTGATGATATTTTGGTGTATTCTGCTGATGTGGTGACGCATTTGGAGCATTTGAGGATGGTTATAAAGGTGTTATGGAGAAATAAGCTTTGCATTAATTTGAAAAAGTGTAGTTTTCTGTATAGTAATATAGAATTTTTGGGTTATGACTGGTGCAGATGGAATTCGACCTATTGAGTCGAAGATACAAGCCATTAGAGAATGGCCTACGTCGAAGACAGTGGGTGAAGTTAAGAGTTTTCATGGGCTGGCAACATTTTATAGGAGGTTCATTCATGGTTTTAACACATAGCTGCACCTATTATGGAGTGTTTGAAGAAAGAAAAGTTCAAATAGGGAGAAGAAGAAGAGGCGAGCTTTACTTTACTTAAGGAGAAGTTGTCTACTGCTCTTATGTTAGCCTTGCCAAATTTTAACAAATTATTTGAGGTCGAATGTGATGCTTCTAGCAAGGGAATTGGGGCTGTTCTTTCCCAAGAGAGATGAACAATTGACTACATGAGTGAGAAATTGAATGAAGCACAACAGAAGTGGTCTATTTACGACCAAGAGTTCTATGCCATACGACAATGAAGACATGGGAGCATTACTTGATTTAAAAAGAGTTCGTGCTCTATAGTGACCATCAACGACGGAAGTACTTTAATAATCTACAAAATTTGAGGAAGATGCATGCGAGACGGGTGAGCTATATGCAAAAGTTCACTTTTATCTTGAAGCATAAGTCTGAGTAGCAGAATAATGTGCTGACACGCTAATAGGCGAGCAACTTTACTAGTGACTCTAGTGAATAAAGTTAGTGGTTTCGAGTGCTTGAAGGAATTGTATACTATAGATGAGGATTTTGCTCATATTTAGGATCGCTGCATCAATCATCAGAGTGTAGAGGATTTCTTTAGTCAAGATGGGTATTTATTTAAGGCTAAGCAGTTATATGTGCCACGAAGTTCTTTAAGGGAGTAGATTATTAGCGAGTTGCGTGGAGGAAGATTGGATGGACATCTTGGATGAGATAAAACCAAGGCACTTGTGATAGAGCGATATTATTGGCCCCAGTTGAATAGAGATGTGCAGAAAATTGTGCAAAGTTGTCAAGTTTGCCAAGACAGCAAAGGACACACACAGAATACGAGTTTATACATGTCATTACCCATTCCAGAAAATATTTGGTTGGATTTGTCCATTGATTTTGTGTTGGGACTACCGTGTACAATGACGGGTTGAGATTCTATACTATTGGTGGTGGTGGATAAGTTTTCTAAGATGTCGTATTTTATTGCATGTAAAAAGACTAAAGATGCCGCCGCAGTTGCACATTTGTTCTTTTGAGAGGTCGTGCATTTGCATGGCATTCCAAAGACCATTACTTCTGATAGAGATGTGAAGTTCATCAGCAAGTTCTGGCATCATCTCTGAGATAAGTTTGGTATATAGTTACAGTTTAATAGTTGATGAGCATATACATATTTTACCTTTAATTATATAATTGTTATTATTATTTGTTATTTTAGATTAATTGAATAGGAAATTAATTGGAGATTATGGATAAAAAGGGCATGAAAAAGTTCAATTTAGAAAGCAATGAAGATTAAATTGGAAATCAATTAGAAGACAAGAATTAAAGGAATCTGTGAATTAGCTTTAAAAATGGAAAGAAATTGATGGTTTATGATGTTGACAGGTAATAGTGGCAATAATTAGGAAAATTGACTTTAGAATTGGAATTAGAATTTGAATTGGATTGGGCCACTTAACGCATATGGATTCCTTTTCATAATTGGTGGTCATGGGCATTATAAACAAAAGCCAACGGGACACAAGACAGAGGCAGATGCGAGACAGAGAGAAAGAGTAGCAGTAGTTCGATTTTCTCATGGCTGGTTTTATTTATTTTGTTGCTCCCAATTCAAGTATATCTAACTAATTTTCTTATACTAAGGTTAAGAATAAAACCCTATTCAATGCAATAACTATCTTTTGGTTTAATTAAATTCCCAACTTGTGTGCTTTAATGTTTATGGTTCTTGTTTCACATGATTAGTTGGATGTTATTAAATCTTTTCACCAATTCTGTCATATATTATTAATTATTAGGTTAATAATCAACTAAATCTATGCTTTGATCTATAAAGTCTATATTTAATTATCTTTGATTCTGTGTCTATTAAATTGTTTACACAAAGTGCTTAGGAAAACTTTGACTCTTTGTTATTCAATATGTTCTTAGATATCATACTATTAAGCAGATCATCATATTTACATAGGATACTTATATATCACACTATTAAGTAAAAAAAGTACCTACACAAGATTAATTTTAATTGGGCTTAATTTTTATATCTATGAGATGACATAGATTGATTTTGAGTTGTCATTCTAAAATTAAAGATTAATTGATAATTAGATAATTACTAGTTGAATAGTGATGGACTCTAAAACCTTGGTAACCTTTGTCCTATTGAATTCTTCTTTACTTTAATTGTTTTCTTAGTTTAATTTCTCTTAAAATGCAATTTACTCAACTAATTTAGGATTAATATTAATTTTAGATTTAAATTAGGCTTTTTAATTTAAAGCAACCCCTGTGGGTTCGACCTCGTTAGCACTACTCTATTTCCAGATTCGTGCGCTTCCAAGTGTATTAAAATTTTTCACAATAATGGTGCTTTCCATCCACAGACAGATGGGCAGACGAAAGTGGTCAATCGAACTTTGGGCAATATGTTGTGCTGTATTTGTGGTGACAAGCAACGGAACTGGGAATCTGCATTACCTCACGTTAAGTTTGCTTACAACAGCATGGTGAATCGTTCTATTAGCAAAACCCCTTTTGAGATTGTCTAAACTTGTCCCCCTCTCCATGTATATGACTTGGCTGTCAAGCCAACAATCGTTGTAGTTTGAGAAAGCAAGGTGGCAGACAAGGTGGCAGAAAAGTTCTGAAGATTCATGCCGAGGTACGAGCTCACTTGGAGGCTACCATTGCTAAATACAAGGCTGAAGCGGAAAAATATCGGCAAAAGAAAGTGTTTTAAGAAGGTGACTTAGTGATGGCATATCTGCAGCGAATCATTTTCCTAACATTCGCACTAAATTGGAGAAGCGCAAAAATGGACCGTTTTGAGTGGCAGGGGAGATCAATGATAATGCTTATGTGCTTCAATTGTTGAACAATTGGAACGTCGCTCACACTTTTAATGTGGCTGATTTATTCGAGTATCATCCATATGATGAAGAATTGTACGAACCAAACTCGAGGATGAGTTTTTTTCCAATTGCAGGGAATTGATGTTGGTGGCTACGTGTCGTAAGTAGGGTACCTTTAGGAGGCCATAACTTAACCTACATGTGTCTGTTTTTAACATATAATATACTATTTTGAAGCTTGCGATGAGAGAAATCCCGATCGTTTTATAGTTTTAACATTTTTTTCTATTGTTTCTTATTCCTCAAGGATTTTTATCTTTTTTTTTTGAAACTCATATTTCAGTGCTGTTTATTTTCATTTTCTTATTTTGATTAGGAGAATTTAATTATCATATTATATTTTAAATTTACCTATTTTGGTAAATTCGCGATATTTATGCTTGTTATAAAAAATTCTCAAAATCTTATTTTTATTCATTCATATTTTTCAATACAATTTATTAATATTCTAAAATTTAGTTTCTTCTATTTGCAAACTCAATAGCCTTTCTGTCTCATCATTTAAGAGACGAATTTTGAAAAAAAAAACAAAAAGGGACGAGAAAAGAGTGTATGTAACCTATTGCATGGGTAGCCAGCATTTTTCTAATTTAAAAAACCACTATATTTAAGCCGTAGGATTCCTTAAATTTAAATTCAATGGTAAATTAATTACTCTCGCATGCTACTGGGACATCATTCAAGTAGAGGCCACAATTACATTATGTAAAAGGTTGGTAATTTTCAACAAAAACCCTGAGGTTTGGGGTTTTCTCAATTAAATATAAAATATCCCCGTATTCTCAATGACCTTCCCTAACATTTTTATTCTGTTTAGTATATGTTGGATAGATAAAGGCAAGATTGTAATTAAACACGTTATTGCTAAAAATATTCAAATAAACTTAATATTTGCACATTGAGCTTTGGAAATGATTTAAACTTTGTTAATATCTAGTGGAGAATAAATTGAAGCATGCTTCTATCCAACAAACATTAACACAATAAAAAATGCTCGTCTCTTTACTCCACAAATCCAAAGCAACTGTGCTCAAAACCCATTTCATTTTCTCTCTGATGCTGTGATCAAGTACTTGGGCTATAAATTAAAGACCATGATGACGAGGCCAACTCTAATATGAGCCACGAGTGATGCACGACCGTGAGATGAGAGAATAATGACCAGTGAGTTTTGCTGACAACGGACCAATTATCCCACTGTTTTCAAGCCACTAGTGAGGTATGAATCAGATTCTTTCAATGCATGTTAGCTTTATTAGCTGAAATTTGTAATCTTGGAGAAAAGTTAAAAAATGGGTCTTCAAAATTATTTAAGATTGTTGTTTGCTGCTTTTGATTTTGTCCATCATTTAATGTTAGTTGTAGTTAAATGAGAATTGCAAAAGCATGTTGAAGATAGAACTAAATATCCCTGCTGCCTTGTGATTGATTGAAAAAAGTGTCTTGAAAATTGTTTATGATTTTGAGTTGTTTCTTCTGATTTTTTTCAATAGATTCATGAGCTATAGTTAAATTAAAGATGAAAAATTATGTTGAAGATAGCTTGAAGTGTATGTAGCAGTCTTCTGTTAAAGAGGTTTTCTATTTTTTTATTTTTTATACCGCGGTATTTACGTGACTTGGGTTGAAAAAAATGAAATGGTTTGCTGCATTCTTTTGTGTTGGATCAGTGAGTTTAGGGTGCACATGAGTTGTTTCAATTGCATATCTATTTCAATTCAAAAAAAAAAATGTTTCAACAGAGAATATGCATTACATGGCTTTATCGGGGCATGCCTGAAATTATGAAGTAATGGTTATTGAATGTGGAAAAACTAGATAAATTTGTGATAGAGAAATTATGTTGACCTCGTGATTGGTGATAGTTATTGTTTTTGTAAATGGAAGCATATTACCACTGAAAATGGACAGTTGCATTAGAATTCTGCAAATTATTATCTTTCAATTTATATTTTTTAAAATCATTTACTTCATTGTTGTTTATTCAAGTCAACCTTTTTGCAATTTTATTTATAATACAATTTCAGACCATGGCTCCACTTAGGTCCAATAAAGTTACACACATCATTTTATTCCGGAATTAGAGAGGTTAAGCATGAAAAGTGGAGCGTACAAGGAGGCTACAATGCATGCCAAGGAGTTTATCCTTACTCGTGACATTTCCCACATTGTATTAAGTCAGCATTATGAAAGGCAAACTCTTACAGACTTCACTTGAAATATGTAAAGCACTGAGATGTTAATCCAAGTCCATACATGACTTGGTTAAAAGTTTGCTGCTTTTCCTAATAGTATTTGTTTGGAGAAATAATATTTAGTTTCCAAGCTTTTTGCTTATTTATTTATTTCTCTAATCATGCTAGATGGTGTATACTGGTGGCTTCTAGTCCAGAAATTCTTACCCGTCAAAAGAAGGTTAGTAATACTCAAAGGAATTTTGGGATGATTAATTTCACATTTTTGTCCTCTTTCACCTTAAGTTTTGATTTTATGAATACATAATGACTATATAAGATTTGTTTCCCACTCTATGTTTCTGTGAGTTGATCCTGGATTAATTATTTTCTGCTATCAGAATTTTGGTTTGTGTTGCTGTGATGATTGTAGATGTTCACCTTTTATCATTATTTACAAAGAAAGATTATCAATCAAGACTGCAAAAGAAGATCTAGTGTTTGAAAAGGAAATTTTGAATGATAAAAAGCAATGTACAGAGCATATGATGCTTGTTGACTTTGGGAGGAACGATGTTGGAAGGGTTTATTCTTAATTTTATGTAGCCAATTTTTCTTTTTTGTGTTTCGTGAACTTGTCCATCTTGGTTTTGTCGTGATACAGACATTGCCATTTGTATTCATACAAAGATGTGGATAAGCGAAGGGAATGGATCGCAATGGCTGATAGTGACCCTAATGCCAAGCAAAAAGAGTGTGAGAACAAAGTTGTTGCTCTTGCGCATGCATTGATGTGGCAGAGTCCTCATTTGTTGATAAATAATCAAAATTTATGCCTTATGGAGTCTCTTGAATTTTGTTGAAAGAGTCTGTAAATGTTTTTTTTTTTTTTTTGGGGATAAAGAATTTGTAAATGGTTGATATGGAGATAAAATTACATTTGCAGGGGTGGTTTGTTATTGATTAAGGAAGATGAATGCTTTATTTTGTGTCTTGAGTTTGAGAAGCAAATTGAAGTTAAATTTCAATTTTTTTTTATTTAAAAAAAATTCAAAATTTTCCTCCTTTTAAGGAAGAAAAAAAGGAACTTCAAATTTTTATCTTACTTAGCTAAGTCATTTTGGAAAATGACAAGGGCGATTTGGTATTTTAATTGTATTTGTATCTATTGGCACTAAAACAAATATGATGCTATTAACCTATTGTAATAAGTCTTAATATAAAAAATGTGTTGTTTTTAGGTCAAGGGTATTTTGGTCATTTTGTTAGTGAAAAAACGATCTAAGCATCGTAATACTAATGTTGGGGGAGGTCATTGAGGATACACATTAGCATATATAAGAAAAATACATATTCAGAATGTTTTATCTTATAGCATACTAAAATTCATATTTTTCTATTTTTTTAACTTAATTCCTTCATTAGAAGCTAATTCTTGCAATAATCAACATATATAATCACCTTAACAACAAAACCATGGGTGGACCCTAGCTAAGGCCAAAGAGGGGTATCAATCTCTTTTAGGCAATTATTTTTTTTTTAAATGTGTCCTAAGCTCGTTTTGAAAGAATTAAATAAAAAGAACTTATAAATATTTTTTAAAAAAATACAAAACACTTGTAATTTAGTGCTAACTGTTTTATTTAGTGGTTTTGAAGACTTGGTTTGAATCCTAATAATTGTTTGAATGTGTGCATGGTCCTCAACTTTTTTCATGTTCAATATAAAAACTAAGTAAAGAGAAAATATTGGCCTAATTAGAAGTAGGTAGCAGGTAGATAGGGTTTCAAGAGTAAAACTTTATTTGGCGGACCTGATTAGAAAACATGGGCCGAAAAATTTATTAAATAGCGTATGTGTGTGTGTGTATCTTTTATATTCCTATTACTAATTAGGGTAAAAAGTTATTTGTGGATGGTATTTGTGTTTAAAAGAGGAAATTTTCTTATATAAGATAGAGTTTGTAGGATTTTATCACAATAGGTTGGAAAAAATGAATCCATATAACTACCCTTGGCATATTTTCAGGAACCATTTAGTCATCTTTTGTAATATTCGAACATCAATATTGCAATTGACACATATACCTAGAGATGGCCAAAGGGCCGTGCCGGCACATCAAAAGAAGGCCCATACATACTCATGTTTGTATCATACTATGTCAAACATGTGCTTGGTATCGTGCCATGTCGTGCCCTTTTTTTGCTTAGGACCAGCTCTACACATGTGCCATGCCTAAGAAAAAAAGCACAATAAGCTTTTTTTTTTCTTTTTAAAATTTTTTAAAGAGAATATGCCAAGTTGCTGGCATACTTTTTTTAAGCTTATGTATTTTTTTTGGATCCATGTGTCTTTAGTCAAATTTAACATAATAAAAAATTCAAAGCTCAAGTCAATATTTAATAACAATAAATTAGTAATAGTAAGAGAATATAATATTAATTACTAACTTAGATCATACAGTATGAGAATTCTTTTTTTAGTACTTAATAATAGCAACAATAATAATAAATTTTTTTTAGGGTTAACTTAATTGTTAACTTGGATTCATATAGAGTTGTAGACCATGTTCCATAATGACGTTTAATCATATTTATAAAATCATGATATTTAAATTAGAGTATTTTTTTTAAACTAAGAATTACATAGATTTAAAAAACTTGCACTAATAAAATATATTAAAAGATTTACTTTCAAATTATTTGTAAAATAAAAAAATTTTAAGTTTTCTTTCATTAAAAAATGAAACCTATTTATTATAGGCCTTTTCATGTGCCGTGCTTTAGCTCATATCTGATCCGTGCCATGCTTTTTAAGCCCATGTGCCTAAAATTCTAAGCCTGACATTGCTGATGTGTATGTCATGCCATGTCACGTGCCCCACTGAAACATGTTCATGCCGAGCCGTGCTATATGGACACATGTTATGCCAGTGTCGTGCCACGTGCCACCCTACTCGTTGGCCATCTCTACATATACCCAAATATTATTGCTATTTTAATTTATTTCTGAGCATATTTTTTTTGCCTCCTCCTTAGTACTGCAATTTATGTGGGTGCTCCTGTGGTCACATATGGCCAATTGTTATTACAATTTGAATGGACACTTTATACAACTATTAGGGGCATTTATGACAATTCTCCTGCTTGTAATTTTTCTCTATCATTTATAATTCATTATAAATTAATTTGATCATTAAGCGATATCAACCATTTTATTTAATCTATATTCTCAAAACTATTTAAATTTTACAGTTAACATCAAGATTAGGGGTAAAATAGTAAAATAAATATAAAATTAACAATGTTTTAATTTCAGGGAGTTTGAACATGTTTTAAAACATGAAAGGTTGTTTAATTTCTCCAAATAACAAGGGTAATTCACATTTTCCAATTAGTTTTTGTACTCTATTAATAACATAAGTAGAACCTCTATAAATTAATACTCAATAAATTAATAATCTCTATTATAGAATAAATTTTCGTGGTCCAGACTTGGGCCAATAGATTAAATTAATAATATCGATGAAATAATAAGATAATACTTTTCTAAAAGAATCTTATATAACTTTGTGATCTCATTAAAATTATAAATAATAATTTGTTGAAACTACAATGTAGTTGACTATGATATTTGGATGACATAAAAGATGACTATATTGTACTTATTTACATAAAATATGACTTTATTATTGCTTGTTTTTCTTGAAATTTAAATTTAGTTGAATCTCATTTATTATTTTTCTTATTACATCTAGAAGCTTTGGGATTGACTTCTCAAATTGTAATAAGAAATTATAAAGTATTGTTGCTGTATGTTAATTAAATTGTAAATAACTCTATAAATTAACAAATTATTAATTTATCAATTATTTAATTTCTCTTTTAATCAATAGATTTTATATAGTCCCAACCCTATTAATTTATAGATGTTCTACTGTATTAATTTGTTCATTATTTAACAATGGGATTATGAATATAAATCATGCTAGATAGGCATGGGCATGCTGAATCACACAAGAGTAGTCGAAATAAATGCCTTTGATATGGGGGTATGCCTGGAAGTGATAGCTTTAAGAGTAAGTCTAAGATTGCCACCAACGTCGACTAGTTGCTTGATGGGGTTGAAACCATTGTAAGCCTTAGTAATGCCTCAGTCATGCTGTTAATAAGGAGAGTAGTATGGTTATACCAGTGGCGGATTCAAAAAAAGTAATTTATAGGGAATTAAATTAAATAATAATAAAATATAAAAATTAAAATTCTGAAAATATAAAATATTTGTTAATATATTTAAAATTGTTCTCGATACATTTTCATATCTTGAAAATGTTATGCTGTAGATTCATTATCAATACTATTAAATGTATTTTTTTTCATAAACAATTAAACTATCATTCATCCCATCCGATTCTAGAGTTGAATCTTGACAAAGTTCGTTACTGAAAATATTCTCTCTATTGTTGCTGTGGAAACTAGAAGAATTATTCTTATTTTTGGGAATAGAAAAATGTTTTGTACAATGTACTATTATTATTTTTAATTAAAGTGTAGGTTTTATAATTCTTAAAATTAAAGTTTAAATTTTATGGGTTTATAAGTTTATAGAATGGGGCTAATTAGAAACCCAAAATAATTTTTTCTTTTATTTTTTGATTTTTTTTGCTTGCTTGTGGGGGCTCCGGTCACATGTTGAATTCGCCATTGTGTTATATACCACTGTGTTAAAAATTTTATTGAACCTACGGTTCAATCTTGGGTACTCAAAAGGCATTTGTTCCATGGTCTTGATTAAACAGAATTCCTTAATCCTCCTCCAAGAACTCTTCTTTCAGCTGGTACCTACATATACATAAATTATTTTATCATTTTTAAATTGACAAGTCCGATCTCACCTCTGGATGTACCATATAGTCAAGAGAAACCATGAATTAAAATAGAAAAGCTAACCCCACTCATGAGTAAATATTTCATAAGAGCCTCATTAAACCATTTGTCTTTCTTGATATATCAAGATAATGGTTAGAAGCATAAACTGAAACATTTTGGAGCTGTAAAAATAGTTATTAAATCATTAGCACCGCATAAAAATATTCCTCCAAGCACTAAATTTTGTGCCTAGTTTCGAATTTACTTAATGCAAGTGAATGATTTCGAGTGTGAAAGGTGCAAAGAAGCACCATTATTGTTATGATTAATTTTTTTTTCCTATAAGGATCATTTGTATTGCGAGATGATCATTTCGTTGATTCACATTTAACCAATTTTAATAAAATGTAAATTATAATTTTCAATAAAATCTATCATTGACATTCAAATAAATAAAATTTTTAAAGTAAAAGATCTGCTTAAATAAGTTATATTCGAAAAGATATATCAAATGATATATTAAATAAAATTGTGAGTCGGTTAGCTATGCAGTTTAGCATACTCCCTTAATCCCTTGCAAACTTTTTCCAAACAGGATATTAGTATTAAATTAATGTGAACAATGTCTTAATACCCCATAGTCCCATGTTCCAAACACACCATTAGTGTTTGTTTTTAATAGTGCTATTGTCTATTCAGTGTCTTGAGTTGGATCTCACTTGGATGATTTTTGCCCTTCAAGAATTAGTGAGATTGTGAAATATAAATTTACCATTTTACCCTTGACATGTGATTTATTATCATCAAAATTGAGGTTCGTATAGCCATTTAGGCTAACACTAATAATTTAATTTCTGAATATATTTTTGTTTTTCAAAAATAAAATTTAATTTGCAAATGTTGGGGATCCTCAATCCCTAATGTTGGGGGTGTTAGGTAGGACCTCCTTATATGTAGATTGTTAAATTAAAAATAAAAGTACATGTGAAGAGGGACATAGACCAAAACCTCCAAGAAAATGAATGAAAACAACCAACAAATGAAAAAAGAACAAAAAACAAAAACAGAGCAACTGAGTTGAAAAGATAATTAATTAATGTAAACGCCCAGAAAACCGCTTACGATACTTACAACCAATGACTAATTTGAAACCTTTCCGAGAATTAGAGGACTGCAGACCAGCAACACTAAAGTCAGGATCAAGATCACGTCCCCCTATACCCTCGGGCTCAGACGCAAAATACTCATCAGCTACAGGATTTTCATAAGAGCTAAATTTCTAATTGAATTGTAAGGAAATATTTGTAGGGTGGGAAAAACCCACAACTATCGAGCGAATATCATCCACTATAGACCTGAAAAAAGTAGAGCCTGTGGAAACCCTCAAAGCACCGGAATCATCCAAAACAGGAGAGTTAGCAACCTAAACACATTCATCAGCATCTCTCTGAGCAACAATATCTTGTAAATGGTCATCCATCGGCAAAGGGCAATTAGCTGGAACACTCGACGCGGCACCAACAACATCAACAAGCTGGTGGGTGGCTATCCAGAACACCCAAACCAGAAGGCCAAAGCTACTCACCCACAAACTCATAACCCTGAATCAACATGATCCGCACCGTAGGCACCGAAACAGAGCAAACCAAATCAGATCCCGAAGTCTGCTCCTGATCCGTACAAGGCTATAAAGAAGACATCTGAGGCCGATGATCAGCAACAATGACATATTGGGAAGCACGAGCCACCTAAGACTGAACAACAGGTTCCGAAATTGGTAATTTGCCCTTATTCTGGGGAACAGTGTCCTTGGGATCACCAACAGATGGATTAGGCTTACGAAGCCCAAGATTAACAACAAAACATGAGTCATCAGAATGACCCAGTGCCTACATGATGAACAGTAGGCAAGGACATGCTCAAATATAATATCCTGCCAAAAGCCAGAATCCCCCTCACGAATCTAAATACGGGGTAGCAAAGGTCTCGAAACATCATACTTAACAAGCACCCTAGCCACTGAAGGCCTATTAATCGAGGCCGTGGCATGATCTACATGCAAATGGGTACCAATAGCAGCAGCAATAGAAAATACAGCAGACTTACAGTTGTTGTGCAAATTTTATTGTACTCGCAAGCGCACGAATTTATGGTGACGAGTGTCGATCCCACGAGGAGGTAGATTTAATTATGTGTAGGGTTAATCTTCTGAGTTTGTATGTGGATTGGTAGGATGTGAGTTTTTTGGGCAGGATTTAAATTAAAAAAGATAGCTTGAACAAATTAAAGATGAAACAATATAAAATAAGTGCTTGAGTCTTTGGATTGACACTTAACATTTCACCATGAGCTTAATATTCCTTTTTAAATTCCAATTAATCTATAAGAGAGTATTTCCACTCTTTATAGATCTATTTCTAATAAATAGGGTATTAAGTGCTCATTGTACCGGGGGAATTAATCTAATGTTAAATGGGTATCAAGTATACACTGTGACAGGTGATAATAATTCTACTATCGACAATGTGGCAAGATTGTCCACTAAATAACTCTGACTTATTCTCTGTCAACACTGAGTCAAGATGGACCACTTATACTAGAGGGGAGATTTTTCTCTAGTCAATAAAGTGTAAAGTGCTCATTGTGCCAAACAATAATAATCGTATACTAGGGAGCCGGTGTACCAGAGCAAAATCTAGACAAGATTATTATTATCTGTCAACAACAAATCAAAACAACCTAAATAAATCAGAGAAAGATAAAGTAAACATACCAAATTAAGCCTATGGATCATGTTAAGGCTTCACCTTCAACCTAAACTTGAAAATAAATTAGCTACTCATTTTTGAACTAGGGGTAAAATAGGAATTTTATTAAAATACATAGAAAATATAGTATAGAGAGGGAATTACAGAAATCAGAGCTCAAAAATGAATTCAGGGATGTCAAATTAGGGGGGATAGCCCCCCTATTTATAGATACACTGAGTAAATCATGGCCATCAGATGGACGCTCAGGATTGCGCCACGTGGCAAGTTTTGATTGGATTGAACACTTCATCAGGGCTGTCATTCCACTTGTGTGCATGTATTGTACACACATTTTTCGGTCCACTAATATGCTGCCACATCGTTAGTCAACATAAAGTCAACCTTTTGGTCCAATAATGAAACGTCATATCATCAGTCAATGCCACATCATCCGGTCAAAGCCACGTCAGCATTTTTCGACCGAATAGGATGATGCCACGTCATCAGTCAACACCACATCAGCTGGTCAAAGCCACATCAGGTGGGCCCCACCAAGATTCTAGAAGTATGACACTGTTCACATGTACAGTACTGTTTACGTATACGATACTGTTCATGTATACGGTACTGTTCACAAATACGGTTTTGGCCTTGATGTCCTTCCCTAAAGTTTTCAGTTATTCTGAGCCCAAAAATGCCATCCGTTTTGCCGTCTGACCTTTCGTTAACCATGAAATAGACAAAATACCCCTAGAATACATAAAATACTCAAATTATAACAAGACACGCAATTAAAGTTTAAAGAACATAAATAAATAAAAATAAAAATATTAGTGAGGTTTAGAGCACAAAATAATAATTCTGTCCTTTGTAAATATGCATTTCTCAGTACTCAACACACCCCCCAACCAGCTTATTGCTAGTCCCTAACAAACTAAGCGATGATAATAAAAATTAAATTCTCACTTTTGTTTTTTTTTTGTTTTTTTTATTTTTTTTGTTTTTTTTTTTTGAGAATTTGTGTTTACTTCTTAATTAGAATAGCGATAACAATCAAATAAAAGTATAAGCATTATCTCCAGTTTTGAAAATATCACTCCCACATCAACCAGTCACACAAATGAGTCAAGTAAACTTATGTAAAGCGATCAATTATCAGAGCTACACTAATCAAGTCACTTTTCAGAATGACATGCCAAATCTCAAAATCTCTTAGGCAAGAATGACACTCTCAAAATCAATAAAAACAGTTATTTCAAAGATGATGGATTGAAAGAAAGCAATATCACACACACTCACCAAGATAGAGGAATAGTATTTTAAGAAAGAATATGATCTCGAGTCAGAAAAAGTATCAGTCAAACCAATATTATTTGTATGAACCATTTTTTTTTGTATGTATCACCACATCTTTTTGCCCATATTACCAGCTTCTACTTCAGACTATAGTCTCCTAAAATCAAGGACTTTTATTAGGATATAACGTAGGTTAGAGAAATGGGTAATACAGAAGAGATAGTTGGAAGAACAAAATATATGTTCAAGAAAAATAGGGATTTTTTTTTTTGTAAGGTGCTTTTATTTATTTACTTTCTTTTCTCTCTCTCTTTTCTTTTTTTGAATGGTGCACCACTTTTCTTAAGAAAAATCTTTCATATTTTTCTCAAACATAAATAGGTGATGGAAAATATACGGTAATACTACAAATTGAAATGGAACAAGATTTAGGGATTTTTTTTTAAGGCTCAAAAGGGGTAACTATGAATATTTCACAATAAGGATAGCTAGAAAAGGCTCAAACGGATCAAAGAGGGCATTTCCATCATTTTTTTGGATACTAAATAGGCTTCCGTATCTACTAGTTTAATGGACCTTTAGATGTGGCAACACCATTTTTTTTTTTTAAACAGAATTCCTTAAGAGAAAAGATAGAGATCATGTATAAAATATTAAGCTGTGAAAAAGAGTTACTCTCCAAGAAAAATTATAGGCTCAAAAACTCTCTTGGTATTTTACTGTAACATGCACATTCCTTCAAATAACTCAATCAATTTCACTCATCAAATCTCTCAATTCACACAAGTCACCAGCGTCAATATGCAAAATGGCAAACATGGTGTAACATAAATCAAAACCAAAGATAATACAAATACTAAAATTCAAAAGTCACCACATCGTCCAATGTTAAAAGATCACACAAAATGCCTTAAATTTTTTTTTTGAATCTTTTAAAACTTTTTTTTTTATATCAGGACTAAGAAGATGCGTTTCTAGAGTAACTACACTCTATATTCGGCCATGTTCGACTCAAAAATTTAGAAAAGGTTAGTGACTACAAAACACACTTTTTTTATTCCACAATTGTCAACTATTCCCTACCCTCCAACCAGAAAGAGACATTGTCCTCAATGTCTGAAAGGAAAGAAGTAGAGTTTAGAAGACGTTACTTTCATACTGTGACACAAGAAAATATTTATAAACAGAGGGTTAAATCTAATTTGCACTTTTTACTACTGCTACTATTACCATCATTAGTTGACCAATCCAATGCGGAGGTCCTGGGATCTGGCTCTGGTCTGTGAGCTTGTAAAAGATCAAGTAACTTATTAGTAGTAGGGGCACAAATAAAGAGCTGCTTCACTATTACAGGAATGAGATAATTTTTTATTGCATGATTAAGAAATGCTATCAAGCCATCATAAAAGTTATTAACATTTAACAAACCAATGGGTTTCTGATGAATGTTCAAATGTGCCCAAGATGCGAACATCATCAGCGCCTCTAAAGTTGCAAGATCTCATGGCAAGAAAATAAAGGTGTCGGTATGATTTAAAATTTCAGTTATTCTTTCTTGCATACTTGATACAACTAGCTCTTCTCTAATTGGGGCATCGAACAAATATTCTAGAGGTTTCAGTGCCTTTGGGATGATACTAAGCACTTCGCTTCCTCTGGTGAAGGCAGCTTCTGAAACAAGTCTTGATAATCCTCTGTCACCTCCTCCATAGACTAGGTGTATCTTTCTCTCAGCTAGTGCTCGACCTTCTCTCTACTAGTGCTCGACCAAGATTTACAGCTTCTTGAACAAACTCTTTGTATTTTCCATAATGAGAACCAGAAAGCACACAAACATTTTTGAATTGTTTACTCGAAGATGCTGCCATTGAAACAATTCTAAAAAAAAAATAAAATTTGTGAGTGGTTAACAAAATAAACTTGTATTTAAAGAGCTTGATGACAGACATAGTGATACACAGCTGTAAATTGGTGGTGTGTCAGATGATGTGTGATGATTATGCTTGAAAAGTCAAAAGTAAACAGTAAGCAAACAGTAAGTAAAAATAAAATCATACCAATAATAACATATATGATAAAAGAACAATAAATGAAAAAGATATGTACTGGTAGTTGTGATTGTGACTCACATCTTCCTCTGGTTTTACGTCCAGAAACGGCTTGAACGCTCTCTATGAGTCGAGGATAGGTTTCCCATCCAGTTTTCTTATAAACTAGAAAACAAGGTCGTTTATAGTCAGATTCCCAAGACTGTATCGTGCATGATCTTTCTGGAATAATGGCCACAACTGAAAAATTATACGCTGTACGTATCCACTAGGATGCATTTCAAGAGACAAAAGAATATCATCCAATGACTCCTTATTCAAGCCATCCCTAATGAATTTAATCTTATCTTCTCTGTTGTCGGATATCATTCCTAAAGAAGTGCACGGTTGTTTAAAGCATTACATTCTGGCACATTTATGACAAGCGACTAGAAGCCATTTAGCTCTTCGTTTTCTTGCATAATTTCCTTTCCCGTAACCAAGCATGTAGGCAACAAATTTAGGAGGTAATTCTCCTACTAACCGTACTTTGGCTTCAATTAACCAACGAATGTCAACAGGGATATTATTCTTCATAACCAGGCACATGCGTTCGGTTGTGAAGCTTTGCAAGAGCTGTATTTCTATCCATACCTTGGTTGGAGAATGTCAATTATTGTGGGAAACTGGAGGAACCGACACAATAGTCACGGAGTACCGTTATCCGCCACTTAACCGGGGAGACGAATGACAGCAAAGAAAAGAACAAATCTAGCAAAAACAAAATAAACGTGAAAACAAACAACAAAACAATAACACAATATAAAAAGTCGGATGTTAACTCACTGTCATCCTCTGATGGAGTTTACCCCAAGTTCTATTTGGATTACATAAATACCACCTTCTATTTCTCTCAGTTGCCCTTCTAGCTCTTCAACATGGGATACTAACTCTGGTGGTCTTAGAACCCAAATACGGTGTGATTTACAAGACTGGATCAAACCCTTTAGGTGACGCTCCACACGTAGAAGTTGTTTGAGGTGGTTGAATAAGATTTGTCTAATTGAGGTATTCATGACATATGATACAAGTGACGAGAGAAAACACATCTGTCAAACAAACACACTTGAGCAGGAAACAAATAGTTTTAATTAGCAAAAGAATAGTAAAACAATATAACAAAAGGTTTTAAATTAATGAAAAAAAAAACAGAATTTAGTCCAGATTTGGTGGGTCACCCAAATTAATTTCGGTGTCTTTTTTTATGTGGTTGATGCTCTAGATATGGCTTTAATCTTTGACCATTAACTTTAAAAGTGACACCATTCTTTGGATCCTTGATTTCAATGGCTCTATGTGGAAAAACAGTGTGAACAATAAATGGACCAGACCATCGAGAGCGTAACTTACCTGGGAATAGGTGCAAGTGAGAATTGAATAAAAGCACTTTCTGACCTGGTGTGAAAGATTTTCTCATAAGTTGCTTGTCCTGAAAGACTTTCTTCCGCTTTTTGTAATCCTTAGCATTTTCATCATTACTGATCTCCTCAGGTTCTGCGAGCTGTAATCTCATTTTTGTACTACAAATGGGGTCAATGATATCTGCATTCTTTTGTTTGTCGTCAAGGGAGGGTGAGATAATTTTCGTCAATGTATTTTTTCTCCCAAGAATGCATGCTCCAAAGTGTCTGGTAATGGTTTGAACTCGAACTTTGGTGGTAATTCTGATGATGGGCTGAGTTTCTCCCCCGATGGTGCTAGTTGCTCTATTCTTGACTTCCATTTATTGATATCCATAGGTGGTGATGAGTCAAGTAAATCATTGACCTTGTCGATCGATCTGTCAATATCAAAATTCGAACCAAAGCGAGCCAAACATATTTGTAAAGGATCATTACTAAAGTTAGAAGGAAAAGTATAATCAATTAATTCTTCAATTAAATCCACATCTACAATTCCCTTATCTGCATCACAAGGTTGCTTGGCAATGTTAAAGATATTCAACTCCATAGTTATGTTGCCAAAGGATAACTGCATATTTCCAGTCCTGCATTGAATGTGAGCGTCGACCGTTGCCAAAAAAGGTCGGCCTAGGATAATGGGGATGTGCTTCTTTGAATCCTGCATTGGTTGAGTGTCAATCACAATGAAATCAACAGGAAAATAAAACTTATCAACCTGAATGAGCACGTCCTCCACAATACCGCGAGGTATTTTCATAGATCGATCTGCAAGCTGTAACACAACTGGAGTTAGGTGTAATATTCCCAGTCCAAGTTTCACAAAAACTAAATAAGGCATAATATTTACACTAGCTCCTAAGTCCAACAAAGCATTCTCAAATATGTGGTTCCCAATACTACATGAAATAGTGGGGGAGCCTGGATCTTTGAATTTTGGAGGAATTTTGTGTTGGAGTATAGAACTAATGTTTTCTGTTAAAAATGCTTTTTTTTTTAACATGTATGCTTCTCTTTTTAGTGCAAAGATCTTTAAGAAACTTGGCATAAGCTGACATTTGTTTAATAGCATCAAGCAAAGGGATGTTAATACTTACCTGTTTAAAAATTTCCATAATCTCACCTGTGGAACTTCCCTTCTTTGCTTTTGCTAACCTCTGAGGAAAAGGAGCTTTAGGGACATATTCTCGGGGGTTGCCTTCTTCTTTTTCCTTTGATGAAGAGTCCTCAGATTTTGCAGGTTGCTCTTGAGTCGTCTTTTTCACTGGCATCTCCACTTTGTTGTCCACTTTTTTACCTTTTCGCAAGGTCATGACAGCCTTAACCTCTTCATGATGCTGAGATGAACTTGTTCTCACTTCATGCACTCCTATAGGATTGGGCACTGGCTGGCTTGGGAATTTGCCTTTCTCAACGTTCATTGCCAAGGTTTGAACTGAAGAGGCAAGTTGACCCACCATCTTCTCAAGGTTTGAGATCGATTGGGCTTGTGAATTGAAGCCAACTCTCATATCATTTCGCAACTCATCAATGGTATGATTTTCTTGTTCTATTGCAGTGTGAGTAAAATTTTTGAGATTTTGTAATGCCTCTTCCCATGGTTTTGGCTGTGAGTAGCTCTGATTCTGATTATATGGTCTGAATGGTGGTTGAGACTTTTGAGGAGCTTGATGAACTGGTTGCATGGGTGGAGCTAGAGTTGGAGCTACTGTTCTGTTTTGTTGGAATCCTTGAGACCAAGAGAAGTTGGGATGGTCTCTCCATCCAGGATTATAGGTATTGGAGTAAGGGTTGTAATTTGACTGCGTTCCCATCACATTTATGGCATTGGCATGATCTGAATATGAATCATGGTCAAATTAATTATATGCATAAGGCTCTGTTGATTTGATAGCTGTTAGTGATGTTATTTGGCGAGAAAGTCCTTCGACTATTGCTTTGACTTCTTTAATATCCGATCCTAACTCGCAAATCTGGACTTCATTTACTCCTTTAATTTTCCTCACATTTCTGGATGATCAGCTTCTCTGTTGGGAATTATCTACTTGTCTTTGAAAGAAATCTCATATTTCTGATGCATTTTTGGACATAAGCTCACCTCCACTTGTGGCCATTAGCCATTCTTGCACATGTGGCAATAATCCTTCTAAAAAATATTGACACTGGTGCCATTTCTTGTACCCATGATGTGGACATTTCAAGAGTAACCCGTTGAATCTCTCCCATGCTTCAAAAAATTGCTCGTCTTCTCTCTGTGTGAACTCTGAAATCTCCCTGCGAATAGCATTGGTTTTATGCACTGGGAAGTATTTATTTAAAAACTTAGTTACCATTTGTTCCCATGATGTGATACTATTAGCAGACAATGTATTGAACCAAGAACGAGCTCTATCTTTTAGAGAAAATGGAAACAATCTAAGCTTAACATCTTCATCTGAAAATTTTTCATATTTAAAAGTTTGACAAACTGCATGGAAATCATTCAGATGATTATATGGGTCTTCATTTTCTAAGCCATAGAATGATGGGAGGCAATTTAGCACACTAGGTTTTAACTCAAAACTCCTAGCAGCTACATTTGGGTATCTTATGCATGATGTGCTCAAATTGGCTAAGGGGCTAAAGTAGTCCTTAAATGGCCTCTCCTGTGGTGCTTGTGCTTGTTGTTGCAAATCCATTTCAGTTTTACCTTTTAGTGCAGTGTGTCTATGTGTGCGAAGTGTTTTTTCCAACTCAAGATCTATCGGTCTTAAATCAGGTGACTGTGATCTTCGACCATGCATGCAAATAACACGTAAAAATTAAAAAATTAAAAATAAAGAGAGAGGAGAAGTTACGATACTAACCTTATTGCGCTGTTACAAACTATAAATAAAACACTCTCAAGTACCACAAATGTACAAAAACACGAAAAGTGAAATAAAAATAAATAAACCACAAGTAAGTTAATTAAAAATAGGCGGTTGAACCAGCCATCCAAACAGATTAACCACACATTAACAAAAATAAAATAGACGGTATTATAAAACCAGCCATAGTAATCAAAGTTAATGAAAAAGAAAAATAAAAAAAAATTAAGGAAGAGAAAAAGAAATACTTATCTCAAGATGCAGATTCTTGTCTCTTCTTTTTTTTTTTTTAATTTAAAAATTACCTCCCAAATAAATGATTCATTCAAATTATCGGGTCCTTGGTGTAATTTTTAAAATTAATAGTCACGTTTATTTGGTCCAAGTCAAGTTCGAATTGAGTCTAGATGAATTCAAATTGTAGGTCCAAACTCTCTTGTTATGAGAAATTTCGATGGGGGACCTATTTGATAACTTTCTAAACTTTTATGGTCAATCTACAATTATTTAGAAGTAGAGAATAGAAGAGTGATAGATGTAAGTGGATTTTTTTTTTTTGAAAATTTTGTAGGTAAAGCAGAATTTAAGGAAAGAAGAAAAAAAATGCACAAAACGTTATTTACACAATATTTATAAAGAAAATTAACTCTACAAATTAAAATGACTTACCTCCCCGGCAACGGCGTCGAAAACTTATTGTGCAAATTTTGTTGTACTCGCAAACGCACGAATTTATTGCAGTATAGATTTATGGTGACGAGTGTTGATCCCACGAGAAGGTAGATTTAATTATGCGTAGGGTTAATCTTCTGAGTTTGTATGTGGATTGGTAGGATGTGAGTTTTTTTGGCAGGATTTAAATTAAAAAAAGATAGCTTGAACAAATTAAAGATGAAACAATATAAAATAAGTGCTTGAGTCTTTGGATTCACACTCAACATTTCATCATGGGCTTAATATTTCTTTTAAATTCCAATTAACCTATAAGGGGGTATTTCCACTCTTTATAGGTCTATTTCTAATAAATAGGGTATCAAGTGCTCATTGTGCCAGGGGAATTAATCTAATGTTAAATGGGTATCAAGTACACACTATGGCAGGTGATAATAATTCTACTGTCGACAATGTGGTAAGACTGTCCACTAAATAACTCTGACTTATTCTCTGTCAACATTGAATCAAGATGGACCACTAATACTAGAGGGGGGGTTTTTCTCTAATCAATAAAGTGTAAAGTGCTCATTGTGCCAAACAATAATAATCGTATACTAGGGAGCCGGTGTACCAGAGCAAAATCTAGACAAGATTATTATTATCTGTCAACAACAAGTCCAAACAACCTAAATAAATCAGAGAAAAATAAAGTAAACTTACCAAATTAAGCCTATTGATCATGTTAAGGTTTCACCTTCAACCCAAGCTTGAAAATAAATTAGCTACTCATTTTTGAACTAGGGGTAAAATAGAAATTTTATTAAAATACATAGAAAATATAGTATAGAGAGGGAATTACAGAAATCAGAACTCAAAAATGAATTCAGGGATGTCAAATTAGAGGGGGTAGCCCCCCTATTTATAGATACACTGAGTAAATCATGGCCATCGGATGGACGCTCAGGATTGCGCTACATGGCAAACTTTGATTGGATTGAACACATCATCAGGGCTGTCATTCCACGTGTGTGCATGTATCGTACACACGTTTTTCGGTCCACTAATATGCTGCCACGTCGTTAGTCAACACAAAGTCAATCTTTTGGTCAATAATGAAACGCCACATCATCAGTCAATGCCACATCATCCGGTTAAAGCCACGTCAGAATTTTTCGGTCGAATAGGATGATGCCACGTCATCAGTCAATACCACATAAGTTGGTCAAAACCACGTCAGGTGACCCCACCAAGATTCTAGAAGCACGACACTGTTCACATGTACAGTACTGTTTACGTATAAGGTACTGTTCATGTATACGGTACTGTTCACAAATACGGTTCTGGCCTTGATGTCTTTCTTAATGTTTTCAGCTATTCTGAGCCCAAAAATGCCATCTGTTTTGCCGTCTGACCTCTCGTTAGCGATGAAATAGATAAAATACCCATAGAATGCATAAAATACTCAAATTATAACAAGACACGCAATTAAAGTTTAAGGAATATAAATAAATAAAAATAAAAATATTAGTGAGGTTTAGAGCACAAAATGATAATTCTATCCTTTGTAAATATACATTTCTCAGTACTCAACAACAGTGAAGAAAATGGACCAGTAAGTGTGGCAATGATACCCAGACATGCACAATCGGGGATTCCACCGAACAGCAAAAATCAGTACTCCACTTAAAAATACGCATGCCTCGACCTTCAACATACTAAGACTGCCTAACCCAAATACAGGAATAATCCGCCTCCATAGATAATTTTATCAGCACATGTCGATTATCCAATAATGAAACCTGACAACTCCCTTTCAACCCTAGAGAAATAAAAAAAATTACGAATGGTGTCCATACAAGGGTGACCAAAAGAGAACTTACCAACCAACACCAATTTAAACAGCTCAGCCATGGCGTTGATTTGCTCTATGGAGAAGTGAATAGCAGGCTCACCACGATGTAGAGAAATCGGTTTAACCTGAATAGGAGACACAGCTAGGCCGTAACAACATCAAGGAAAGATTTTTTAGGCCAAGGAGGGGCTGATGGATTAAGAATTGATGCGCTGTTTAGTACCGAGGCATAAGATGGCTTGAGGTTAGGGGCTGTGTTGCGGGTAGTGGGGTTAGGAGGGGCTGGACAATGTGGCTGAGAGGGGCCAGCTGGGATGTCACTGCTGTGGAGAGTTGGGGTTGGTTTGGACTGAATCTCCACAGGTGGAGATAAAACCGGATGGCTTGGGCCCGCACGGGTTGAATGGGATGTCCCCGGTGCATGAGGGCTTGAAGGGGGGTCAGGGGTGTAAGTATTGGCTGGCTTGGGTTGTGGTTGTAGAGTAGAAGCATGATTACCCAACACATGCTGGCCAGAGTTGGGAGGTTAGGCTGATAACCGGAAACTACCACAAGCGGCAACCAAAAGCGCTTGTATAGTAGAGGGATTAGCCACGGTCACATGTCGGCCCGACTAAAGGGTGGCAGGTTGTGGGGGAGAGGAGTCACCCGACGTGATGGGAGTTCCATCGAGTGGGCATGTAGCGTCCCCCGTGCATGTCACATGAGGAAAACTATGGTTTTTTACTAAACCCAATACAACATGCAACATGGGTGGCGGCTGGGGCTATTTTGAATGCATGGTGCCTTCCGTGTGAAACAGGGATGCTTGGGCAAATCGGCTGGATTCTTCACCGACGCCCGGTAACGTGGCTGCAATGCGACCCGTTTAAGCTAAAGTTGCGATGGGGAATCCGTGACTGAAGCAACCTGGGTTCATCTAAAGGGCTGGCTCTATCGCAAAGAGAGGGCTCCGGCAAGGCATCGCCACCTCCAATAGCAGCCATGGAGGCCGAAGCAACAAACTGTGATAAAAGCCGAACGTGGGAGCCATGATGGACTCGTGACTGGGGCAACGTGGAATCTACCAAAAGGTCGGATCCGTCGTACAAGGAGGGCTCCGGCAGAGGTAATACGACACTAACAGCAGTAGTGGTGGCAGAGGTAGTAAGATGACGATGTTGTGTTAGTTCCCGGGCATTGGAGTCATGATGTGGATGAGGAGGAAAATGGTCGCCGACGGGGAAGGGGTGCTCCAGTGGTGGTTGGTGACCACCACCGGCGGCCGGTGAGGCCATGTCGGCGGCCAGAAGTGGAAAAAGTGATGGCGGCAAGTTGAGAGAAAAACCCAAGAGGAGAAATTTTTTTTTTTTTTTATAACTAGCTTATTGTTAATTCAGTGTTGAATTGATTTATGCTCATTTTTTCATAATCTTTTGTCATGTGTAAATTTATGATAGGCTACAATTACTTATTAATTGATTTCTTTACATTTGATGTAAAATAACATATCATATTATATCAATTTTAGCTATATATTAAGATTTCTAACATAATCAAATGCAAGAAGGAGCAATTAATTGACAATCAGCAAGCCAACTGGAAAAGCTAACCTGCATGAGGAATTTGTTAGTATAAGTGACATAGTAGAAATATGGTAAGGTTATGATGAAACATCTATGACAAAAAAATATGTCAATACATTCAATTATTAAATATAAATTATCACTATATTTGGTATTGAGATGTTGCTATTAAAAAAAAAAGTTGATAACATATGGTAATATGTAATAATTTTGAAAGTTATTATAATTTTTTATTAAATAGATAAAATAAACTTAGTTTTTACATTATAGTAGCAAGTATTTATTAAGCACTTTAGAGTTAGAATTTAAAAGTTATAGTTTCCACCAATAATTAAGCAGGGTGAATATCTAGAAATAAGTCTAATAGAAATTTTTTTTATTTCTAGAAAATAGAAAATTATTTGAAGTTACAGCCGAAGAGGAAAGGAAGAAATTAAAAAATAGAATTGCTTGATGAAATAATTTGTCTGCATTGTTTATTCAAACAGCTTTAGGCATTTTATAAGATCCAATTGGAAAAGCACAATCTACACTAGTAACTGCACTTGGAGCACAAAAGACACCCTAGACAATAACACATGAAATACGAGAAATAATAGGAAATATGGGTAACAATATTGCACATATGGTTAACAGACCACGTGTGAATCACCCGTTTATGTCAAAGCACTTACTACTAAGTCCTAGACTCCTCTTCTCAAGCGTGGGTATCAGGTACGTGGGAAGCTTATTAAATGCACGGGTTGTTGCTCGTCTTTGGGAGACTTATCAGCATGCTTGGAAAGGGATACACGCAAAACAATCAACACAAGATTTGCTTTATTTCTAGAATGCATGAGCATGCACTCTACTTGTAGAACTCCATAACCCAGCAAATACCAATAGCACGTTCACACCTCATCCCACTAAAACCAGCGCCAGTAGCCAGGGTCATGAATTCACGCTTTGTTCTCTCCTTTCCACCGGGACTTTGAGCCATCATAAGCATGTCAAGAAGGGAATTTAATTTTGATTCATTGCTTGTATTCGGAACTTCTGGAAGCATTACCTCCACAACGATTACCTTTCCATCTTCTGGAATGCTTCTGTAGCAATTCTTCAACAACTTCAAGCAATGCTCATCGTTCCAATCGTGCAGTATGGCCTATATAAGAATTCTCATGTTAATCAAATTTTTGTTTGTAAAAATTTAATTTAAGGAACTCCTCATAATATGTCCACAAATTAAATTAAAAACTTACCTTCATAAAAATGGCATCACCTTTTGGAACACTTTGAAACATATCACCCGGTACATGTTCAATACCTGTAAAATATTATACAATTTATTTGTTTTCCTCTACACACACATGGATGTCCTCATTTATTTAAAAACAGATACGGGGTTTTGCAAGATTTTTACAACAGTAAACCACTCCAAGATTATATATATACAAGCAGGTTCAAGGGATATTTTTAAAATACAAGTTTAGGTATAAATTTCTAACAATTAGATTAAAGTCTATCACATCGTTAATATTGAAACTGCATGCAATTTTATAATTCTAAAAATTAATTAATAAGATGTAAGTCCTTTCATTCAAAGATTGAAATTATACTTGATTTCGGAAGGAAGATCTTCCAACCAAATTGTAGGCAAAGCTGCCTTAGCTAAGACATGAGCATGCGTGTTGCAGGCTTCTCAGATGAGCTGAATTCTAAATAAGCCACCGTCCTTAATTTCCTCTTGAATTTCCAACAACGCCAAAAAGGTTTCTGTTGTTTGACACCATGTTTAGGACATTCACATTTCTCTCTTTAAATTATATACTCATCTCCTTCAATCCTCCCTCTACTCATTTCAAAAGATTTTTTTTTTCCCAATGACTATTTGATGGATGTAACTATCAAAAATTAAAATAGCGAGATTGTCAATTTCTCTTCTACTGCAATCAATATATATCATTTGCCTCCTATTACTTTTATAACAGCCACTAACCCCCCAGCATCATATGTTTACAATATTACCAATATTTTTAAATACATTTTTATTCATATTTATTATAGATTAAATAAATCACATGAATGGAAATTAAAATAAAAAATTAAGTATTAAAAATAAGAAATATATGTTTTGATATAAAAAATAATAATAAAATATTGTTCTTGTAATTTTTTTATTTTATAAACATTTTCTTATAATAAATATATAAGAAAAGTATTATAAAATGATCAAAAAATTATTATAAGAAAACTTGAGTGATAAATAATAAAATATTATAAAATAAAAATAAAATATTTTTCTTGTACTTTTTACATTTAATTTTAAAATATTATAAAATATTTATTAGAAGAAAATGTTTACAAAATAAAAAATCTTATCATTAATTTTTTGTTCACATCAAAGCATATATTTCTTGTTTTTTATACTTAATTTTTTTATTTATTTCTGTTCATATAATTTATTTAATTTATAATAAATATAAATAAAAGTGTATTTGAAAATAGGGATAATATTGTAAACTTATACTGTTAAAGGGGTTATTGGCTATTATAAAAATAATAGGGGAATAAATGGTATATATTAATTAAAGTAGGGAGAAATTGGCAATCTCCCATTGAGATATAATACTTTTCACTTATAGTTATCTAGTAAATCCAAACGTGATTAGATGACTATGCTTTGTTAATCTTTAAAAAAAAAAATCTAGAAACGATTCCCAACCCTTTTTTTTTCCAACCTTTATATTTGGTTTAATAAAAAAAAAATTATCTATATACATCTTCTTTTATGGCTACTTGGCTGTGTTCTTTTGTTCACAGGGAATTTAGAGAGAGAAATAGAGGGTAATACAAAGGTCAGAAAAACGTATTTTTCTTTTGCTATTAAATTTAAGAATTAGTTAGTTTGTAAAATTACAAAATTACACTTCAGCTTTAATGTTAATCCTTGGATTAAACTCTAATCTAATAGTTTGAAATTTATTTCTAAAAGAATGTTTTTTAAACCTACCCCCAACATAAATGATGAAGTGGCGCGTAGTGGAAGTGGAATTAATAGGGTAAGGAACACTAGATATTATTCTAGTACTGTACCAAGCTAACACGATTAGATTAGGCTCTAATTAAAGTGTGATTAGATGGTTCTAATACAAATGACTCAATAAGATTTTAAAAATGCATTAAACAAGATTAGATGACGCTCTAATCGAAACGACTTTACAAGAGAGATTTTGATAGATAATCTCAAATAGAATTATAAAAAAGGGGTTTTATTCAATAATTGAATTTGAAGTTATAAAAATATTATAAGACCTCTCTATTTATAATAGAGGAAAGATACTTTCCTAAGTGAACTAAAGACATGAAACTAAATCAAAATTCTATTAGAAATAAAATATTAAATCACATATAGACTCCAATACAAATAGAAAATCCTAAAACAATAAAAATTCTAGAATCCTAAATTAACTTAAATTAACGTCCTACATCAACACATAGGTGCATATATTAGTACTTTATTAAAGTAAGCAATTTTCTACCAAAAAAAAAATGAAAAAACACATATTTTCCAATACAGTGTATTCTCTTTTAGTTCATTAATAAAGTAAGAGAACTTATATATATATATATATATATATATAGTACTAATCTAATCTAAAATCTTAGATTTTGTCAAAGTGAAGATGTCACTAAAATATAAAAGCGTATATTTAAATACATTAAAATCTATATCTTTTTATATGTTAGTGACATCATCATTTTAACAAGTGAGGATATGCTCATCAGAAAATGATTGTATAAATGCCCTCTTTTTTTTTTTTTTAATGCGGATATGTTATTTAACTGTGCGATTTAATACTGTTTTTCACTAACTCTATCAAACTGCACCATTTAACAACCTATCCGCATGAAAAAATAAATAAAAAGGGAATTAGGGCACCCGCCGTAGTGAATATATGTACACTTCATTTAGAACGAGATTAATAATCATACATGGATGGGGTTGGGCATGCTCAATGACATGAGGCTGGTCGAAATTGATGCCCTTAATATGGGGGTACTTGGAACAGATGGCTCGAAGAGTAATGCCGAGATGGCCACCAACATCGACCAGTTGCTTGATGTTGTCGAAGCCCTTGTAGAATTCAAGAATGTTGCTTATAGCAATAGAGGTATGGTTATACAATGCTGTGTTAAAAAGATTATTGAACCTAGGGTTCAATCTTGCATACTCAAAGGTTTGCATTCCATGGGCTCGATTAAATGGAATTCCTCCTTCAAGAATAGCATCTTTGAGTTGGGACCTACATAAATTCCGAAAACAACAATTAATCATGCATCGTATATGTATAAGCTTCATGTATGCGTGGTCTAGCTGATCATTTACTGAGAAAAAGAGAGTACTAGAAATTAATTAATTAATTACCAGCTCTCTAGGGTGACCTTGTCCTGAAATAGGAGTAGTGCGGGGCCTAGTAAGGGGCCATCTTTGTTAGGCACAAAGTATTTGGAGACGGAATTCAAACTATACAGTCTCTGGACACCAGAAGCATCAAGTGAGCATTCAACAATACTGTAGCTAGCCAGAAGCCTGAGAATCCGATCCAGCATCATGGGTGCGTCTTTGTTCTTGGTGGGCAACTGGGCTGCAATATCTGACGCCGAGAGCTTTGCAACGGGACCAGCTTTGTCTATGATCTCGAAAGCGCCAAGCTCATGCACCGCTTGCATGGCCATGGGTAGCACTGTACCCATCGCCAATTGATTGGCATATGCAAAGCTTTGGACGCTCTCTCCATCAACTATAGAATCCATTTTAAGTTTCTTGAATTTCTTTTACGCTTTGCGGGGTTTCTTGTTTTGCCAGGAAGTTATATATAAAGACTTGTTCATGTAAAACTAACAAGGGAAGCAGGTGAACCATGTGCTTTCTACGGTATCATGGAAAAGTGCAAAATGGGTGGTAGGTCATGATCAACGGTTAGAGAGAGCCACTTCCAAGATTGGTGGAGATATAATTCACCGAACCATGTTGTTAAGAATTTACTTAGATTTACTTTAAATTGTGTTGGCATTAGAATCGTAAAATATTATTTATCTGGAAATTTTACTGTTCATAAATTACTACTTATATGATACTGTTAATAATTATTGTTCATATGTCACTTTGTACCATCACCATTTATAGGATTGTTTAAGTTATTGTTTATTTCCCCTAAATTATTAGCTATGCTAGAAACAGTAAATTACAAAAAATAAAGCACACATAGGATTTTTACATGGTTTGAATCACAATCCTACAATCACAATCTACAATCACAGGGCCATACCCGGACAATAATCAATTAACTACATAATGAAAAGATTATAATTAAGGAGAAATGACACCCAAAGATTGGAGAAAAGGTAACAGAGACCCCCAAGTTTTCATAAAGGGATACTAAGAGTTTTTTTTTACCACAATACCTTTTAAATTATTAATTAGAAAATTAACTTTAAAATTTTTTAATTAATATAAATTTAATATAAATAATATAATCTATCTAGTAGACCAATAATATTAAATATTAACATTTACAATAATATTAAAAATTTAAATTATTATATTTATTTTAATAATAAATTTGAATTTATTAGAAAGATTTTATATAAATTTTTGGATTAAATAGATTTTACAATTAACAAAATATATCCCTATCAATAATATTAAAATTACTTTTAACATACTATTCAAAATAATTTTTATTTTAATTTATTTATTTTAATATTCTGTTTCTATTTATTATTAAAAATTACTTTAACTATAATAAAAGAGGTCTAATAGATTGTAAAATATAAAAATATTTTTTAAATATTAAATTTATTTTAAAATATATATGTTATTAAATTTATTTTAATGCCATATTTCTATTTATTATAAAATTTTGGAATTAATTTTTTTTGGGGTTTATAGAGTCAAGAAATGTTATGGTCAAAAGGGAGTCTTAATGTTCTTTATTGAAAACTTCAAGGTCTTTGTGACTATTGTTCTGAACCATAGAGTGTAGGCACCCTTTTCTCTACACAATTAGATTCTTACATAATTTCAAACTCAGTCTTAGTTTTGCTACCATTTAGTTGAATTAACTTAGTCAAACTTGTTTAGCGAGCATTATTCGTCTTTAATTATGTTTGCACATCAATATAATAGACTATATTTTTATTCTAAAATGACCAACGTAATCACCGAAGAATATTTGTTAAAAGATTATATGTACTGAAGACACGAAGAATTATCATTTGATTCTAACATGTTTAGTCTTTTAATCATGGACAATTAAGGGTTTGGCTACAATACCAGGCTCTTAAAAAGAAAGCCTAGCAGACTTAGAGCAACCGGTTAAGAAACCGGTTGCGCTACTTAATTTATTTTTAAACATTAAATATTAAAATAAAATAATATACGAATTAAAAAATTGTGGAAAAATAATATTAACAATAAGAAGAAAAGATAGATAAATGGAAAATGAAAGAAAACTATAATCTTTTAATTAGTTTATATATAAGATTAATATTTTGAGCTTATGTTTGCAGTAAAACCCCATTATGTACTCATTTGTTCCACGTTATTTCACTAAACTGGATTTAATTAATAAAAGCACAATAAATTAAATTAAATTCAACTTGCGCTCAATAATTATATTTAAGAATATATCTAATTAACTAATTTCTATTTAAATGGTACACAAATAATCTATGCATTCATGAAATTACGCGTATAAATTTAATCGTCCAAATTTTTTATACGATTGATAAAATGATGGCTTAGAAAAGAACTTTCTTTTTTGCATATTTTATGTTATTTTTTTACATGTAAATTTTATACTTCATGTTTACATTATATATTGCATTTTTTAAGTTTGGTGTTTCATGGTAGAAATGGTACCAGAAGTTATTATTTTCCTACCCGTTTCATGTAAGGTGTTTATATTTCATGCGCAACCTCGTCTTTTACATGTGTCTAAGTAATTTTTTTCATATTTATATTGTAGTCATGTTTAGTAAATGATGTTGCATGTTTAACTTTCACTTTTGCATATTTCATGCTATTTTTTTTACGTGCCAATTTCATGTTTCTTATTTAAACTATTTTGTTGCATCTTTGAAGTTTGTTGCTTCATGCCATAAAAGTTGTCACCAAAAAACTTTACATTCTTATTTCATGTACAACATTGTTTGTCACATATATCAAATATTGTTGCAAGTTTACGTCATGCTCATATTTAATTGTGGTTTGGTGTTTTATGTCATAAAAAATTGAGTCAAAAATTTCAAAATTCTTCAAAATAAGATGATATAATAAAAGCTTATGCATAACCTTTTTTTTGCTTCATCCAATTTCAATAAGCAAATGTCGTAACCTAAAATTTAATTGTTGCCTTATAGCAAAGAAACTTAAAGACCAAAGAGAACTATGCCACCAGGACAAAACAATTTTGTTGAAATTTCCAACTAATTGTAAGGTGGAGTTATACTTTTTGTGATTCCCACTTGGTGGCTTAATTGCCTCAAACTTTTCGGTGGGTTCTCGAGTCTTAATTGCTTTCTATTGTAAGTAACCCAAAAATTTAAATTTTACCCCTGTTTCATGTTCAAGGTTTACTTGTACTCATATTTAATTTTCTTCATTTCATATTTTACACTGAATGTTGCATCTTTGTGGTATTTGTTTCATGTATAAATATCATGTTTCATTTTAAATTCGTTAATAAAAATATACACATATTCAATTAATGGCCTAATTCAATTATTAGTTATATAATATATATAGAAATATGTTAGATAATATTATATTGAACTCAATTAGTGAAGACATGCTTGTATTAAAAATATTATCCATTTCCATTGAGTACTTATGTGAGTGAATATGATATATTTTTCCAAAGTTTTTTTAATTATATAAAATTAATTGTTTTAATTTGTACTACAATATTATAAGTAGGAATATAGCTAATTAACTAATATGTATTTAACTTGTAGGAAAAAAATAAAAATTTGTTAATATAAGTCAAAATAACACATATAAAACATTTAAATATATTAGGTATTTGAGACTCAAATTTGAGTCCCAACCAAAATGTTGAGTTTCAATCAAATGATTACTCCTGGATTAAGGGCCAATTTCATAACATTGTAACTTTTAAAGGGATTGATGTTAGTTTTACCGTATAATCGGCTGTGAACAGAGTTAAACATTGGCTAAAATTGATATTATTAATTTTGTTTTTTTTGTTATCTCAATATAACTGGTAATAAATTCTTGTGTCTCAAAATATTTGAAGCTCTTGTGTGTGTATATATGATGAATATTTTGAGCTTATATTTGCGGTAAAACCCCTTTAAATGCTCATTTGTTCCACGTTATTATAGTAAACTGGATTTAATTAATAAAGGTACATTAAATTAAATTCGATTCAACTTGTGCTCGATAATTATATTTAAGAATATTTCTAATTAACTAATTTTTATTTAAATCGGACACAAATTATAAATGCATTCATGAAATTACACATATAATTTAATGGTCCAGCTATTTCTTACCCAATCGGTAAAATAATGGCTTAGAAAAAAATTTTCTTTTTTTTTTTTGCATATTTCATGCTATTTTTTTAACATGTAAATTTCATGCTTCATGTTTACATTATATATTGCATTTTTTAAGTCTGGTGTTTCATAATAGAAATGGTGCCGAAATTTATTATTTTTCTGCACGTTTCATTCAAGGTGTTTATGTTTTATGCACAACCCCATTTGTCACATGTAGGGGTGGGCATGGGTTGGTTTAGGTTGTGTTTTAAATTAACCTGAATCAAATCATAAAAATTTAGACCCAATCCAAACTAACCCAAATATTTTTAACCTAATCCAAACCAACGCGTTTGCGTTTGGTTTTAATTTTATAATTAAATATTTTTTATTTTGATAAATTTAATTAATTATATCAAAATTATAATAATTATTAATTATTAAATTAATATTAAAATATGAAAAAATATAGTGGATAAAAAATTATAAATAATAGATGTTACAATAATTTCGTCTTTAAATATTAACCATATTACAACATAAATTCTAACAATGTCAATACAAATCAAAATAAGATAAGACATCTCCACTCAAGTATCGAAGCAACCCATCAAAATTAAATTAAATTAAATTATTCAATTTTATAAATTAAAATCTTTTGAGAAATAAATCTAAAATTTATTGTAATTTGAAAAAGCTCCAAAATTTTAAATGCAGTAAGAAAAATTAGACATGAAATCTAATTAGATTTAAATTTAATTAAAAACAACAATAGAAATATATTTTATTTAATAAAATGATATAATTAATTACATTTTTAATTTTAGTAGGCTACAATAAAAATAGGACTATAAAATTATATTAGAGGATTTCATAAAAATGTTGTCTGAATAATTTATTAAAATATTAATTTAGCCTTTTAACTCAAGTTGAGATTGTAAAAAATTATTATATAAAAGTGATTATTAATTTATAAATTATTAGTTTGAAAACAATAATATGACCACCCAACAATAAAGACTTAAACTCTAAAATTTGGTCAGTCTAAAATTTTTTATGTCAAAGGAAAATTCTTTTTTCTTTTTAAGTGGTTAGATTATTTTATATATCACTAAATTATTTTATATATCATCTTAATATTTTTAATTTAAAGTAGATCGAAAAAAATCTTTTTAATTTTAAGATAATGAGTTATTGGAAGTATAAATTTCCAAAAAAAATGAATAAATAAACAAATAACTGAGAGTGGAGTAAACATTAAAAAAAAAATAGCCATTAAGGAAGATATATTTTACTTTAAAAAGAAAACTAAATTTCAATAGGAAGATAAACCAAACATGATACCAAACATAATTAAATATATAAATAAGTTAGCTCAGAATTTAATGGCTTAGTATTTAATACCTTGGCTTCGATTTGCTCAATTTGAATGCGAGATTTTAAAATTGAAAATAATGGAATTAATTAGTTTTTTTTATTTTGTTTAATTTATTTTTTATTAACATGTCACCTTAAATCTATTTATGACTCATGGGTAAACCATACCCAAACCATTATGAAATGATTTCTTATATAAAAACTCAAATTTAACCCATTTCATGATTTATCCAACCCAAACTATTTTATTTATTTTGAGTTTGGGTAAACCCATGGGTTGTGGATTTATGCCCACCCCTAGTCATACGTGTCAAGTAGTTTTTTTTTTCATGTTTATATTGTAGTCATGTTTAGTATATGATGTTGCATGTTTAACGTTCATTTTTGCATATTTCATGCTATTTTTTTTACATGTCAATTTCATGTTTCTTATTTAAACTATTTTGTTGCATCTTTGAAGTTTGTTGCTTCATGCCATAAAAAATGGCTCCAAAAAACTTTATATTCCTATTTCATGTACATCATTTGTCGCATATATCAAATATTGTTGCAAGTTTACATCGTGCTCATATTTAATTGTTGTTTGGTGTTTCATGTCATAAAAAAATGAGTCAAAAATTTGAAAAAAATTCTTGAAAATGAGATGATATAATAAAAGCTTATGCATAGAGATTTTTTGCTTCATCCGATTCAATAACCAAATATCGTAACCTAAAATTTAATTGTTGCCTTATAGCAAAGAAACTTTAAGACCGAAGAGAAAGATGCCACCATGACGAAACAATTTTGTTGACATTTCCAACTAATTGTATGGTGGAGTTGTACTTTTGGTGATTCCTACTTGGTGGCTTAATTGCCTCAAACTCTTAGGTGGGTTCTTATGTCTTAATTGCTTCATATTGTAAGTAACCCTAAAATTTAAATTTTGCCCCTGTTCATGTTCAAGGTTTACTTGTACTCATGTTTGATGTTTTTCATTTCATATTTTACACTGAACGTTGCATCTTTGTGGTATTTATTTCATATATAAATATCAGGTTTCATTTTAAATTCGTTAATAAAAATATACACATATTCAATTAATGGCCTAATTCAATTATTAGTTATATAATATATATATAGAAATATGTTAGATAATATTATATTGAATTCAATTGGTCAAGACATGCTTGTATTAAAAACATTATCCGTTTCCATTGAATACTTATGTGAGTGAATATGATATATTTTTAAAATTTTTTAATTTTGTATTGTAATTAATTATATAAAATTAATTGTTTTAATTTGTATTACAATATTATAAGGTAGGAATATAGCTAATTTACTAACTTGTATTTAACTGGCGTACAAAAAATATAACTATGTTAATATAAGTCAAAATAACACATTTAAATATATTAAGTATTTGAGATTCAAACTTGGTTGGCCAACTGAAGTGTTGAGTTTCAATCCAATGATTACTCCTAGAATAACGGCCAATTATGTAATACTGTAACTTTTAAAGTGATTGCGGTTAATTGTACTTTATAATCAACTGTGTAGAGAGTCAGCTAAACATTGGCTAAAATTTATATTATTAATTTTATTTTTATTTTTATCTCAAAATAATTGGTAATAAAAATAAATTAAATTTAACTTTGTGCTCAATAATTATATTTAGGAATACATCGAATTAACTAATTTTTGTTTGACTCGTACACAAATTATAAATATGCTCATGAAATTATGCATATAAATTTAATGGCCTTACTATTTTTTACACGATTGATAAAATGATGGCTTTGAAAAGAACTTTCGTTTTGCATATTTCATGCAATTTTTTTATATGTAAATTTCATGTTTCATATTTATATCACATATTGCATTTTTTGAGTTAAAGTTAGAAATGGTGCCAAAAATTATTATCCTCTTGTCTCTTTCATGTAAGATGTTCGTGTTTCATCTTTCATGTACCACCTCATTTCACATGAATCAAGTAGTTTGTTACATGTTTACATCACAGTCATGTTTAATGTCCGGATTGCATGTTTAACTTTCAGTTTTGCAAATTTCATACCATCTTTTTACATGTAAATTTTCATGTTTTATGTTTACACTATTTTGTTGCATCTTTAAAGTTTTTTGCTTCATGTCACAAAAAATGATGTGAAAGAATTTTATATTTCTGTGATGTTCATGTTTCATGTACAATATTGTTTGGCACATATATCAAATATCTTTGCAAGTTTACATCATACTCATGTTTTAACTGTCGTTTGGCAGTTCATTTCATAAAAAATGGGGCCAAAACTTTCAAAATCCTTAAAAATGAGCCGATATAATAAGGGCTTATGCATAACTTTTTTCTCTTCATCCAATTCCAGTAGCCAAATACCGCAACATGAAATTTAACTATTGCCTTATAGCAAACAAACATAAAGATAAGAGAAAGATGCCACCATGAGGAAACAATTTCGTTAACATTTCCAATTAATTGTGAGGCGAAGTTGTACTTTTGGTGATTCGTACTTGGTAGGTTAATTGTCTCAAAATCTTAGGTGGGTAATTAAGTTTTAATCGCCTCATATTTTAAGTAACACAAAAGTTTAAATTTTACCCCTGTTTCATGCTCAACGTTTAGTTGTACTCATGTTTGATGTTCTTTGTTTCACATTGTACACTAAATGCTGCATCTTTGTGGTATTTGTTTCATGCACAAATGTCATGTTTCATTTTAAATTTGTTAATAATATACACGTATTCAATTAATGGGCTAATTCAATTATTAGTTACATAATATATATAGAAATATGTTGGGTAATATTATATTGAACTCAATTAGTCAAGACATACTTGTATTAAAAATATTATATATTTTTAAATAGCTTTTTAAGTTATGTATTGTAATTAATTATATAAAATTAATTGTTTTAGTTTGTATTACAAATATTATAAGTAGGAATATAGCTAATTAACTAATTTGTATTTAACTAGTGGACAAAAAATATAAATATGTTAATATAAGTCAAAATAACACATTTAAGTATATTAAGTATTTGGGATTCAAATTCGGGTAGTCAACTAAAGTGTTGAGTTTCAATATAATGATTACTCCTTGATTATGGGAAAGTTTAGTAATGATGTAACTTTTAAAGTAATTGCTGTAAGTAGTACTGTATAATCAGTTGTGAAGTGAATCAATTAAAAATTAGCTAAAATTTATATTATTAATTTTCTTTTTTTATTTTGTTATCTCAATATAATTGGTAATGAAATCGCTTGCATCTCAAAATATTCGAAGCTCTTGTAATAGTATAGGGTTATATATATATACACGATGAATATTTTGAGCTTATCTTTATGGTAAAAACCCATTAAGTACTCATTTGATCCACATTATTTTTCTACCATAGATATAATTAATAAAGGTACGTCAAATTAAATTAAATTCAACTTGTGCTCAATAATTGTATTTAGAATATATCTAATTAACTAATTTTTATTTAACTCGTACACATATAATAAATGTTTGCATGAAATTACATATATAAATTTAATGGTCTAACTATTTTTTACACGATTGATAAAATGATAGCTTCGAAAAGAACTTGTAATTTGAAAAAAAAATTAACTAATTATAATAAAATTACATACCTATCCTATTTTTGTCCCTTATTTTAGTCGGATAATAGTTTTGAAATGAATTTGATAATTCAAGTGATACTGTCTATTCTTATTTGCTACACAATATTTTTTTAGTTGTGAGTTGTTTTATTTTTTTATTTTTTTTCAGAGAAACTAATCATAGGGGCTATTTAAATTATTGGGTCAGAAAAGTTCTGAGTTTAATTGAAATTTATAATCATATATGAAACAAAATATGCTAGGAAAACAAAAATAAAAATGAATGATAAAAAGAAAATATCGTAGAAAGAAACGGCAACATCAATATCATCATTTTTCTAGGGAAAATTAAGCCCAAATCTTCCCAATAGTATGGGCAATTTCAATAAAATTACAACCTAATAGAGTAAATCCATCTATTAAACATCCAAAATTGACAATGTAAAATTTCAATATCACTAATAACACTTCCAAACCTAAAGATTGGAACAAATTGATAGCACATATGAGGGTGTTTTAGAACCTAGTGTATCTTAAATTATTTTGGATTAAATTATACGCACTTTTTTTTTTTTAGGTGAAAACAAATTATAACGCACTTATTTTAAAAGAAATTTGTTAATGAAAACAAAATAATGAAAATTAAGAGCACTCATTTATAAAATAAGCTACGAAAAGAAAAACAAAATTTTTATAAGCAGAATCTCCCAAAAAAATAAAAGCATTGTCAAATTGAGTTACAAATTAATTATAATTTCATTCAAGTTTGTAAACCAAAAGATTGTCACAACATCAACAAGTTCCCAGTAAAAAACTTATGCCAGATAATTTATAGAACAGAGCAATGTCCAGTTGAATTCTCGCCTACAAGTAATTAAAATTTTCAAGTTAATCAACAAGATAAAAGCAGCCGTTATCATAATAGGAAGCAACAGCAAATTACACTAAAAAATAGCAAAAAGAGTAACAAAACAGAAAATCTAACCAAGAAACAACAATAAAAAAATGCCTAAAAAGGGCATAAGAAGATGCCAAAGCAGCAATAAAAATCAACCTAAAACAGCAGTAAAAAATGCCTAAAAACAACATAAATAAATCCAAAACAAAAGTAATGCCTAGAAACAGTAAAAAAAGCCTAAAACAGTAAGAAAACTGCCTAAAACTAGCGGAAAAAAATCTAAAATAGTAGCAAAATCTTCCACAATCAGAGAAAGTTATGAAAGAAGAGAAAAAAAATTCATAAGAATTAAAGCTAACATACTGAACGCTAGCTAGAAATTAAGCTATAAAACCCAAATTTTTACACAATTCAGTACGTAAAAAACTAACAAACAACAGCAAAGCCGATAACAAGCAAATGTTGAGAAATAAACACCAACCACAAACCCCCACCATTCTTTCTCAGAAATAATTCCCTTCATCTGACCTTGGCACCTCAACCTTGATTAAAGCCAAAGTTGCACCTTCCTATTTCTAAAACTATACATAGTTAGTTGAAAAAAAATGAATTAAAATGAAATCATTAATCCCTTTACTATAGGTAGCTTTAAATTTTCCATATGATTTTGAAGGAAAAGTAAATTTTCCATTGATAAACTTATAAGTTAAATTGATACATATCATATTCCTATTAACTTCTTTTTATTTTTTATTTTTATTTGAATTTAAATATGATCGTCACACTTGATCCTCATGTTCATTAATTAATTAACATGAAAGCATTGATCATTTTAAGACAAATTCCAGCAACCAAGAGTAAATATTTCATCAAGAAGACAGCAGACAATTTAGAACAGGAAATTAAGTTTCGAAACCTGCCCAGCGAACAGCGAAAAACAGAAGCACCCAGAACCTTGCCTTCACTGTTGCCGCCGGAATGGCTTCCCCGGCCGCAGCTGGTGGTCCCCAACCACCACCAGCACACTCCCCCACTGCCGGCCACCTCCCCCAGCCTGAGCAACCCCTCCACTAGCCCACCCGTGCACCACGACGATCCTCACGTACACGGGTCCCCTCCAAACGAATTGGGTCTCCGGCGCCTCTAACCGCCGTCGCGGCCAGCAGCAGCATGCCAGACCATCCCTCTCGGCCGCCCTTGCCCCACCTTGACGTCGGCCAGCCTGACCGAGTCGAACAGCCACGGGTTGAAGCAACAAGCCCTAGATCTCGTAACGATGGCCACCACCTCTCGATCACCCCAGCCGCGTGTCCAGCCGCTGGTGACGGCCCACACTCCTCGGTCCATCCTTCCCTCGCCGAAGCTCAGCCCTCCCATCCACCACAGCAGCACTTGTTTGGCCAAGCTGAAATTGCCACCCAAAACCCTAGCCGTTACATGCATGCAACTCACGCGTTATTGACTGCCGTGTGTGGTATCGTGCAACCCACCGATTCCAACTAGGCCAGGCACGTTACAGGCAGTCCGCAAGCTACTATTGGCTCCCTTACCACGGGTCCATGCAACCTCGGATGAGCCACAAGGTCCCTCTTCCCCTCACTGCTCACAACAAGCCACCACACACCAAACTCAGCCCACAAACCTGCTCACACAGCCTGATTTAGCTCGCCCTCAGAAGTGTGCTTCTCCGCATCCCACCAGTGGTGCTTCGGCTATACAACAACCCTCTCCACAGTCCATGCCAGCTCCCACACAAAGCCCTCACAACCCACAAAACCTACCTAGGCCAAGCCTTGAGCCCAATAATCCCTCTCAACCCCCCACTTCATAGCCCCATGCTCCCCTGCCAGTTCCCTCCAACTAGCCTCCTCCGAACTCATCTCATGACCCACAATGCCCTACATTACCTACTCCTCAGGTTGTTACGTCTAGTGTCCCTCACCGTCAGCCCTTGTTAACCATGCAACCCGTAACCAACCTCCCCTTTCTAAGCCATCATTTGCCTCCGTTTTGAACCCAGTATCCATCCTTAACCCAACAGCCCCCCTAGGCCTCATAAGTCATTCCTTGATGCAGTTGTGGGTTCTACGGAACCCACAGCACCGGTTTAGCCGACTTCCCTATATCGTGGCGAGCCCGCCATCCATTTTACAGCAGCGGAAATACAAGCCATGGCTAAACTATTTACATTAGCTCTCGTCGGTAAGTTCTCCTTTGGCCGGCCTTCTATGGACATTATTCAGAGATTTTTTGTAACCCTGGGTTTGAAAGAAAGTTGTCAAGTCTCCTTACTTGACAACCGGCATGTGTTGATCAAACTCTCTTTGGAAGAAGATTATTCGCGTGTTTGGGTGCGCCAGACTTGGTATGTTAATGGTCGAGGCATGCGCATCTTTAAGTGGAGCACTGATTTCTGCTGTTCGGAGGAGTCCCCTATTGTTCCGGTATGGGTATCCTTTCCGTACTTGCCTGTTCATTTTATCCATTGTAAATCTACTTTGTTTTCTATTGCTTCTGCTATTGGAACCCTATTACGGGTTGATCATGCTACGGCCTCGGTTAATCGGCCATCGGTAGCTCTAGTTCTGGTGGAGTATGATGTTTTGAAGCCGCTGTTGCCTCGTATATGGATTGGAGAGGGGGATTCCGGATTTTGGCAGGACGTTATCTTTGAGCAGGTCCCAGCTTATTGTTCCTCATGCAGGCATTTTAGTCACTCTGCGGATTCCTGCTACGTTGCTAATCCCGGGCTTCGCAAGCCCACACAGCCTGTTGGTGAGGCCCAGACCCATGATTAGGGCCCATTACGAGTTGCAGCACCTGCTTCGGATCACCAGCCTCCTGTGACTCAGGGTCAGCTTTCGGCCTCTGTGGCTCCGTTGCGACTGTTGCTCCAGGGATGAGTATTTCTGTGGGTGATCCGATTCGGCCATCTTCGGGAGGTCCGCCTACCGCTGTTATTCGCTCCCCGGCTATGGGTATTCACTCTCCTTCTCCAAACCTCTCATCTCAATCAGACGAGGAGTTTAGCTCTGCGGACAATCCTGTAGCTGATGAGTAGTTTGCTTCTGAGCCTGAGGGTATCGAGGGGCATCACCGTGACTTCAACGTTGCTGGCCCATACTCCTCCCGTTCTAGGAAAGGTCGTAAGCACTGCATGCGATGTTCTAGGCGTTCGCATTGATGATTTCGCATTTATATTTCCGTTACACTGTAATTGGTTTCCATTTCTATTTGTTCTTTGTTTTTTTTTTTTTTCTGCTTGGAGGTTTTGGTTTATGTCCCCCTCCATATGTATTTTTCGTTTTATTTTAATAATCTACAGGTAAGGGGGTCCCGCCTAACCCCCTACCCTTGGGTGGTTTATAAAAAAAAAAAAACTTATAAGTTAAATTGATAACATAATTGTTTCCTGAAATAAGTTCGATTCAATTTAAGTTCTTCGCTTATAAAGTGTCTCAATGAACCCTACAAGTCTTCAAGTAGTTTGAGAAAGATTTATAGAGTATTGCTCAAACAAAAATATCATTTTGGGTACTTATAAAATACTGAAAGAAATATACCACTTGATTTTGGGTCTTCTTTCAATACATATAAATACCAAAAACAAAAATATTTAAATAAACCTTGGACCTGTAGATGATAAGAATGAACTAGTGTGTTAAATGAAAAGAAAGCCAAGCATATCTAAATCACTGATATATAATCATGTTAATGCAACTAGATTAATGCCTACTAAATCTTTCTTTCTCTTTTTTATTATTCTTTTAATAGCATTTCAGCCAAAAGTTGCTTCTAAATGTAAAAAAGTTAAATTAAAAACAATAAAAGGAAATTGATCAACAAACTTGAAAGTATCTAACAAAGGAATATCAGAGGCCAATTATCACAAATTTAACTAGATATGCTTATCATGAAATAAACCAGATATCCTTACCATGAAATGTTGAGCTTCCTGATGAGAACCTAACAAAAAGCACAAGAACAATCAAAACCATCGGAAATATTCATACACACACATACACGCACACACACACATATATATGATAAGGAAAGAACTCAATCATTAGAAAAAAAAATCTTAGAGAGTAATTTAGCATAATGCAGAGCACTATCAAAGGGATTTCCAACGTCTAGATTATCTCCATAAAATATCTTAATTGATTACAATTTGTTTATAAATATTCCTTTTACGCAAATTGTAAATAAATGTCATGCATTAATGGCTATTGTTTTGGCCATTAGTTAGGATAACAATAGCTTAACTTTAGGCCATTTGCTCTTTTTATCTAACAAATTGCTTGTATAAATTCATTATTTTAGTTTTAATAAAGAGGAACCAATTCTCTCACACATCTATTCTCTTCATGGTTTCAGAGCATTCTGTGAGATTTTCAATAATGGCCAATAAGGAACCCTCTCTAAATATTCAATCATTCCACCAATGTACTAGCCTCGTCTCAATCCAACTCAAGCCATCTAATTTTCTGTTATGGAGATCACAAGTACTGCCATTGGCTTGAAGCCTTGGAGTTTTACATCATCTAACAGAAAAAGAGAAGCTAACAGCTGAAGTTATAGATGAAAGTGGTAACAAGACATGGAATCCTAAGCTTGATGCTTGGATCAATAATGATAGCCTTTTAACCTCTTGGTTACTAGGAATATGACTGAAGAAGTGCTTAGAATGGTCATCGGAGTAGAATCTGCCTATGAGGTATGGAGCTCTCTTGAAGAGCAATTGCTGCCCATGACAAGAGAAAAAATGGTTCACTTAACGGATCAGCTGCAATCCTTGAAAAAGGGATCACTGACAATAGATGAGTACCTTAGGAAATTCAAAGCCATTTGTGATAGTCTAGCTATGGTAAACAAATCATTAGATGATGTAGTTAAGGTCTTTCAATTGGCAAGGGGTCTCGGAATGGAGTATAAAGATTTCATAGCAGCAATGCTTGCAAAACCTCCTTATCCTACATTTAACCAATTTGTTCTTGCTCTGCAAAGCCATAAACAAATGCTCCTTAATGAAAATGATGATAAGAAACAACAAATAAACTATGACCAGGCCTTTTTAATTCAACAAGCCTTTCTAAGCCAACGTGGTAGAAGGAGAGGCAATGGTGGCAGGTTCAACTCTAGAGGTCGAGGTTTTGCACCAGCTGGACGTTCTGGAAATAATGGAGTGCATAATAAAAATCAAAAAGCAATAAATAACAATGAAATCAAAGGCAATCAAAGTGGACAAACCTCCATACAACAGCAGTCGCAGCAAGAAGCAACAGATAGTGGTAAAATAGTTTGTCAAATTTGTTTTAAGGCTAATCATATTGCTCTTGAATGCTGGAATAGATTCAATTATGCATACACCTCTGAAGATGTTCCTCGTGGACTTGCTGCGATACAAATAGAGGATGATGACAATGACCCCAATTTTTATGCTGATTCAGGAGCTACAGCACACATCACCAACGACTCATGTAACATAACAAAAATTGCACCATATAAAGGTAATCAATCCTTATATGTAGGCAATGGAGAAAGCTTGAAAATTACTCATGTTGGTGAAACAAACATTAAAACAAACCATGGTAACTTAAACCTTAAAGACATGCTTGTAGTACCTGGTATTAAGAAGAATCTCTTATCTATAGGAAAGCTTACTAATGACAATTCTTGTATTATTGAGTTCTCATCAAAAGGTTTTGTAATTAAGGATCAACAGGGTAGGATTCTGGGCAAAGGACATAAAAAGGGAGGGCTATACGCTCTTAACAGCTCTACAAAGCAAGCATTCATAGCAATTGCAAGAAATAAAGCACCATTTGACATTTGGCATCAACAGATGGGTCATCCACATTCAAAATTTCTGAAATATCTCTAAGAGAAATGCCTTATAGATGTTTCTAGTTGGACAAAATCTCAGTCCATCTGTATCAGTTTTCAAATAGGAAAGAGTTGCAGACTTCCCTTTAAATATTTCAATAAAATTGTTGAATTTCCTCTTGAAAAGATACACTGTGACTTATGAGGTCCTGCTCCTATTTTATCAAATCAAGGATTTAGATTTTATGTAATTTTTGTTGATAATTATTCTCGTTTTACATGGATGTACCCATTACAAAATAAATCTAACTTCTTTAATTGTTTCCTTAAGTTTCAAAACCTTGTAGAGAACCAATTTGACAGACGAATTAAGGTTTTCCAAAGTGATGGAGGAGGAGAATTCCAATCAACAAGTTTGAAAAATCATTTACAAAAATGCGGAATTCTCCATCAATTATCTTGCCTTCATACGCCTGAGCAAAATGGCATTGCCGAAAGGAAACATAGGCACTTGGTGGAGACAAGTCTAACCTTGCTATTTCAAGCAAATCTGCCTGTAAAACTTTGGGTTGACGCCTTCCTAACAGCAACATACTTAATCAACCGATTGCCTTCCTCAACTCTAAAAATGGATAGGCCATCTTTTAAGTTGTATAAAAGGCAACCTAATTATAATTTCTTAAGAATTTTTGGTTGTAGATGTTTTCCACACCTCAAAAAATATGGTAAGAATAAATTCTCCAAAAAGACGTACCCATGTATCTTCATTGGGTATAGTTCGAATCACAAAGGGTATTGGTGTCTTGATCCCATTTCTAATAAAGTTTACATATCCAGGCATGTTGTATTTGATGAATCATGTTTTCCTTTTAACAAAAATATTAATAAAGATGATGTTTTGTAGCCTACTATTCTAGAGATGACAACATTCCTTGATATGTCATAGTGGAGCAAGGAAGCAAGGGAGACAAATCGTTAATCTTCAAAGGAAAATATAACAATGTCACATGATCCACTATGTCGCGATACTTGCTGTGAAGTATTAGATGCTTCAAAAATACAAGACATTAATGCCTTTGCTGAACAGCCTCATAATAATGATGAAATGATCTCAAATTCTCTACAAAACAATAGCCAACCACAAGAACAACTCATACATATCAAAATGCAGAACCATCAGATACTGATAAGATACACGTGGCTGATTCACAACAACACTTTCATGTTCATGAACCTAATGGATTGTGAGAAAACTTATTCATTGAATTAGTTATTCTTAACAACACTAACACTTTTCAAAATATTTCAGGTGCAAAAAATGGTTCAAATATAAACCACGCAGAAGCCTCAGTCAACACATGCAACATGATTACATGGCATAAATTGAAACAGAATCCAATTTTGGCTAGTGATATGGCTCTGATCACACAACATGCCCCTTCATCAATAGAGCCAAAAACTTACAAATCAGCACTCAAAATTCCATGCTGGTTTTAAGTAATGGAGGAAGAAATTCATGCCCTGAACACAAACCAAACATGGTCTCTCATTCCTCGACCAAAGGATGTGAATGTCATTGGATAAAAATGGATATTTAGAACAAAGTTCAAAGAAGACGAAACTGTGGACTTCTACAAAGCCCCCTTGGTAGCTCAAGAATATTCTCAAGCTGAAGGATTGGACTTTGAAGAAACTTTTAGCCCTGTGGTGAAGCCAACAACAATATGATTAATCCTTGCAATTGCTGTCACTTCAAATTGGACAATGAGACAACTGGATGTGAAGAACGCATTTCTGCATGGTTTTCTCAAGGAAATAGTTTACATGGAACAACCACCGGGATTCAAAAGTCTTGAGCAACCTGACCATATTTGCAAATTTCGACGCTCTCTCTATGGTCTTAAACAAGCACCTAAGGCTTGGTTTGGCCATTTATCTCAATATCTTCTTCATATTGGTTTCACTTGTATCAATTCTTCCATTTTTATTTTACAAAACTAACACAATAACTGTTCTTATGTTGGTTTATGTAGATGATGTTGCAATAACAAGTAACAACAATGACTTCGTCGGCAATCTAATTCATAAGCTTAGAACGGAATTTGCATTAAAAGATCTTAGGAAACTCCACTGCTTCCTCGGCTTAGAAATAAAATATATATTAGAAGGAATATTTATTACTCAATCAAAATATACAAATGACTTGTTGTACCATGCCAAAATGCTTAGCTGCTCTCATTTTAAAACTCCAATAGCAGTGAAAGATCTGCACAAACCTAGTGACAACAAGCACACCAATCCTACCGAGTATAGACAACTTGTTGGGGTGCTTCAATATTTAACTTTTAGCAGACCAGATATTGTTTAAGCCGTGAACAAAGTTTATCAGAAATTTCAAAGCCCCACAATAGGCGATTTGAGTGCAGTAAAAAGGATACTTAGATACCTCAAGGGAACAATGGACTATGGACTTCGCTTTATCTCTCAAAGCTCTCTAACTTTAAATCGTTTGTGTGACGCAGATTGGGGTGGCCGTAAAGTAACTCGAAGAAGCATGACAGGATACTATATATACTTGGGAGCTAATTGTATTTCTTGGTCCTCCAAGAAGCAGCCGACAGTTTCCAAGTCAAGCACTGAAGCAAAATATAGATCTCTTGCTACAACTACAGCAGAAATAACATGGCTTACTTTCCTCCTACTTGACATTGGCATTCCCCTCCATCAGCCACCGTAACTATTTTGTGATAACCTGAGTGCACTACATATGACTATCAATCCAGTGTTTCATGCTCGATCCAAACACATTGAAATCGATTACCATTTTTTCTGAGAAAAGGTCGCACTAGGAGCACTCATTACAAGGTTTCTGCCCTCTACAAAACAAATCGTTGATGTATTTACAAAACCATTGCCAAAGCAATCTTTCGTTCAATTTCGGTAGAAGCAGGGAGTTCACTGCATTCCACCCTCTAGCTTGAAGGAGGATGATAAGGAAAGAACTCAATCATTAGAAAAAAAAGTCTTGGAGAGTAATTTAGCATTATGTAGAGCACTATCAAAGGGATTTCCAACGTCTAGATTATCTCCATAAAATATCTTAATTGATTACAATTTGTTTATAAATATTCCTTTCACGCAAGTTGTACATAAATGTCATGCATTAGTGGCTATTTTTTTGGCCATTAGTTAGGATAACAATAGCTTAACTTTAGGCCAGTTGCTCTTTTTATCTCACAAATTGCTTGTATAAATTTATTGTTTTAGTTTTAATAAAGAGGAACCAATTCTCTCACACTTGTATTCTCTTCAATATATATATATATAATAAAGTTCAAGGTTTGATTCATAAGAATTTAACCAAAAACCCAAATTCTTAGATCTCCAATATGGAAAGCACAAACCCAAATTCTTATAGATTAGAAATTTAGCCAAAATAAAAATTAAAAAAAGAAAAAGCTCATTTATGATTTTGAGAGAGAAATACCAAATTCGAAAATTAGTGCTTTGAGAGAGAAACTCAAGTTACAAAAAATAAGAAATGAAATAAAATAAAATAAAACCATTATTGGCATTACTTCGCAGTGAGCTAATGTATAGCTTTAATAGCACAAGATAAAGTTTGAAAAATTAGGGCTTTACCTAAATCTTAAAAATTAGAAATTGAATAAAAAAACACAAAAGAAAAGAATACTTTATTCATTTTGAGTCATGCTTCCCACTAAGTTTTCATTTAGAATTGCTTTTAGAAAACTTAAAAGTGATTTTAAAAAGTTAAAATCTAATTTTGATTCTTGGTGAGATTTTTTAGAAATCATTTTTCACAAAATCACCTCATCCTACAACAGATTTTAAAAAGTATGGAAGCAGTAGCTTTTAAACTTAATACAATTTCATATATATCCCCATATATATTATAAAATTCTAAAGATATCCTTATTTATTAAGAAATAGAATTATTAACTTTAAAGATATTATTGATATTACTAATTACATTGAGATAATAAAGTAAAAAAATAAAAGTAATAATAATAAAAATAAAACTAATAATAAATAATAAAACTAAAGTATTTATTTTAATTATCAATTATTATATGTACTTAATAAAAAATATTTTATATATTTGTTTATAAATGTTTAAATAAATTTTATTCAATATCATGTTCAATTTTTAACAGTAAGATTTACCAAATACATATGAATGTTTTTAAAACTCACAATATTTTTAAAAATAAATTTTACCAAACATTTATCTGCTTCTCTTTACATCTAATTAGTTCTACAGCATAGCTAATAGTAATTATTTTCAAAGATACAACTTTACTAAACTGGCCCTAAGCAATGTAGGGCTTTGAGAGAGAGATTAAATTTGAGAATGAGAAAACTAGGGCTTTAAAATAGAGAGACCAATTTTAAGAGTAGCAAATTTAGGGATTTGAGAGACCAAATTTGTCAATGAGAGATTTTAAAGTGAAAATAGCATTGCGTTCATGTAGGATTTGAGACGGTGATTGAATTTTAAAATGGAAAAATTTTAGGGATTTAATGATATAGGTTGTTGCGTGCCGCGAGTAAGGTACTCTTCGAAGACCATAACTTAGGCTACAAGTGTCTATTTTCAGGGTATAATATACCGTTTTAAAGCTTATGACGAGAGGAATAAAATCTTGAATGCCTAAGTTATTTTACCCCATGGTCGGATAGGAAATTCTCTTTCTATCCTGGTCATTTCACAGTTTTAACATGTTTTTCTATTTTTCTAGATTCCTCTAAGATTTTTATCTTTTTTTCTAAAATTCAGATTTGAGTGCCGTTTGTTTTCTTTTTCTTATTTTGATCAGGAGAATTTAATTATCATGATATATTTTGGATTTTCCTATTTTGGTAAATTCGTAATATTTAGGCTTGTTATAAAAATGGTCCAAAATCCTAGTTTTATTCATTCATATTTTTCAATACAATTTATCAATATTCTAAAACCTAGTTTCTTCTACTTGTAAACTCGATAGCATTTGCATTTCATTAGTCGGTATTAGAGCAAGTTCGCTTGTCATCATGGTACGACCACACGAAAAAAAGAACAACCGTCCCGACGTTAATGATCAAGGGATGCAGGTACAGTTATAGAGGTTGCTAGATAGGCGACTATAGAAGCAGCCTTGCAAGTGATGGAAAATGTCTATAACTCGAGATTGGTGGCAATAGAGCAGCCAATTGAGAGTTTTAGACTTTCCATAAATGAAGATTAAGAGAGGCGACAAAAGCAAAGGGTTGATCGTAAAGAAGAAATTCGAGGAGCCAATTATGGTGAACCATCTGAATATCTTAATCAGAAAGTAGTACCTCAGAACTTGTAACCCGCTAGGTGAGTGCATCTTACGTGAAGATTTAGGAAGTGATTCGGAAGAAAAAGAAATTGAGGACTATAATAGAAGCAGCATGAAGAGTTAGGATTACAAGATTAACATTGATATTGCAGATTTTTATGGTGGGATATTTGGTAAGGAATTTTTAGATTGGATAATGAATATAGATAATTTCTTCCAGTATATAGAGATTCCACCGGATAAGTGAGTGAAACTTGTAACATTTAAGTTGAAAGGTGCAGCATCCGCATAGTGGCAGAACGTCCAAAATTGGAGAAGAGTTGCGGGAAAAACATTAATCAAGTTGTGGCCTAAAATGCAGAGGATGATGAAAGAGTATTTCCTCCCAATAGATTACCAACAACAGTTATACGTAAAGTATCAGAATTGCAAGCAAGGAAATCACAATGTTGATGAACATACGAAGGATTTTTATCATATGCACACAAGAAATAACGTGGATAAGTCTGAGTTTCAGACAGTTACAAAATATCATGGCAGATTGAAACAGAAGTTGCAAGATGAGATTGTAGACACGATTTGGGACACGGTCACAGTGGTTGCTAGGACAGATAATTTGGAAGAACAAAAACAACTTGCTGTTTTTAGAGTTCAGCATAAGCATTCACTGGCATACAAAATAGACCAAGCAGTGATGGGATTGAAAACAAGCAAAAAACATGGGTTGGTAATAGTTAGGCACAACAACCAGCACAACAGCAGTTAAGATAGCAACCGCTTAGGTAGCAGCAGCCAATTAGGTGGCAAAACAGTCCCTATACAAAGCCTATGCTAAATAAGTGTGTAAAATGTTAAATTTAGATTTGGGATGTTCTGGTTCTAGCAGAACAATCCTATGCTAAAAGTGTTTAATTTACACTTCTCCGTCATGGTCCTTTCAAAAAGTGTTAAATTTAAAGTGTTAAATTTACAAGAACCAGGGGCTTAGATCAAATGAATGTCATCCTAAAAATTTAAATTTGATAGAGGCGGAAGTCGGCGAAGCAGAGGTTGATGTTGAGGATAGGGATGATGAGGAGGCCTTGAAATTAGAAGCAACTGAGGAAGAGTTGTTGAACTATATTGTGAAGAAGATTTTATTGGCACCAAGGTTTGAAGAGTATAACTAGTGCCATAAGATTTTTAGAACACGTGGCACCATCAATGATAAGGTGTGCAACATGATAATTGATAGTAGTAGCAGTGAGAGCATGGTTTTCAAGGCACTAGTTAATAAGATAATACTTTTGACAGAGAAGCATCCAGCATCCTACAGAGTAGGAAGGATAAAGAAAGGGACATAATCACACATGACAGAAGTATATCATGTTCATTTCTCCATTGGGAAGATTTATAAGAGTGATGTGGCTTGTGATGTAGCAGATATGGATGCGTGTCGTCTGTTATTGGATAGGCCTTGGCAGTTTGATATGGATGCAATGCATAAAGGAAGGGATAATGTGTACGAGTTCTGGTGGAATAGCAAGAAGGTTCGTTTAGGGTTTAACGAACAAAAAACGAATCCTAAGGTTGAAGAGAAGAATTTTCTAGCTATTGTAAAAGGACATCTAGAAGAAGATTGTGACGATTGCAAGAGGTTACAGAAGGAAGATGAGTTTGAGGTGAATTCTGTTCTTAAAAAGATGTAGCCATTGCTAGTTGAGTTCACTAATATTACACTATTAGAGATGCTAGATGGGTTACCACCTTTGCGAGATATCCAATATCATATAGACCTAGTCCCTAGTGCAAGTTTACCTAACTTACCCCATTATCGCATGAGTTCTTGTAAGCATGCAATTTTACAAGGACAAGTTGATGAATTGTTGTAGAAGGGATTCATTCTTGATAATATGAGTCCATGTGTTGTACCAGCCTTGTTGGCACGAAAGAAATATGGAAGTTGGCATATGTATGTGGACAGCAGGTGGATTAATCAAATTATAGTAAAATATTAGTTTCATATTCCTACATTTCGAGATTCACTAGATCAGCTTGCTAGTGCTAAGGTTTTCTTAAAGATAGATTTAAGAAATGGGTGTCATCATATTCGGATTAGGCCTGGAGATGAGTGGAAGACTGCATTCAAGATGAAGAAAGGCGGTATGAGTGGCTTGTGATACTATTCGGATTATCAAACGCCCCAAGTACTTTTATGTGCTTTATAAATCAGGTTCTTAATCCCTTTTCTTGCAAATTTGTTACGGTAGATTTTGATGATATTTTGGTGTATTCTGTTGATGTGGTGACGCATTTGAAGCATTTGAGAATGGTTATAGAGGTGCTATGGGGAAATAAGCTTTGCATTAATTTAAAAAAGTGTAGCTTTCTGCAGAGTAATGTGGAGTTTTTGGGTTATAATTAGTGCAGATAGAATTCGAGCGATTAAGTCGAAGATACAAGTCATTAGAGAATGGCCCACGCTGAAGACAGTAGATGAAGTTAAGAGTTTTCATGGGCTGGCAACATTTTATAAAAGGTTTATTCGGGGCTTTAGCACTATAGCTGACCTATTACAGAGTGTTTGAAGAAAGAAAAGTTCAAATGGGGAGAAGAAGAAGAGGCGAGCTTTACTTTACTTAACGAGAAGTTATCTACCGTTCCTGTGTTAGCCTTGCCAAATTTCGACAAATTATTTGAGGTCGAATGTGAAGCTTCTAGTAAGGGAATTGTGGTTGTTCTTTCCCAAGAGAGATGACCAATTGCGTACATGAGTAAGAAATTCAATGAAGCATGGTAGAAGTGGCTACTTACGACCAAGAGTTCTATGCTATAAGGCGTTGAAGACTTGGGAACATTACTTGATTTAGAAAGAGTTCGTGCTCCACAACGACCATCAACCATCAACCACTAAAGACTTTAATAATCAACAAAATTTGAGGACGATACATGCGAGACGGTGAGCTATATGCAGAAGTTCACTTTTATCTTGAAGCATAAGTCTGGGTAGTAGAATAATGTGATGACTCGCTAATAGGCGAGCAACTTTACTAGTAACTCTAGTGAATGAAGTTAGTGGTTTCAAGTGCTTGAAGGAATTGTATGCTCTAAATGAGGATTTTGCTCATATTTGGGATCGTTGCATCAATCATCAGAGTGCAGAGGATTTCCTCATTCAAGATGGGTATTTATTTAAGGCTAACTAGTTATATGTGCCACGAAGTTCTTTAAGGGAGCAGATTATCCGCGAGTTGCATAAAAGAGGATTGGGCGGATACCTTGGACGAGATAAAACCAAGGCACTTGTGATGGTGCGATATTATTGGCCCCAGTTGAATAGAGATGTGTGGAAAATTGTGTAGAGTTGTCCAAGAAGGCAATGGACACACACAAAATACGAGTTTATACATGTCGTTACCCATTCCAGAAAATATTTGGTTGAATCTATCCATAGATTTTGCGTTAGGACTGCCGTGTACAACAACAGGTTGAGATTCCATATTAGTGGTGGTGGTGGTGGATAAGTTTTCTAAGATAGCGCATTTTATTGCATGTAAAAAGACTGAAGATGCTGCCGCAGTTGCACATTTGTTCTTTCGAAAGGTCGTGCGTTTGCATGGCACTCCAAAGACCATTACTTCTGATAGAAACGTGAAGTTCATCAACAAGTTCTGGCATCATCTCTGAGATAAGTTTGGTGCACAGTTAAGGTTTAATAGTTGATGAGCATATACATATTTTACCCTTAATTATATAATTGTTAGTTATTATTATTTGTTATTTTAGATTAATTGAATTATTTTATTGAATAAGAAATTAATTGGAGATTATGAATAAAAAGGGCATGAAGAAGTTCAATTTGGGAAGTAATGAAGATTAAATTAGAAATCAATTAGAAGACAAGAATTAAAAGAATACATGAATTAGCTCTAAAAGCGAAAAGAAATTGATGGTTTATGGTGTTGACAAGTAGTGGTGACAATAAATATGAAAATTGACTTTAGAATTGGAATTAGAGTTTGAATGGGATTGGGCCAATTAACGCATATGGATCCCTTTTCATAATTGGTGGTCATGGGCATTATAAACAGAAGCCGAAGGGACACAAGACAGAGGCAGACACGAAACAAAGAGAAAGAGCAGCAGCAGTTCGGTTTTCTCATGGCTGGTTTTATTTATTTTGTTGCTTCTAATTCAAGTATGTCTAGCTAATTTTTTTATAATAAGGTTAAGAAAAAAACTTTATTCAATGCAATAACTATCTTTTTGTTTAATTAAACTCCCTACGTGTGTGCTTTAATGTTTATGGTTCTTGTTTCACATGATTAGTTGGATGTTATTAAATCTTTTCACCAATTCTGTCATACATTATTAATTATTAGGATTAATAATCAACTAAATCTATGCTTGGATCTATAAAGTCTATATATAATTAAATCTATGCTTGGATCTATAAAGTCTATATATAATTATCTTTGATTCTATGTCCATTAAATTGTTTACACAAAATGCTTAGGAAAACTTTGACTTTATGTTATTCAATATGTTCTTAGATATTATACTATTAAGCAGATCTAGCATGTTTACATAGGATGCTTATATATCATACTATTAAGTAGAAAAAGTACCTATATAAGATTAATTTTAATTGTGCTTAATTTTTATATCTATGAGATGACATAAATCGATTTGAGTTGTTACTCTAAAATTAGGGATTAATTGATAATTAGATAATTACTAATTGAATAATAGTGGATTCTAAAACCTTGGTAACCTTTGTCCTATTGAATTCTCCTTTACTTTAATTGTTTTCTTAGTTTATTTAAATTTCTCTTAAAACACAATTTGCTTAACTAGTTTAGATTAATATTAATTTTAGATTTAAATTAGGCTTTTCAATTTAAAGCAATCTATGTTCGACCTCGTTGTCACTACTCTATTTCCAGATTCGGGCGCTTGCAAGTGTATTAAAATTTTTCATAACACTAGTGCTTTCAATCCACAGATAGATAGGCAGAGGAAAGGGGTCAATCGAACTTTGGGCAATATGTTGCACTGTATTTGTGGTGACAAGCAACGGAATTGGAAATCTGCATTACCTCACGTTAAGTTTGCTTACAACAACATGGTGAATCGTTCTACTGGTAAAATCCCTTTTGAGATTGTCTAAACTTGTCCCCCACTCCATGTGTATGACTTGGCTATCAAGCCAACAATCGCTGTAGTTGGAGAAAGCAAGGCGGCAGACAATGTGGCGAAAAAGGCTCTGAAGATTCATGTCGAGGTACGGACTCACTTGGAGGCTACCAATGCTAAATACAAGGCTGAAGCGGACAAATATCATCAAAAGAAAATGTTTTCAAAAGGTGACTTAGTGATGGCATATTTGCAGTAGAGTTATTTTCCTGGCATTCACACTAAATTGGAGAAGAGCAAATTTGGACCGTTTTGAGTGGCACGAAAGATCAATGATAATGTTTATGTGCTTCAGTTGACAAACAATTGGAACATCTCTCGCACTTTAATGTGGCTGATTTATTCGAGTATCATCCAAATAATGAAGAATTGTACAAACTAAACTCGAGGACGAGCTCTTTTCCAAGTGCGGGGAATCGATGTTGGTGGTTGTGTGTCGTAAGCAGGGTATCTTCAGGAGGCCATAACTTGGGTTACAGATGTCCGTTTTCAGTATATAATATACTATTTTGAAGCTTGCAATGAGAGAAATCCCAATTTTTTCATAGTTTTAAGATTTTTTTTCTATTGTTTCTAATTCCTCCAGGATTTTTATCTTTTTTTTTTCTAAAACTCATATTCCAGTGCTATTTATTTTCATTTTCTTATTTTGATTAGGAGAATTTAATTATCATATTATATTTTAGATTTGCCTATTTTGGTAAATTTGCGATATTTGGACTTGTTATAAAAAAGTCTGAAAATTCTATTTTTATTCATTCATATTTTTCAATAAAATCTATTAATATTCTGAAATCTAGTTTCTTCTATTTGCAAACTCAATAGTGTTTCTATCTCATCATTTAAGAGACGAATTTGGAAAAAAAAAAAAAAAAAAAGGAGAGAAAAGAGTGTATGTAACCTATTACATGGGTAGCCAGCTTTTTTCTAATTGAAAAAAATCATTATATTTAAGCCGTTGGATTCCTTAAACTTAAATCCAATGGTAACTTAATTACTCTGGCATGCTACTGGGACATCATTCAAGTAGAGGCCACAATTACATTATGTAAAAGGTCGATAATTTTCGGAAACCTCCCCTGAGGTTTGGGGTTTTCTCAATTAAATAGAAAATATCCGCATATTCTCAATGACCTTCTCTAACATTATTATTCTGTTTAGTATATGTTGGATAGATGAAGGTAAGATTGTAATTAAACACTTTAATGATAAAAATATTCAAATAAACTTAATATTTCCACATTGGGCTTTAGAAATGATTTGAACTTTGTTAATATCTAAATATCTAGTGGAGAATAAATTGAAGCATGCTTCTATCCAACAAACATTAACACAATAAAATCTGCTCGTCTCTTTACTCCACAAATCCAAAGCAACCATGCTCAAAACCCATTTCATTTTCTCTCTAATGCTTTGATCAAGTGCTTGGGCTATAAATTAAAGACCATGATGACGAAGCCAACTCTAATATGAGCTACGAGTGATTCACGACCGTGAGATGAGAGAATAATGACCAGTGAGTTTTGCTGACAACGGACCAATTATCCACTGTTTTCAAGCCACTAGTGAGGTATGAATCGGATTCTTTCAATGCATGTTAGCTTTATTAGCCGAAATTTGTAATCTTGGTGAAAAGTTAAAAAATGGGTCTTCAAAATTTTTTAAGATTGTTGTTTGCTGCTTCTGATTTTGTCCATCATTTAATGTTAGTTGTAGTTAAATGAGAATTGCAAAAGCATGTTGAAGATAGAACTAAATATCCCTGCTGCCTTGCGATTGATTGAAAAAAGTGTCTTGAAAATTGTTTATGATTTTTAGTTGTTTCTTCTGATTTTTTTCAATAGTTTCATGAGCTATAGTTAAATTAAAGATGAAAATGTATGTTGAAGATAGCTTGAAGTGTATGTAGGCAGTCTTCTGTTAAAGGGGCTTTTTTATTTTTTTATTTTTTATACCGCGGTAATTACATGACTTGGGTTGCGAAAAGTGAAACGGTTTGCTGTATTCTTTTGTGTTGAATCAGTGAGTTTAGGGTACGCATGAGTTGTTTCAATTGCATATCTATTTCAATTAAAAAAAAAATGTTTCAACAGAGAATATGCATTACATGGCTTTATCGGGGCATGCCTGAAATTATGAAGTAATGGTTATTGAATGTGGAAAAACTAGATAAATTTGTGATACAGAAATTATATTGACCTCATGATTGGTGATAGTTATTGTTTTTGGGCAAATGGAAGCATATTACTACTGAACATTGACAGTTGCATTAGAATTCCGCAAATTATTGTCTTTCAATTTATATTTCTTAAAATCATTTACTTCATTGTTGTTTATTCAAGTCAACCTTTTTGAAATTTTATTTATAATACAATTTCAGACCACGGCTCCACTTAGGTCCAATAAAGTTACACACATCGTTTTATTCCGGAATTAGAGAGGTTAAGCATGAAAAGTGGAGCGTACAAGTCGGCTACATTGCATGCCAAGGAGTATATCCTTACTCGTGACATTTTCCACATCGTATTAAGTCAGCATTATGAAAGGCAAACTCTTACAGACTTCACTTGGAATATGTAAAGCACTGAGATGTTAATCCAAGTCCATACATGACTTGGTTACAAGTTTGCTGCTTTTCCTAATAGTATTTGTTTGGAGAAATAATATTTAGTTTCCAAGCTTTTTGCTTATTTATTTATTTATCTAACCATGCTAGATGGTGTATACTAGTGGCTTCTAGTCCAGAAATTCTTACCTGTCTGAAGAAGGTTAGTAATACTCAAAGGAATTTTGGGATGATTAATTTCACATTTTTTTCCTCTTTCACCTTAAGTTTTGATTTTACGAATACATAATGACTGTATAAGATTTGTTTCCCACTCTATGCTTATGTGAGTTGATCCTGGATTAATTATTTTCTGCTATAAGAATTTTTGCTTGTATTGCTGTGATGATTGTAGATGTTCACCTTTTATCATTATTTACAAAGAAAGATTATTAATCAAGACTGCAAAAGAAGATCTAGTGTTTGAAAAGGAAATTTTGAATGATAAAAAGCAATGTACAGAGCATATTATGCTTGTTGACTTCGGGAGGAACGATGTTGGAAGGGTTTATTCTTAATTTTATTTAGCCAATTTTTCTTTTTTGTGTTTCATGAACTTATCCGTCTTGGTTTTGTCGTGATACAGACATTGCCCTTGCTCTCAGGACTATAGTCTTCTCAACTGCAACAAGCTATGACATTTGTATTTATACAAAGATGTGGATAAGCAAAGGGAATGGATCGCAATGGCTGATGGTGACCCTAATGACAAGCAAAAAGAGTGCGAGAACAAAGTTGTTGCTCTTGCGCATGCATTGATGTGGCAGAGTCCTAATTTGTTGATAAATCATCAAAATTTATGCGTTATGGAGTCTCTTGAATTTTGTTGAAAGAGTCTGTAAATGTTTTTTTTTTTCAATAAAGAATTTGTAAATGGTTGATATGGAGATAAAATTACATTTGCAGTGGTGGTTTGATATTGATTAAGAAGATGAATGCTTTATTTTGTGTCTTGAGTTTGAGAAGCAAGTTGAAGTTAAATTTCAAAATTTTTTCTATTTAAAAAAAAAAATCAAATTTTTCCTCCTTTTAAGGAAAAAAAAAAGGAACTTCAAATTTTTATCTTATTTAGCTAAGTCATTTTGGAAAATGACAAGGGTGATTTGGTATTTTAATTGGATTTATATCTATTGGGACCAAAACAAATAAGATGCTATTAACCAATACTAATAAGTCTTAATATAAACAATTTGTTTTTAGTCAAGGGTATTTTGGTCATTTTGTTAGTCAACAAACGATCTAAGCATCGTAGTCCTAACTTTAGGGGAGGTCATTGAGGATACACATTAGCATATATAAGAAAAATACATATTCAGAATGTTTTATCTTATAGTATATTAAAATTCATATTTTTCTATTTTTTTTAACTTAATTCCTCAATTAGAAGCTAATTCTTGCAATAATCAACATATATAATCACCTTAACAACAGAACCATGGGTGTAAAAGATAATTTGATATAATTGGATAGCTGAAGAAAATACTATTTCTTTTTCACAGTTTTTTTCTTTACATGATTGTATACAATTTCTACAAAGATAAGGAGCTATTTTAGTACTATGTTATGGCTTGACATAGGATAGTTTCCTATTATACCCATGAAGATTGTGAATAGAGAAAGTTTAGGCTAAATCTAATACTAGCTGTTGTTGACAAGTCTTGAACTTGGTAAGCCTTTAGCTAAGGCTGAGCAAAATACTAGATTGACATCAAAATGATTTGAGGAAAATTTATTCCTTCCTTTTGTAGAGTTTATGATTGCCTTGCTGTTATTGTCTTGGTTGATTGGAAATTGATTCTTATCAAGGTGGACCCAACTAAGGCCTAAGAGGCCATCAATCTCTTTTGGGCCATTATTTTTCTTTTTAAATGTGTCCCAAGCTCGTTCGGAAAGAATTAGATAAAAAAAACTTATAAACAACAAAACACTTGTAATTTAGTGTTAACCATTTTATTTAGTGATTTTGAAGACTTGGTTCGAATCCTAATAATTGTTTGAATGTGTGCATGGTCCTCAACTTTTTTCATCTTCAATATAAAAACTAATTAAAGAGAAAATATTGGCCTAGTTAGAAGTAGGTAACATGTAGGTAGGGTTTCAAGAGTAAAACTTTATTTAGAGGACCTAATTAGAAAACATGGGCTGAAAAATTTATTAAATAGCGTATGTGTGTGTGTGTATCTTTTATATTCCCATTACTAATTAGGGTAAAAGTTATTTGTGGATTGTCAAAAGAAGGCTCATACATGCTCATGTTCATATCGTATTGTGTCTCACATGTGCTTGGTATCTTGTAGTGCCATGCCCTTTTTTTGCTTAGGATCGGCCCTACACCCGTGCCATGCCTAAGGAAAAAAGCACGATAATAAGCTTTATTTTTTTCTTTTTTAAATTTTTTGAAGAGGGCATGCTAAGTTGTCAGCGTATTTTTTTCAAGCCTAAGTTTTTTTTTGGATTCATGTGTCTTTAGTCAAATTTAACATAATAAAAAATTCAAAGCTCAAGTCAATATTCAATAACAATAAACTAATAATAGTAAGAAAATATAATATTAATTACTAACTTAGATCCTACAGTATTAGAATTCTTTTTTTAATACTTAATAATAGCAACAATAATAATAATTTTTTTTTTGGGTTAACTTAATTGTTGACTTAGATTCATATAGAGTTGTAGACCATGTTCCATAATAACATTTAATATATATTTATAAAATCATAATATTTATAATTTTATTTTTTAAAATCGTGATATCAATTATTCATTTAATATATTATAAATATAAATCAATTAGAGAATTTTTTTAACTAAGAATTAAATGGATTTAAAAAACTGCACCAATAAAATATATTAAAAGATTCACTTTTAAATTATTTGTAAAATAATAAAATTTTAAGTTTACTTTCAGTAAAAAGTGAAACCTGCTTATTGTGGGCATTTTCATGTGTCGTGTTTTAGCTCATATTTGATCGTGCCATGCTTTTTAAGCTCATGTGCTTAAAATTCTAAGCCCGACACAACCGGTGTGCATGTCGTGCCATGCCACGTGCCCCACTGAAACATGTTCGTGCCGTGCTGTGCTATACATACAAATGCCATGCCCGTGTCGTGCCACGTGCCACGCGACTCATTGGCCATCTCTACATATGCCCAAATATTATTGTTATTTTAATTTATTTATAACCATATTGTTTTTGCCTCCTCTTTAGTACTACAATTTATGTAGGGGCTCCTGTGGTCACATATGGCCAATTGTTATTGCAATTTAAATGGACACTTTATACAACTATTAGGGGCATTTATGATAACTCTCGTACTTGTAATTTTTCTCAATAATTTACAATTCATTATAAATTAATTTGATCATTAGGGGTATATTAGCCATTTTAGTTAATCTATATTCTCAAAAATATTTAAATTTTACGGTTAACATCAAGACTAGGGGTAAAAGTGTAAAATAAGTATAAAATTAACAATGCTGTAATTTTAGGGAGTCTAAACCTATTTTAAAATATGAAAGGAATTTTGTTTAATTTCTCCAAACAACAAGGGTAATTCACATTTTCCAATTAGTTTTTGTACCCTATTAATAACATAAGTAGAACCCCTATAAATTAATACTCGATGAATTAATAATCTCTATTATAGAATAAATTTTCACGGTCCAAACTAGGGCCAATGGATTAAATTAATAATATCAATAAAATAATAAGATAATACTTTTCTAAAAAAATCTTATATAACTGTAACATATGGTGTTAATAATAATAAAAAAAGGGGATGATTAAAAAAAAAAGAATATTTATATAAGATGAAAAAAAAAGGAGAAGAAGCACACACACGAGAGAGAAAGAGAGGCTAAGAGAGAGAAAGAGATTTGTGACCCGCAAACTCGACCCGACCGTATCTTCTATTTTCGGTCGTGCTACCACCTTGGTTTTGTTCCCCACACCACCAACTTCCATTTTCGACCATCCACAGCCACCGTGGGAGCCGATTTATTGCCGACCAACCACTTGGAAGTTCGCAGCTGTTGAGCTAGATTCCACTACCGTCGCCCCGCGTGGGAGCTCACCGCTGGCACCGTTGGACTCAGGTAAGTCTGAAGTATCTAACCTAAGCTTCCCAATCGCTATTGCTTGGATTTCGGTCACCGTTGACTGGCAAGGGCATTTCGATAATTTTATAATTTTGAGGGCCATTTTGTAATTTCAGACCTTGTCGATATTTTTGTAATTCTTAGAATACAGGATCAGTTAGTCATTATGAATTCCGAGGGTAATTCGGTAATCCACGATTGTGCTACATACGCGAGGGCAGTTTCGTAATTTTATTAATACGGAAGTTGTATAGTAAGGATAAATACTCGTTTCGAGCTGTATTGCGTAAATTTAGTTATATTGTAGATTTACGAGAAGTAATTATGTCATTTCCTTGATTTAGGAAGACCTGCGAGGGAGGATCAGTCCGCGGGCGTGGACAACCGCTAAATCTGAATATCGTCACTGTGAGTGGAATATATAAAATCTATTTTTATAGTTTATTATGATAATAAAAAATGTTTGTGAAATGCGTATTTTAAATATTCGAATTTAATGATTTTCTCGAAATGGATTTCACTTCATATATTGATATGTTATTAAAAAGTGTATGGTTAAATGTTTTGCTATATCGACTTTGAATAGAACCCGATAGTATTTTTCAGATAAAAAAAGTTGATTTAAATGTGTTAATAGAAAGAAAAGTATGATTTAAAGTTTGTATGTAAAATTATTGCACAGTACCCTCCCCAGTGATACATATGAGATATAGGCCTTTGGAGCCCGTCTAAACACACATAGAGGCTTTGGGCCGTGTGTTTGGGCGCTTTTTCCTTTTGGGGGCATTTGCATGCAATATGATGCGTACACAGCATAATGAGTACAGATATTGAGATACAAATGAGATACAAGCCTTTGGGGCCTTCTGAGCACACACAGAGGCTTTGGGCTGTGTACTTGGAGGTCGTTGTCCTTTGGGGACTATATTATGCATGCACAGATATGATGAGATATGAGATGGCATTTCCCCGTCCATCTGGTGGCCGGGACATAACGCCCAGATAGTACGACATTGCACGTCCGTCGAGGGCCGAATATGACGAGATTATTTCCGTTGGGTACTTGTTTTTGCGATAGTTTCGACATTTCGTATTTGCTATGATAAATGTGATTTCCTTGATTTTATGCAGTATTATGTATTGTTGTTGTATCAGTACATTATTTAAATTACATAAGTTTACTGGAATTCTTATGATATTTTGATGAGATTATTTCGAGAAAGAGTAAATTATTTTATAGTAAGTTATTTTTGAAAGAAAACTATTATTCACTGAGCTCACTGAGTTTTATACTCACCATATTTTATTGTATCCCCCCCCCCCACAGGAGGTTGTAAGTACACTAAACCAACCCAACGACTATTTTGAGTTTTTGGCCACGTCATATTAGACTTTAGAGATAATTTTGTTAGGGCATTTTGATACGCTCATTATTTGGGGATTGTATAATTTTGGTGTATTATTCTTTTGAGATTAAAAATCAACCAATGTATAGTACTACCAGTGATAATATAATCTTTTGAAACTTTTGAAATATCTTAGATGAATTCAGTAATATGGCTAAGAATGTTGAGTATTGGAGTTGGTTGTTTATTGGATTATTTGAAAGTGTTTGCTTTACACATGTGCAGGATGGGAGTATTATATTTATAGGGGAGATTCTGTTGAATTTTTTATAGAATCCATATTCATTAGTTTATTATCAGTTCCCTTTTGATGAGTCTAGATAGACTCGCCCTGGAGTTCGGGGCGGGTCGTTTCAATAACTTTGTCGTCCCATTAAAATTATAAATCAATAATTTGTTGAAACTACAATATAGTTGACTATGATATTTGAATTACATAAAATATGACTATATTGTTACTTATTTACATAAAATATGACTTTATTATTACTTGTATTTTCTGGAAATTTAAATTTAGTTGAATCTCATCTATTATTTTTCTTATTACATCTAGAAGCTTTGGGATTGACTTCTCAAATTGTAATAAGAAATTATAAAGTATTGTTGATGTATGTTAATTGAATTGTAAATAACTCTGTAAATTAACAAATTATTAATTTATCGATTAATTAATAAATTATTAATTTATCAATTATTTAATTTCTCTTTTAATCAATAGATTTTATATAGCCCCAACCCTATTAATTTATAGATGTTCTACTGTATTAATTTCTCATTATTTAACAATGGGATTATGAATATAATTCATGCTAGATAGGCATGGGCATGCTAAATCATAGAAGGGTAGTTGAAATAAATGCCATTGATATGGGGGTATGCCTGGAAGTGATAGCTTTAAGAGTAAGTCTAAGATTGCCACCAACATCGACCAGTTGCTTGATGGGGTTGAAACCATTGTAAGCCTTAGTAATGCCCCAGTTAGGTTGTTAATAACGAAAGTAGTATGGTTATGCTAGTGGCTAGGTTCAAAAAAAGTAATTTATAGGGAATTAAATTAAATAATAATAAAATATAAAAATTAAAATTTTAAAAATATAAAATATTTGTTAATATATTTATAATTGTTCTCAATACTTTTTCACATCTTGAAAATGTTATGCAATAGATTCATTATCAATACTATTAAATGTATTTTTTTTTTCATAAACAATCAAACTATCATTCATCCCATCCAATTTTAGAATTGAATCTTAACAAATTTCGTTGCTGAAAATGTTCTCTCTATTGTTGCTGTGGAAACTAAAAGAATTATTCTTATTTTTGGGAATAGAAAAATGTTTTGGATGGTGTACTATTATTATTTTTAATTAAAGTGTAAGTTTTATAATTCTTAAAAATTCAAGTTGAAATTTTATGGGTTTATAAGTTTATAGAATGCGGCTAATTAAAAACCTAAAATAATTTTTCTTTTATTTTTTAATTTTTTTTTGGTTTGCTTGGGGGGGCTTTGGTCACATGTTGAATCCGCCACTGCATACACCACTATGTTAAAAATTTTATTCAACCTACGATTCAATCCTAGGTATTCAAAAGGCATTTGTTCCATGTTTTGTGACAAAACCTTTAGTGAAAACCATCACCTATAACCCAGGAACATTCATGTCGTATCACTAAGAACCAATAATAAATTGTGCGGAAGTGTACCTAAATCCATAATACTGAATTCCTCTCTAGGGTTGTGTGGTTGGCCTTCCAGATTAACACGTTTTCCTAGAAAACCCTTTAAGTTTCTCGCTGCTCTATCTTTGATGATGGGATGTCAGTAGAGAATGAAAAAATTACGTGTGACCTGGGGACCATAACTACTTATATAGATAACATTTTCCTGTTGTCATTAGGTATTCCTAATTCTGCAAATCATAGAATTAGAATACCATTAGGTCTCTACACATTAAAAGTCCACACCCTATTAGATACATTGAAGCCCATAAAACCATAAACCTAATTAAATCACTTTTAATTGGGCTTAATGTTATTTGATAGTCTGCAATACAATTAGATCAATACGTTTTCCTAGAGAACCCTTTAAGTTTCTCACTGCTCTATCTCTGATGATGGGATGTCAGTATAGAATGAAAAAATTACGTGTGACCTGGGGACCATAACTACTTATATAGATAACATTTTCCTGTTGTCATTAGGTATTCCTAATTCTGCCAATCATAGAATTATAATACCATTAGGTCTTTATACATTAAAGGTCCACACCCTATTTGATACATTGAAGCCCATAAAACCAAAAACCTAATTAAATCAATTTTAATTGGGCTTAATGTTATTTGACAGTCTGCAATACATAATTATTCACATATAAGCCCAACGTTAGATTAAAGATCCTACAATGCTGGATTAAAAAATCCAACAATCTCCCACTTGGGCTATATGTGTAACCTTATAATTATGCTTTGCGAAAGTAACCGTATGAGCTCATCCTTACTGTCATTGCCAAAATGTATCTATAATCAATCCGGTCCATCAATCATACCAATATAGGATCAAAACGGTCTTTGTTACAATTATCGTAACTCGACCCATCAATGGTCACTATACCAATACAACTGAATGACATGGATCATGATGTGGATGTGTAGCATGGAAATTTCATGCAATGTGATCTGAACATGCCTATTTCAAATTACTCCGCCTTAAACTTTAGTAAGATCAAACCATATTAAAATCATAGTATAAATAAACCAAAACTTTATTTCTGTAGAAAATAACCTTAATATATCCATAAACCGAAATAACTGAAAATGTCTATAACATAAAAGCATTTAAAACTACAAAACTCCCACTAGAACTGAATATCCTTTAATAACATGACACCCATACAATCAACATGTTCACGGAACGTTTTGGGTGGCAGTCCTTTAGTAAGCAGATCCACAATCATGGAGTTTGTACCAATGTGCTCTATAGACAATTGTCCAATCTGAACTCTTTCTTTAACAACTAGAAACTTGATGTCTATATACTTTGACTTCGTCGAGCTCCTGTTGTTATTAGAATACAACACTGCTGACTTATTATTACAAAATAATCTGAATGGTCTATCAATACCATCTACTATTCACAATCCCGTGACAAAATTTTGTAGCCATATTCCGTGATTGAATAACTCATAACACGCTATAAACTCTACTACCATAGTGGAAGAGGCTATAAGAGACTGTTTAGCACTTTTCCAGGAGACAGCACCTCCAGCTAGTAGATAGATGTAACCTGAAGTGGATTTCATACTATCTTGACATCCAGCAAAATCGAAGTCAGTATACCCAACGATCTCAAGCTTATCTGACCTCCGATATATGAGCATGTAGTCTTTTGTTCTCTGTAAGTACCGCAATTTGGCTGCTTTCCAATGGTCTAATCTTGGGTTGCTTAAATATCTGCCCAACATCCCAATAACGTACGCAATATCTGGTCGCGTACAAACCTGAGCATACATCAAACTTCCTACCACTGACGCATAAGGAATCTTCTGCATTTCCTTTTCCTCAAAATCATTTTGGGGCACTGATTGAGACTAAATCTGTCTCCCTTGGCCACAAAGATATCACCTGATTTGCAATCTTGCATGCCATATCTCTTGAGAACTGTTTCGATATGGCTCTTTTATGATAATCTAAGAATACTCCGAGAGCGGTCCTAGTGTATCTGTATGCCAAATACAAAAGAGGCGTCACTAAGATCTTTCATCTAAAAATTCTTGGCTTGAAATCTCTTGGTGTCGTGCACTAAGCCTATATCGCTGCTGGCAAGCAAAATGTCATCGACATATAAAACCAAAAAAATATATATGCTCCCACAGGACTTATAGTATATACAATCATCAACCAAATTTATCTCGAAACCGAATGAGATGATCACTTGATGTAACTTAAAATACCGTTGTCGAGATGCTTGTTTGAGCCCATAAATAGATTTCTTAAGTTTGCAAACCATATTCTTGGGTCTCCGAACACAAAGTTTTCTGGCTGCAGCATATAGATCGTCTCATCAATGTCGCCATTGAGAAACGCTGTCTGAACATCCATATGATGTAACTCAAGATCGAAATGCGCCACTAATGCCATTATGATCATGAAAGAGTCTTTCGAAGAAACTAGAGAGAAACTCTCTTTATAATGGATGCTTTTGCAACAAGACGTGCTTTGTACCATTCCACATTGCCTTTCAAATCCTTTTTGGTCTTAAATATCCATTTGCAACCAATAGGTTTCGCACCTTCTGGCAATGGGACGAGATCCCATACGTCATTGTCCTTCATAGACTTTATTTCCTGATTCATGGCATCAATCCACTTTTGAGAGTTAGAACTTTCCATAGCTTGATGGAAATTAATCGGATCATCTTCCTTCACGCCGATGTGTACCTCATGTTCTTAGAGAAATACAATGTAATCATCTGGCACTGCACTTCTCCTTTCTCTAGTGGACCTCCTCAATGGCATAGGTTTTTGAGGTGGTAGAGTTTGTTCTTCTAGAACAAGTTCTTGTATTGGGGGTTCTCGAGCATTATCTTGATTTGTTGTGTCTTGAACAAAGTCAGGAATGGGATCCTGATCAATGCCAACGACACCTATGGGAATATCAACATATTCCTCTTCAAGGATAACGTCCCTTACTATATCTCCCCCCACAAACTCGACATCCTCAAAGAATCAAGCATTTCCTAACTCAAAGATCGATTTAGTCGTGGGATCATAAAACTTAGTACCCCCTGGATCGTTCAGAGTATCCAATAAAGTAGCAACTTATCGTCCTTGAGTCCAGTTTCTTCTCATTGGGCCTATAAGGCCTTGCCTCAGCTGGACATCCCCAAACATGCAGTTGCTTTAGACTAAAGTTTTTGCCTGTCCAAAGCTCGTAAGGGGTCTTAGCAGTCGCTTTAGTTGAAACCCTATTAAAGATATATGCTGCAGTCTTAAATGCTTCTCCCCAGAGTGATTCTGGTAAGGTAGAATGACAAATCATACTTCTCTCCATATCTTTAAGTGTCATGTTTCGTCTTTCAGCAACACCATTCATAGTGGGCGAACCCGGTATAGAACCATCATATCTACCATAGTACTCACCACCACGGTCAGATCTGACGACTTTAATTCTTTTACCGAGTTGGTTCTCAACTTCAGCCTTAAAATTTTTGAACGTATCCAAGGACTGTGACTTTTCATGGAAGAAATATATATAGCCATATCCAGAAAAATCATCTATGAACTGTCATAAAATATTGTTGACCATTCTAAGCTGCCACAGGGAATGGCCCATAAATGTCTGTATGTATGAGTTTTCATATGTCCAAAGTCCTATTGGCTACAAATCTTTTTTTGTTGGTTTGTTTCCCATTGATACAGTTAACACAGATATCAAAGTTTGTAAAATCTACCGGGTCAAGAATTTCGTCTAACACAAGTCTCTCTATTCTCCGTCTAGAGATATGACCCAATCTCCTGTGCCATAACGTAACCGAATTCTCATTGGTTAATTTTTTCTTTAAACCTCGTGTACTTAATTGCAGGGATTCATTAAATGAAGCAATCGTATCAAATATATATAGATTATCATTATCCGACAAATAACCAGAACCAACTAATTTTGAATCATTAAACAAACTGAATTTTCCATTTCCAAATGAACAAGAATAACCAGATTTTTCCAAAGCAGAAATAGAAATCAAATTCCGCCGAAAAGATGGAACAACAAATGTTTCATTAAGATCCAAATAAAATTCGATTTTCAACAATAATCTAAAATTTCCAATTGCTTCAACTTCAACTGTTTTGTCATCGCCCACATAGATGTATCTCTCACCATCACTGGGTTTTCAGCAATTCAGGCAATCCTACATAGACACACTGATGTGAGCGGTTACACCAGAATCTATCCACCATGTGTGTCTAGGCACCGAAGTTAAATTAACCTCAAAACAAACCAAACTAAGAAGCATACCTTTCTTAGCACGCCATGTGTGGTAATTAGCGCAATGCTTCTTCTTATGCCCCTCGGCTCCACAGAAGAAACAACCAGTACTTTCCTGATCACTAGGTTTCTTTTGTTGTTTCTTTTGGGGAGTTGTACCTACAGTTTCCTTAGCCGTATTCCTTTTCTTGCCTTTGTCCTTGCCTTTAAAAGTAAAGGCAAAGTGAGCACTTTCTGTCTTATTTTTCTTAAGCCTATTCTCTTCTTGAACACAGTGTGATATGAGCTCATTCAGAGACCAAGTCTCTTTCTGAAAATTATAGCTCACCTTAAATTGGTTAAACTGTGTTGGTAAGGATATTAAAACCAAATGTACTAGCAAGTTCTCAGAGAGTTCAAGCTTTAGTGCTCTGAGCTTAGAAGCAAAATGAGATATCTCCATGATGTACTCCCTAATATTGCCTTTACCCGTATACCTCATTGAAATTAGGCTTGTCAAGAGCGTATCGATTTTAGCCTTTTCGTTCTTGACAAACCTCTATTCAATCTGTGCAAGGAACTCCTTAGCCGTAGTTTGTTTTTCAGTTATTGAGCCCCTGAATGCTTCTGGAATGGCTTTCTTCATGATCATAATGCACATGCGAATTAATCTCTCCCACCTTTCTATTTCCCTTTTATCATCAAGGGTACTCTCATCTGTAAGAGGTGGGGGAGAATCAAACCTTAACGTAAGGTCAAGATCCATGACTGCAAGAACTATTGAGAGGTTCTCGTGCCATGATTTGAAGTTAGAGCCATTTAGCATAGGAATAGAATTGATGTTGGCAGTAATATTCGCAGCAGACATAACTGAATCCAGAACAACAAACAAACAAAACAAGCTCATATTAGTCTTTAAAACAAAATTAAATTCAAATAAAGGTAAATCCCATCTCAAGATACCGGACACTCCATTAATATTTCATCTTTGGACAAAATATTAACTTGTAAGTGATATCTTAGCGCAGTAATCAAACACTGATAAGAACAACATATCAAACAATAAATCTTCCTTTGGGCCAATTTATTATTCACATGTAAAACCAAATAATCATCATATGTTTATTACCACAAGTGCACATGTAATTCTATTAAATATGGACCTTCCTTTGGACTGATCGATATTCACAGAAATTACATGTACAAAACTTTTTATACTTTAAAATAAATTAATTTCCATAATAGAGGCCACTTTGGTGATATGTTGCTTCAATTAATTCACCTCAAAATACATATAAATATACCAATAATTGAATTTAAAAATGGTCCAAAAATTATCCCAAAAAATATGGTCAAAGTTGGTCAACGATTGACCGTTGACCAGATCGAGCTAGACCGGGTCAATCCGACCCGGATCCTAATCCAACCCTAATCTGCAGTTGGGTTAGGATTGGACCGGGTCAAACCGACCCGGTCCTAATCCAAACCCTAACCTTCTTTTTTTTTTTTTTTTTGTTCTTGATGCGGCGGCTTTGGCCGCCTCTTTCTCTTAATCTGCCGCGGCCTGGTGGCTGCGGCGTACTTGCTGGCACGGCCCCCAGCGCCGGCGGTGGCAGTAGTTACCGTCGGCTGTAGCCATATAAACCAAATTTTTTTTTTCTTGATGCGGCGGCCTTAGGCAAGGCTACCGCTTTCACTCCGATCAGCCGCAGGCTTGATTGATGGCATGGCCGAACGGCCACGCCTTGCTCGGATGCCCCGAAACCTTCTTCTTTCTTTTTTTTTAAACTGAATTTCCAAATTAAAAAAAAAAAAAGGAAAATTTTTAAATTCCAGATTTCTGAATGTTTTGCAATACCAGCAACAACCACAAAGATTTGTTCTCAAATTCAATAATTTCAATGATTTCGGTATTATTAAATTCAAGAGCACCAAAGATTTTAATCATTAATCAAAATTAAATTTGATTCTCAATGATTCAACATGAAGAGACTCTGATACCACTTGTTGTGACAAAACTTTTAGTGAAAACCATCACCTGTAACCCAGGAACATTCATGTCGTATCACCAAGAACCAATAATAAATTGTGCGGAAGCGTACCTGAATCCATAATGCTGAATTCCTCTCTGGTTGTGTGGTTGGCTTCCAGATCAACACGTTTTCCTAGAGAACCCTTTAAGTTTCTCACTGTTCTCTCTCTGATGATGGGATGTCAATAGAGAATGAAAAATTACATGTGACCTGGGGACTATAACCACTTATATAGACAACATTTTTCTGTTGTCATTAGGTATTCCTAATTCTGCCCATCATAGAATTAGAATACCATTAGGTCTCTACACATTAAAGGCCCACACCCTATTAGATACATTAAAGCCCATAAAACCAAGAACCTAATTAAATCACTTTTAATTGGGCTTAATATTATTTGACAGTCCGGAATACATAATTATTCACATATAAGCCCAACGTTGGATTAAATATCCAACAACGCTGGATTAAAAAATCCAACACCATGGTCTTGATTAAATGGAATTCCTTAATCCTCCTCCAAGAAATCTTCTTTCAGCTGGTACCTACATATACATCAATTATTTTATCATTTTTAAATTGACAAGCCCGATTTCACCTCTGGGTGTACCAAATAGTCAAAAGAAACCATGAATGAAAATAGAAGAGCTAACCTCACTCATGAGTAAATATTTCATAGGAGTCTCATTAGACCATTTGTCTTCCTTGATATATCAAGATAATGGATAGAAGCATAAACTGAAACATTTTAGAGCTACAAAGATAGTTATTAAATCATTAGCACCACATAAAAACATTCCTCCTAGCACTAAATTTTGTGCCTAGTTTCGAATTTAATTAATGTAAGTGAATGATTTCGAGTGTGAAAGGTGCAAAGCAGCACCATTATCGTTATGATTGATTTTTCTTTTTTTTCTATCAGGATCATTAGTATTACGAGAGGATCATTTCGTTGATTCACTTCTAACCAATTTTAACTAATCAATAAAATGTAAATTATAATTTTCAATAAAATTTATCATTGACATTCAAATAAATAAAATTTTCAAAGAAAAGATCTACTTAAATAAGCTCTATTTGAAAAGATATATCAAATGAAGTCTAAGAATAATAAGTTTAAGATCATCCTTAACCCTTGAGTTAATTTTTTAGTATGAATTAGATCCATATGCTTCTATATATTCAACTCTATCCATGATTAATTCGCCATTTTATTTTCAAACAGTTTTAATTCTTTAGTTAATCATTCGAGTTCGAATCTTAAGGAGGTAGGAACTACAAATACGTTGCATCAACCTAATAACTCTAAGATATACATCTTCATTATTACGGGGTAGGCAACCTTAGTAGGCTCTCTATTATTACCCTAATATATATCCTCATCATTAAACTTTTGAACCTCAAGACCAACTAAAATCAGTACGATGAATACCTAAATTCGCAAGGATATCAGCACTCCATTATTAATTGATGTCTGAAGATGATCAATTATATAGATTATGTATCAGCGCAAATCCGTTTTTCAAGAAAATTTTTATTATTGATAGAATTTCTTATTCCATTGATGCAGAGAAAAAAAAAAAAAAAAAGGAAAGAGTTTACAAATGGCAAGAAGACAATAATTAGCCAGCTTCATATCATATCTGTTCTATGACATCTCTTGCATTCACCTTATATGAGAAGCTGGCTCCTCAGCTTGATCACTTTGATCATCATCATCATGATCGACATTAATTTCTTAATTAACCAAGTCTTCACTACCCGATATTCTAAATAATTTTCCTCGAAAATTTCCTTCCACAAGCATCAGACTGCTGTCAGAGAATTAACTTGGAGCTCCCATTCAGAATAATAGTTGTCTCCAAGCTCAGCTCCGCCTGGAAATAAATAAATCGAAGGATATCTCACAATTCCGTACCTCTCTGCCAATGCCTTTTCTTCTCTAAAATTAACATTTGCTGCCACCTTTGCGCCCATAAGCTTCACGGCTAGCGTTGCATAATCTGGTGCAACCATCAGCTCTGGCGATTGGAAAATCACTATTACATGCCGATTATTCGAAATGAAGTCAGTAAAATTCTTTCCGGTCAAAGTCACCAAGTCGTCCTTGTTGGCAAATACTGGTGCTGCTGGCGAAAGCATCTTGCGATTCGATACGTCGCCGTTTTCGATTTCGGGCACAGCAAGAATCTGGAGGTTTACTGCAACATTGTTATAGACTCGATTTGGTGATGGCAAATGATCATAATGTTGTGTGAAGTCAATGATTTTGAAGAGAAGAAGCACCGAAAGTAATAGATAGAGAAGAGATCTTGACACATTGCTATAGTAGATTTCATTCACAAAGAAAGATATATAGCAGATAATTGACCTTGTTCTAGATTAGAGAACAAGAATGCCTTTTGGTCGTATTAAGAAGCACATCGAAATGTACATGAACACATCATTTTACACTCTATCATAGTCGAAATATATTGTGTGATTGGTGTATATTCCCTCGTAGATTCTTATTGAGTGCGTATTTATTTCTCATTAGATGCGCAGTTGATGGAAAAATAATCAAAACACCTTGTTTTTTGTCCAATTTAATCATTTTCCTCTCGTATTTTGAAATCTGTTAAATATTTAAATGTAACTCGTTATATATATATATTTGTATACTGGGACAAAGTTGTCAAATTTTGTCGAGCGAAATTTTTTTTTTTTTTTAGGGTTCTATGTGTCCCTATTATATACAACAAGCTACATAATCATTAAAATAAAGAGAAATTTTAAAAATAATTTACTTCTTGTATTCAAAACGTAACTATGACGATTTAATCTAGGTGGCAACGCTACTTCTTGCGGCGATATCTTGGCCCCTATGGATGGTGTATTGTCTTGATAAAATTAAGAATATTAATTTTATATTCATTTGTGACAAGCTAGAATTCTAGATGTCCAGTTAATTTATGAAAGAAACATGTGCATTTGTCTTTGAACATTGCGTGTTTCTTAAGGTATTGATCACTTTCAACTGCTTGTAATTGGATATAAATTCCTTTTTATCTTCTCCTTCACATTTTTTTTTTCTCTTTTCCTTTGCTATTATCGTTGTGATTGAAATTTTTGTTGTCGCGATCATTAATTAGTATCACAAGAGAATTGTTTCGTTGACTCACTTCTATTTATTTCATATAAGGTCCAGCTACTATACAACAGTAATTTGGTACCCATATTTCGTCTTTTTGTGATCCAACCATTAGATTCAACGCACAAGTTGCAAAAGTAATTTCGACGGCAAGGATTTAATTACTTGGTGATTAACGTTGTAACCCTTCTTTTTTCAAAAATTATGAGAAAAGATTAGTTTCCAAAATGTTTACACATAAGTCCATTAAAATATATTATTATCTTTATGGACCAATGGTAATTTAGTAAATGGATATATTTAAATATTAAAAATATAGATGGATTATTTTAACTTGCTAAAATACTTTCCACATGCATTTACTTACAATACCAATTGGATTACAATATTGTAATCTTGGGTTTAGTGTAGTATAGGACTGGACAAAGTTTTATATAAATTTTGATAATATTAAAATGAAAATAAATAAATAATAAAAAGTACTTGGACAGTAATTTAAGTTTCATTATAGAGTTTACAAATAATATTTTCAAAATAATAAATTTCTATATGAAAATTTAAAATTATGTAAACTTAATTATACCTTATCACATATATGGAGCTGAGATAATATTTAGAAAAATATAATCTCAATTATTTACGTAATGTGAAAACAAAAAAATTGTATAATATTTATTCTATTACTTAAATTTAAAATTGTAAAGGATGAATAATAACTTAATTAATGGATTATGGGAGAATTATCTTTAAAAAAAAATTAAGATTAACTAACTTTTAAGACTTCTAACTTAATCTTGTTATCTCGTGTTGTGAACGTAAAATAAAAATTTTAGTTTAAAAAATTTATCCTAGAGGTCTCTTTAAGGCGAAAACAATAATATCATATGATGAAACAATTAGTAACAACTATTCAAGAATTTATAAGACATGCAATGCCATCAACAACAAAGTCTACAATACCTCTGTTGCAGTACAATCATCCAGTAGTATTATGTCACGTTTATATTCATTTATCACTTATCAAGACAAACCAACTTGTCTGAATTTTTTTTTTAAATAATTATAGACATCTCATGAATTTATTGAACCACCTTGTCCTTTCGCCAAAAAACTGAAATTGCCTCACTACATCAACAAACAAATACAAAGTTGGATACGCTAGAAGATCATACACCTTTGCCAAGTCTTTCTCTAAAGAAGGATCAACCATCACAAGCTCAGCCTCACCCTTCAGCATTTTGGCTGCCGCCGCAAAAACAGGAGCTAGTTTCTTACTCCAATAGCACCAGTTTGCATAGAACATTACCATCACATTCCTATTCTTGCCCATCAACTCACTAAAATTCTTCCCATTTAAAGACACAACATCCTTTGCGTAAAGAAGCTGCCAGGCGTGGTTATTATTGAGATTGGTCAGTTCAAGTTCATCAGGCTCTAGCTTAAGATCCTCCTGGGATCGTGTTGGTGGGAAGAAGTAGAGTTTGAAGAGGATGATGGATGAAGTTAAGAGAAGGAGAAGAGTTATTGTCTTTTCCATTTGATGAATCAAGAAAACTTCAGAGTGAGATAGCATTTGAAAGCTGAGAATTTTGATTATTTTATGTAGTGTTGGACAAAGGCTAGCCGTTTGACTTCAAAATAAAAAGTCGTGTAGCAGTTGGAAGAAAGTTGCGCCCGTTATTTTCATAATCCAATTTGGGCTGGACCGGCGTTGTGATGTGGGCCCAATTATGAACGTTTCGGCATTTTTGAGTCCTCTGATGTGCCGTTCTCATTATTTTTACATTTCTAAAATAATTTTAAATCATAAAATAACATTTCCGAAACCAAATTTCAAACAAGATTACCAAATACCAAACCAAAATTTAAGTAGTAGCCTTTCAAAGAATTAAAAAAATAAATTATATTGGTAGGAAAGAAAGACTCAAGAAAAGAACTCCACCATAATTGATTTGATAAGCTCGCATCTAAGGTAACATTTACATTTTGGATTGAAGAGAGAATCTTAGGATTGGAGATGCGGAGTGAGAGTAAAAGTAGGCTGTTTACTTACAATGAGTATGTAATCAGAATCAGAATCTAATTAATGTGTTTACTTTGTCTTGAATTGAGAATAAATAGTTTCAAATTACACTTTTCCCTTGTTTGAAAAATTGTAGTTTTTAATCACAAAATTAATAAAAAATATATTTGAAAAATAAAATATTTATTTTGTTATATTTGTAAATTAAAACTAATTATTAATATTCTTAATTATGTAAATCAAATTTTTTTATTAATTTTATTTTTAATTATATAAATTAAAAATTATTGATAAGAGCAGCAAGAATGAGACATTATTATTAATAATATAATACAAAATTAATATTTTCTTACAATAAACTATTTATTGCTATTAATTATTATTATTAAATAAATATAGTACCATTATTTTTAAATAAATATAACAATATTATTTTTAAGTAATTTTAACTTTTCTTTATCAATAAGTAATTTTAACTTATAATCAAAGTAAATTACTATTTTTAACTAAATATAATAATATTATATTTAAATAAATTTTCTTTTATTCTTTAATTTTTTTTTTTGTTTGCCTGTGGAGGCTTTGGTCACATGTTGAATCCATCATTGCGTTATACACTGCTGTGTTAAAAATTTAATTGAACCTGGGTTCAATTAAATGGAATTCCTTAATCCTCCTACTCACTCAATTTTGATATTGAAATGAAGTTTATAAGGGCTACTCTCCACAAAAGTGTATGGATTAATAATAGCTCAATAACGAATCAATGTAGGTAGATAAACAAAATAAATGCTCAAGATTTGTTGTATGAACAAGTTTAAACTTCTTAGAGATTGAAAAAAGTTATTTGATTTGAGTTTGATTTGGGTTTTTATAGTTTATACAAACAAATTAGCGTTATTGATAGTTAGTCGCTATGCTAGTGTGGCACGTTACAATTACAAAATCAAATTTGAAAATTTTGCCAAGCAGATCGCTGTTTAATTTTGCCAGCTAGTCACTGGACTTGAGGAGGTTAGCTGCTATATAGAAGTGGTAAGCACTACTGTTCAAGAATTTATAGTTTTGCCCCAAAAACTTTATGAAATCATCCTATAGCCTAATGCTTTCTATATATTTGCTAACAGATCCATGCCATAATTTAAAACAACACTTATTAATTTCAAAGTTCTCAAAACTTTTCAATTTAGTCCATAAATTTGAAAGCAACCAATTTCATAAAATTATTTGTCTTATAATTATAAAACTTTTAGTTTATGAAAAATGATGATTTATTTAAAATATTATGAAAGATAACTTGAGCTTTTAAGTGCTAAAGTATGGATACATTAAATCAAACCAGCCTTACAATAATTATAACAATAGAGGTCACTTACACTAGTACTCTTAGTGTTCGTCTTTGATAGTGCTGTTGCCTATTAAGTGTCTTGAGTTGGATCTCAATTGAATCATTTTTGCCCTTCAAGAATTAGTGAGATTGTGAAATGTAAATTTATTATTTTACCCTTGACACGTGATTTATTATCACCAAAATTAAGGCTCATATAGCCATTTAGGCCAACACTAATAATTTAATTTCTGAATATATTTTTATTTTCAGTAATAAAATTTAATTTGCAAATGCTGGGGATCCTTAATCCCTAATGTTGGCTCGAGGAGAGCTTGGCAACAACCACTGCAACAAATCTATGACAAGTTTTATTGCTACAATTACTTATTAATTGATTTCTTTACATTTGATGTAAAATAATATGTCATATTATATCAATTTTAAAGCTATATATTAAGATTTCTAACTTAATCAAATGTAAGAAGGAGCAATTAATTGACAATCAACAAGTCACTAATTGGAAAAGCTAACCTACATGAGGAATTTGTTGAGTATAAGTGACATAGTAGAAATATGGTAAGGTTATGATGAAACATCTGCGACAAAAAAATATGTCAATACATTCAATTATTGAATATAAATTATGACTATATTTAGTATTGAGATGTTGCTATTAAAAAACAAGTTGATAACGTATGGTAATATGTAATACTTTTGAAAGTTATTATAAATTTTTATTATATAGATAAAATAAACTTAGTTCTTACATTATAGCAGCAAGTATTTATTAAGCACTTTAGAGTTAGAATTTAAAAGCTATAGTTTCCACCAATAATTAAGCAGGGTGAATATCTAGAAACAAGTTTGATAGAAAATTTTTTTATTTCTAGAAAATAAAAAATGCATGTGATACGTAATTTGTAAGGATTTGAAGTTACAGCAGCAGAGGAAAGGAAGGAATTTAAAAAAGAGAATTGCTTTATGAAATAATTTGTGTGCATTGTTTATTCAAACAGCTTTAGGCATTTTATAAGAGCCAATTGGAAAAGCACAATCTACACTGGTAACTGCACTTGGAATAAAACATGAAATAGGAGAAATAATAGGAAATATGGGTAATAATATTGCACATATGGTTAACAGACCACGTGTGAATCACCCGTTTATTTCAAAGCACTTACTACTAAGTCCTAGACTCCTCTTCTCAAGCGCGGGTATCAGGTACGTGGGAGACATATCAGCATGCTTGGAAGGGGATATACGCAAAACAATCAACACAAGATTTGCTTTATTTCTAGAATGCATGGGCATGCACTCTACTTATAGAACTCCATAGCCCACCAATTACTAATAACACGCTCACACCAGATCCCACTAAAACCAGCGCCAGTAGCCAGGGTCATGAATTCATGCTTTGTTCTCTCCTTTCCACCGGGACTTTGAGACATCATAAGCATGTCAAGAAGGGAACTTAATTTCGATTCAATGCTTGTATTAGGAACTTCTGGAAGCATTACCTCCACAACGATTACCTTTCCATTTTCTGGAATGCTTCTGTAGCAATTCTTCAACAACTTCAAGCAATGCTCATCGTTCCAATCGTGCAGTATGCCCTACATAAGAATTCTCATGTTAATCAAATTATTGTTTGTAAAAATTTAATTTAAGGAACTCCTCATAATATGTCCACAAATTAAATGAAAAACTTACCTTCATAAAAATGGCATCACCTTTTGGAACACTTTGAAACATATCACCCGGTACATGCTCAATACCTGTAAAATATTATACAATTTATTTGTTTTCCTCTGCACACACACACACGGATGTCCTCATTTTTTAAAAAACAGATTCGGGATTTTGCAAGATTTTTACAACAGTAAACCACTGAAAAATTATATATATACAAGCAGGTTCAAGGGATATTTTTAAAATGCAAGGTTAGGTATAAATTTCTAACAATTAGATTAAAGTCTATCACATCGTTAATATTAAAACTGCATGCAATCTTATAATTCTAAAAATTAATTAATTAGACGTAAGTCCTTTCATTCAAAGCTTGAAATTATACTTGATTTCGGAAGGAAGATCATCCAACTAAATTGTAGGTAACTTAAAATTAAAAGCTGCCTTAGCTAACACATGAGCATGCATGTTGTAGGCTCCTCAGATGATAGATAATCCCAGAGAAAATTATAAAAGATGGGTTTTATTGAATAATTAAATTTAAAGTTATGAAAATAATTACAAGACCTCTCTATTTATAATAAAAGAAAGTTACTCTCCTAAGTTAACTAAAAAAACGAAACTAAATCAAAATTCTAATAGAAATAAAATACTAAATCACATACCATAAATTGACTCCAATACAAATAGAAAATCCTAAAATAATAAAAATTCTAAAATTCAAAATTAACATAAATTAACGTCCTATATCAACACATATGCTCATATATTCGTACTTTATTAAAGTAAGCAATTTTCTACCAAAAAAAAAAAAAACACATTTTCCAATATAGTGTATTATCTTTTACTTCATTAATAAAGTAGGAGAACCTATATATATATAGTACTAATCTAATTTAAAATCTTAGATTTTTTCAAAGTGAAGATGTCACTAAAATATAAAAGCATATATTTAAATACATTAAAATTTATGTCTTTTTATCTGTTAATGACATCTTCATTTTATCAAAGCGAGGATATGCTCATTAGAGAATGATTATATAAATGCCCTCTTTTTTTTTTTAATGCGGACACACTATTTAACCGTGCAATTTTAATACGATTCTTCACTGACTCTGTCAAACTGCACCATTTAACAACCTATCCGCATGAAAAAAAAATAAATAAAAAGGGAATTAGGGCGCCCGCCCTAGTGAAAATATGTACACCTCATTTAGAACGAGATTAATAATCATACATGGATGTGGTTGGGCATGCTCAATGACATGAGGCTGGTCGAAATTGATGCCCTTAATATGGGGGTACTTGGAGCAGATGGCTCGAAGAGCAATGCCGAGATTGCCACCAACATCGACCAGTTGCTTGATGTTGTTGAAGCCCTTGTAGAATTCAAGAATGTTGCTTACAACCAGAGAGGTATGGTGATGCAATGCTGTGTTAAAAAGTTTATTGAACCTAGGGTCCAATCCTGCATACTCAAAGGTTTGCATTCCATGGGCTCGCTTAAATGGAATTCTTCCTTCAAGAATAGCATCTTTGAGTTGGGGCCTACATAAATTCCAAAAAAGACAATTAATCATGCATCGTATATGTATAAACTTCATGCATGCATGGTCTAGCTGATTATTTACTGAGAAAAAGTGAGTACTAGACATTAATTAATTAATTACCAGCTCTCCAGGAGGACTTTGTCCTGAAATAGGAGTAGTCCGGGGCCTAGTGAGACGCCATCTTTGTTAGGCACATAGTATCTGGAGACGGAATTCAAACTATACAGTCTCTGGGCACCAGAAGCATCAAGTGAGCATTCAACAACACTGTAGCTAGCCAGAAGCCTGAGAATCCGATCCAGCATCATGGGTGCGTCTTTGTTCTTGGTGGGCAACTGGGCTGCAATATCTGAAGCAGAGAGCTTTGCACCAGGACCAGCTTTGTCAATGATCTCTAAAGTGCCTAGCTCATACACCGCTTGCATAGCCATGGATAGCACTGTACCCATCGCCAATTGATTGGCATATGCAAAGCTTTGGTTGCTCTCTCCATCAACTATAGAATCCATTCTAAGTTTCTTGAATTTCTTTTACGCTTTGCGGGGTTTCTTGTTTTGCCAGGAAGTTATATATGAAGACTTGTTCATGTAAAACTAACAAGGGAAGCATGTGAAGCATGTGAACCATGTGCTTTCGACGGTATCATGGAAAAGTTCAAAATGGGTGGTAGGTCTGATCAACGGTTAGAGAGAGCCACTTCCAAGATTGGAGGAGACATAATTCACTAAACCACGTTATTAAGAATTTACTTAGATTTACTTTAAATTGTGTTGGCATTAGAATCGTAAAATATTAATTATCTTGAAATTTTACTGTTCATAAATTACTACTTATATGATAAATTACTATTTATATGATACTATTAATAATTATTGTTCATATGTCACTCTGTACCATCACCATTTATAGGATTGCTTAAGTTATTGCTTATTTGCCCTAAACTATTAGCTATGCTAGAAACAGTAAATTACAAAAAATAAAGCACACATAGGATTTTTACATGGTTTGAATCACAATCCTATAATCACAGGGCCATACTCGGACAGTAATCAATTCACTAAGTAATAAAAAGATTATAATTAAGGAAAAATGACACCCAAAGATTGGAGAAAAGGTAACAGAGACCCCTAAGTTTTTCATAAAGGGATACTAAGACCTCTTTTTGACCGCAATACCTATTAAATTTAGTAATTAGAAAAGTGACTTTAAAGTTTTTTAACTAACATAAATTTAATATAAATAATATAATCTATCTAGTAGACTAGTAATATTAAATTTTAACATTTACAATAATATTAAAAATTTAAATTTTTATATTTATTTTAATAATAAATTTGAATTTATTACAAAGATTTTAAATAAATTTTTGGGTTAAATAGATTTTACAATGAACAAAATATATCCCTATCAATAATATTAAAATTACTTTTTACATAATATTCAAAATAATTTTAATTTATTTATTTTAATATTCTGATCCTATTTATTATTAAAAATTACTTTAACTATAATAAAATAGGTCTAATAGATTTAAAATATAAAAGTATTTTTTTAAATATTAAATTTATTTTAAAATATACATGTTATTACATTTATTTTAATGCCATATTTCTATTTATTTTAAAATTTTGGGGTTAATTTTTTTGGGGTCTATAGAGTCAAGAGGTATTATGGTAAAAAAGGAGTCTTAATGTTCCTTATTGAAAACTTTAGGGTCTTTGTGACTATTGTTCCGAACCTTAGGATGTAGGCACCCTTTTCTCTACACAATTAGATTCTTACACAATTTCAAACTCAGTCTTAGTTTTGCTACCATCTAATTGAATTAATTTAGTCAAACTTGTTTAGCGAGCATTATTCGTCTTTAATTATGTTTGCACATCAACATAATAGACTGTATCTTTATTTTAAAAAGACCAACGTAATCACCGAAGAATATTTATTAAAAGATTATGTACTGAAGACACGAAGACCAAAATTTTCATTTGATTCTAACATGTTTAGTCCTTTAATCATGGACAATTAAGGGTTTGGCTACAACGCCGGGCTCTTAAAAAGAGAGCCTAGCAGAGTTAGAGCAACCGGTTGAGAATCCAGTTGCTCTACTTAATTTATTTTTAAACATTAAATATTAAAATAAAATAATATATGAATTAAAAAATTGTGGAAAAATAATATTAACAATAAGAAGAAAAGATAGATAAATGGCAAATGAAAGAAAACTATAATCTTTTAATTAGTTTATATATAAGATTAATATTTTGAGCTTATGTTTGCAGTAAAACCCCATTACATACTCATTTGTTCCACGTTATTTCACTAAACTGGATTTAATTAATAAAAGCACAATGAATTAAATTAAATTCAACTTGCGCTCAATAATTATATTTAAGAATATATCTAATTAACTAATTTCTATTTAAATCGTACACAAATTATGAATGCATTCATGAAATTACAGGTATAAATTTAATCGTCCAACTTTTGTATACGATTGATAAAATGATGGCTTAGAAAAGAACTTTCTTTTTTGCATATTTCATGCTATTTTTTTATATGTACATTTTATACTTCATGTTTACATTATATATTGATTTTTTAAGTTTGGTGTTGGTAGAAATGGTGCCAGAAGTTATTATTTTCCTACTCATTTCATGTAAGGTGTTTATGTTTCATGCACAACCTCGTCTTTCACATGTGTCAAGTAGTTTTTTTCATATTTATACCGTAGTCATGTTTAGTATATGATGTTGCATGTTTAACTTTCCTTTTTGCATATTTCATGCTATTTTTTTTACATGCCAATTTCATGTTTCTTATTTAAACTATTTTGTTGGATCTTTGAAGTTTGTTGCTTCATGCCATAAAAAATGTCACAAAAAAAATTTATATTCCTATTTCATGTACAACATTTTTTGTCACATATATCAAATACTGTTGTAAGTTTACGTCATGCTCATATTTAATTGTGGTTTGGTGTTTCATGTTATAAAAAATTGCGTCAAAAATTTCAAAATTCTTTAAAATGAGATGATATAATAAAGCTTATGCATAACGTTTTTTCGCTTCATCCAATTTCAGTAAGCAAATGCCGTAACCTAAAATTTGATTCTTGCCTTGTAGCAAAGAAACTTAAAGACCAAAGAGAAAGATGCCACCATGGCAAAACAATTTTGTTGACATTTCCAACTAATTGTAAGGTGGAGTTGTACTTTTTGTGATTCCTACTTGGTGGCTTAATTGCCTCAAACTCTTTGGTGGGTTCTCAAGTGTTAATTGCTTCATATTGTAAGTAACCCAAAAATTTTAAGGCGGATGGCTAATTGTTGGTGTTGATAGTGATTCATTGGGAACAGGATCAAAAGTTGATGTGTCAACCGTTTGTAATTCTGGAAAAACTACTGGCTGTTCAGGATGAACTGAGGGAGTAGAACTACTACTGTTAAGACTTGCAGAGTTTAGATGATCAGTGCTGTTATTAGTGAATTTATGTGTGACAGGAAAGTTTATAGATTTGTTGAAGAGAATATGAACAAGATAAAGAAGGAATGGTTGCGGTTGATTTGTGAAAGACTAAAATATATGCTCATAAAAAATGACATGCCTAGCTATATAAAGCTTAATTGAAGGATGTAAGCATTTATCCTTTATCTGATGCACTATAGCCAAGGACAAGACATTTATTAGAATGGTAGACAAATTCGTGTTTGTTGTAGTCTCTCAAATAGGGATAACATGCACAGTCCAAAGATTTGAGCATATTGTAATCAAGTTTATACTTGAAGATCCTCTCATATGGAGGTGAAAGGTTGAGAACAAGAGATGGTAGCCTATTAATAAAGTATACTGCTATATAGAAGGCATCCCACCAAAACTTGAAGGATAATTTGGAGTAAGCTAATAGAGTCAATCCCATTTCAACTATGCGTCTACGTTTTCTCTCTACCAAGCCATTTTGATGATGTGTATTAAGGACAAGAATGTCTAAATACAATACCTGATTGATTCAAGCAATCAATGAAGGACTTATACTCTCCCCCTCTCCCAAATCAGACTGCAACATCTTAATGGTTGTGCTAAATTGATTTGCAGCCTGCAACGTAAAGAGTTTGAAGACCTCTAAAGCATCATATTTGAATTGAGAATAAATAGTTTCAAATTATACTTTTTCTTTGTTTGAAAAATTATAGTTTTTAATCACAAAATTAATAAAAAAATATATTTGAAAAATAAAATATTTATTTTGTTATATTTGTAAATTAATAATAATTATTAATATTCTTAATTATGTGAATAAATTTTTTATTAATTTTAATTTTAATTATATAAATTAAAAATTACTGATAAGAGTAACACAAATGAGACATTATTATTAATAATATAGTACAAAATTAATATTTTCTTAGAATAAACTATTTATTACTATTAATTATTATTATTAAATAAAAATAGTACCATTATTTTTAAATAGATATAACAATATTATTTTTAAGTAATTTTAACTTAGAATCAAAGTAAATTATTATTTTTAACTAAATATAATAGTATTATATTTAAATAATTTTTCTTTTATTCTTTGATTTTTTTTGTTTGCTTGTGGGGGCTTTGGTCACATGTTGAATCCATCACTGTGTTATACACTACTGTATTAAAAATTTTATTGAACCTAGGGTTCAATCTTGGGTACTCAAAAGGCATGTCTTCCATGGTCTCGATTAAATGGAATTCCTTAATCCTCCTACTCACTCAATTTTGATATTGAAATGAACTTTACAGGGACTACTCTCTACAAGAGTGTATGGATAAATAATAGCTCAATAACGAATCAATGTAGGTAGATAAACAAAATAAAAGCTCAAGATTAGTTGTATGAACAAGTTTAAACTTTTTAAAGATTGAAAAAAGTTATTTGATTTGAGTTTGATTTGGGTTTTTATAGTTTATACAAGCAAATTAGTTGTTATTGACTTTTTGGAGAATTATCAGATCGTCTCTAAAATGAGACGGTTAGTCGTTATGCTAATGTGGCATGTTACAGTTGCAAAATCAAATTTGAAAACTTTCCAAGCAAATCACTGTTTAATTTTGCCAACTAGTCACTAAGTTTCTAGACTTGAAGAGGTTAGTTGCTATATGGAAGTGGTTAGCCACTACTGTTCCAGAATTTATATTTTTACCCCAAAGACTTTATGAAATCGTACTATGGACTAAAACTTTCTATATATTTGCAAATAGATCCACGTCCATAATTTAAAAGAACACTTATTAATTTCAAAGTTCTCAAAACTTTTCAATTTAGTCCATAAATTTGAAAACAACCAATTTCATAAAATTATTTGTCTTGTAATTATAAAACTTTTAGTTTATGAAAAATGATGATTTATTTAAAATATTATGAAAGATAACTTGAGCGTTTAAGTGCTAAAATATGCATACATTAAATCATATCAGCCTTACAAGAATTATAACAATAGAGGTCACTTGCGCTAGTACTCTTAGTGTTCGTCTTTGATAGTGTTGTTGCCTATTAAGTGTCTTGAGTTTAGGGGTGTTCAGAATTCAATCCAATCCGCTCAATCCGTCTGATTCATAAAAATTCGATCCGTAAAAATCCGATCTGTGGATTGGTGAATTGTATTGGATTGAAAATTTAAAAATCTGCAGTCGATGGATTTGATATGGATTTACTTTTATAAATTCGTAAAAATCCGTAAATCCACAAAAAATAAAATTTATTTATTTATTTAATTAAAAAAATAAAACTTATAAATGTGGCATTAATATTTACTAATAAATAAATAAGTTATAATGTAGTTAAATTAACATTATACATATATTATCCGATAATAATATGTAATAAACATAATTTAATAACTGAATAATTAAATAAACAAATATAGCTTTTCTAAACAGTTAATTTTTATAATTTTAGTTAATTTTCATGTATTGATTTAAACAAATGAGATTTGTTCTTTTCACTATGCCATATTTTGAAAATTTGACTATATTATTCTAAATTCATTTATACACTTAATTTATTTTTATATTAGATTTTTTATTTAATTAGTTCGTAGAATAAACATAATTAGAAATTTTTAATCCGCAAAATGGTGGATTGGATATGGATTGGGTCAAATCCGCATTCGATCTGCAGACATATAGATTGAATTTGGATTAAATTAGTCAATCCGTGGATTAGATTGGATTAAAAATTTACAATCCGTAAAATCATGGATCGGATATGGATTGATATCCAATCCATAAAATTCGATCCGCAAACACCCCCACTTGAGTTGGATTTCACTTGAATGATTTTTTCCCTTCAAGAATTAATGAGATTGTGAAATGTAAATTTATCATTTTACCCTTGACACGTGATTTATTATCATCAAAATTAAGGTTCGTATAGCCATTTAGGCCAACACAAATAATTTAATTTCTAAATATATTTTTATCTTTCAGTAATAAAATTTAATTTACAAATGCTGGGGATCCTTGGAGGAGAGCTTGACAACAACCACTGCAACAAATCTATGACAAGTTTTATCGCTACAATTACTTATTAATTGATTTCTTTACATTTGATGTAAAATAACATATCATATTATATCAATTTTAAAGCTATATATTAAGATTTCTAACATAATCAAATGCAAGAAGGAGCAATTAATTGACAATCAACAAGCCAACTGGAAAAGCTAACTGGAAAAGCTAACCTGCATGAGGAATTTGTTGAGTATAAGTGACATAGTAGAAATATGGTAAGGTTATGATGAAACATGTATGATAAAAAAAATATATCAATATATTCAATTATTGAATATAAATTATCACTATATTTGGTATTGAGATGTTGCTATTAAAAAACAAGTTGATAACGTATGGTAAAATGTAATACTTTTGAAAGTTATTATAAATTTTTATTATATAGATAAAATAAACTTAGTTCTTACATTATAGCAGCAAGTATTTATTAAGCACTTTAGAGTTAGAATTTAAAAGCTATAGTTTCCACCAATAATTAAGCAGGGGGAATATCTAGAAACAAGTCTGATAGAAAATTTTTTTATTTCTAGAAAATAAAAAATGCATGTGATACGTAATTTGTAAGGATTTGAAGTTACAGCAGCAGAGGAAAGGAAGGAATTTAAAAAAGAGAATTGCTTTATGAAATAATTTGTGTGCATTGTTTATTCAAACAGCTTTAGGCATTTTATAAGAGCCAATTGGAAAAGCACAATCTACACTGGTAACTGCACTTGGAATAAAACATGAAATAGGAGAAATAATAGGAAATATGGGTAATAATATTGCACATATGGTTAACAGACCACGTGTGAATCACCCGTTTATTTCAAAGCACTTACTACTAAGTCCTAGACTCCTCTTCTCAAGCGCGGGTATCAGGTACGTGGGAGACATATCAGCATGCTTGGAAGGGGATATACGCAAAACAATCAACACAAGATTTGCTTTATTTCTAGAATGCATGGGCATGCACTCTACTTATAGAACTCCATAGCCCACCAATTACTAATAACACGCTCACACCTGATCCCACTAAAACCAGCGCCAGTAGCCAGGGTCATGAATTCATGCTTTGTTCTCTCCTTTCCACCGGGACTTTGAGACATCATAAGCATGTCAAGAAGGGAACTTAATTTCGATTCAATGCTTGTATTAGGAACTTCTGGAAGCATTGCCTCCACAACGATTACCTTTCCATTTTCTGGAATGCTTCTGTAGCAATTCTTCAACAACTTCAAGCAATGCTCATCGTTCCAATCGTGCAGTATGCCCTACATAAGAATTCTCATGTTAATCAAATTATTGTTTGTAAAAATTTAATTTAAGGAACTCCTCATAATAAATGAAAAACTCACCTTCATAAAAATGGCATCACCTTTTGGAACACTTTGAAACATATCACCCGGTACATGCTCAATACCTGTAAAAAATTATACAATTTATTTGTTTTCCTCTGCACACACACACACGGATGTCCTCTTTTTTTAAAAAACAGATTCGGGGTTTTGCAAGATTTTTACAACAGTGAACCACTGAAAAATTATATATATACAAGCAGGTTCAAGGGATATTTTTAAAATAAAAGTTTAGGTATATAAATTTCTAACAATTAGATTAAAGTCTATCACATCGTTAATATTGAAACTGCATGCAATTTTATAATTCTAAAAATTAATTAATTAGAGGTAAGTCCTTTCATTCAAAGATTGAAATTATACTTGATTTCAGAAGGAAGATCTTCCAACCAAATTGTAGGCAACTTAAAATTAAAAGCTGCCTTAGCTAACACATGAGCATGCATGTTGCAGGCTCCTCGGATGATAGATAATCTCAGAGGGAATTATAAAAGAGGAGTTTTATTAAATAATTGAATTTAAAGTTATGACAATAATTACAAGACCTCTCTATTTACAATAAAGGAAAAATTACTTTCCTAAGTTAACTAAAAAAAGGAAACTAAATCAAAACTCTAATAGAAATAAAATATTAAATCACATATCATAAATTGACTCCAATACAAATAAAAAATCCTAAGACAATAAAAATTCTAGAACTCCAAATTAACGTCCTATATCAACACATATGCACATATATTCGTACTTTATTAAAGTAAGCAATTTTCTACAAAAAAAATGAAAAAAAAAAAAACACATTTTCCAATATAGTGTATCATCTTTTAGTTCATTGATAAATTAAGAGAACCTATATATATATAGTATTGATCCAATCTAAAATCTTAAATTTTGTCAAAGTGAAGATGTCACCAAAATATAAAAGCATATATTTAAATACATTAAAATCTATGTTTTTTTATCTGTTAGTGACATCTTCATTTTAATAAAGTGAGGATATGCTCATTAGAAAATGATTATATAAATGCCCTCATTTTTTTTTTAATGCGACACACTATTTAACCGTGTAATTTTAATACGATTCTTCACTGACTCTGTCAAACTGCACCATTTAACAACCTATCCGCATGAAAAAAAATAAATAAAAAGGAAATTAGGGCGCCCGCCCTAGTGAATATATGTACACCTCATTTAGAACGAGATTAATAATCATACATGGATGTGGTTGGGCATGCTCAATGACATGAGGCTGGTCGAAATTGATGCCCTTAATATGGGGGTACTTGGAACAGATGGCTCGAAGAGCAATGCCGAGACCGCCACCAACATCGACCAGTTGCTTGATGTTGTTGAAGCCCTTGTAGAATTCAAGAATGCTGCTTATAACCAGAGAGGTATGGTGATGCAATGCTGTGTTAAAAAGTTTATTGAACCTAGGGTCCAATCCTGCATACTCAAAGGTTTGCATTCCATGGGCTCGCTTAAATGGAATTCTTCCTTCAAGAATAGCATCTTTGAGTTGCGGCCTACATAAATTCCGAAAAAAACAATTAATCATGCATCGTATATGTATAAGCTTCATGCATGCATGGTCTAGCTGATCATTTACTGAGAAAAAGAGAGTACTAGAAATTAATTAATTAATTACCAGCTCTCCAGGAAGACCTTGTCCTGAAATAGGAGTAGTCCGGGGCCTAGTGAGACGCCATCTTTGTTAGGCACATAGTATTTGGAGACGGAATTCAAACTATACAGTCTCTGGGCACCAGAAGCACCGGGCGAGCATTCAACAATACTGTAGCTAGCCAGAAGCCTGAGAATCCGATCCAGCATCATGGGTGCGTCTTTGTTCTTGGTGGGCAACTGGGCTGCAATATCTGAAGCAGAGAGTTTTGCACCAGGACCAGCTTTGTCTATGATCTCTAAAGTGCCTAGCTCATACACCGCTTGCATAGCCATGGATAGCACTGTACCCATCGCCAATTGATTGGCATATGCAAAGCTTTGGTTGCTCTCTCCATCAACTTTAGAATCCATTCTAAGTTTCTTGAATTTCTTTTACGCTTTGCGGGGTTTCTTGTTTTGCCAGGAAGTTATATATAAAGACTTGTTCATGTAAAACTAACAAGGGAAGCACGTACGCCATGCGCTTTCTACGGTATCATGGAAAAGTGCAAAAGGGGTGGTAGGTCTGATCAACGGTTAGAGAGAGCCACTTCCAAGATTAGAGGATACATCATTCACTGAACCACGTTGTTAAGAATTTACTTAGATTTACTTTAAATTGTATTGGCATTAGAATTGTAAAATATTAATTATCTTGAAATTTCAATGTTCATAAATTACTACTTATATGATACTGTTAATAACTATTGTTCATATGTCACTGTGTACCATCACCATTTATAGGATTGTTTAAGTTATTGTTTATTTTCCCTAAACTATTAGCTATGCTAGAAACTGTAAATTACAAAAACTAAAGCATACATAGGACTTTTACATGGTTCGAATCACAATCCTACAATCACGGGGCCATACCCGGACATTAATCAGTTCATTAAGTAATGAAAAGATTACAATTAAGGAAAAAAGACACTCATGGATTGGAGAAAATGTCACAGAGACCCCTAAGTTTTCATAAAGGGATACTAAGACCTCTTTTTAACCACAATACGTTTTAAATTTAGTAATAGAAAATTGACTTTAAAGTTTTTTAATTAATATAAATTTAATATAAATAATATAATTTATTTAGTAGACTAATAATATTAAATTTAACATTTACAATAATATGAAAAATTTCAATTGTTATATTTATTTTAATAATAAATTTGAATTTATTACAAAGATTTTAAATAAATTTTTCGGTAAAATAGATTTTACAATGAACAAAATATATCCCTATCAATAATATTAAAATTACTTTTTACATAATATTCAAAATAATTTTAATTTTAATTTATTTATTTTAATATTTTGTTTTTATTTATTATTAAAAATTACCTTAACTATAATAAAATAGGTCTAATGGATTTAAAATATAAAAGTATTTTTAAATATTAAAATTATTTTAAAATATATATGTTATTACGTTTATTTTAATACCATATTTCTATTTATTATAAAATTTTGGAGTTAATTTTTTGGGGCTTATAGAGTCAAGAAGTATTATGGTAAAAAAGGAGTCTTAATGTTCCTTATTGAAAACTTCAAGGTCTTTGTGACTATTGTTCCAAACCTTAGGGTGTAGGCACCCTTTTCTCTACACAATTAGATACTTACATAATTTCAAACTCAGTCTTGGTTTTGCTACCATCTAGTTGAATTAACTAAGTCAAACTTGTTTAGCGAGCATTATTCGTCTTTAATTATGTTTGCACATCAACGTAATAGACTATATCTTCATTCTAAAAAGACCAACGTAATCACTGAAGAATATTTATTAAAAGATTATATGTACTGAAGACACGGAGACCAAAATTATCATTTGATTCTAACATGTTTAGTCCTTTAATCAGGGACAATTAAGGGTTTGGCTACAATGCCGGGCTCTTAAAAAGAGAGCCTAGCAAACTTAGAGCAACCGGTTAAGAAACCGGTTGCTCCACTTAATTTATTTTTAAACATTAAATATTAAAATAAAATAATATATGAATAAAAAATTGTGGAAAAATAATAATAACAATAAGAAGAAAAGATAGATAAATGGAAAATGAAAGAAAACTATAACCTTTTAATTAGTTTATATATAAGATTAATATTTGAGCTTATGTTTGAAGTAAAACCCCATTATGTACTCATTTGTTCCACGTTATTTCACTAAACTGGATTTAATTAATAAAAGCACAATGAATTCAATTAAATTCAACTTGCGCTCAATAATTATATTTAAGAATATATCTAATTAACTAATTTCTATTTAAATTGTACACAAATTATGAATGCATTCGTGAAATTACATGTATACATTTAATCGTCCAACTTTTTTATACAATTGATAAAATGGTGGCTTAGAAAAGAACTTTCTTTTTCTCATATTTCATGCAATTTTTTTACTTGTAAATTTTATACTTCATGTTTACATTATAAATTGAATTTTTTAAGTTTGGTGTTTCATGGTAGAAATGGTACCAGAAGTTATTATTTTCCTACTCATTTCATGTAAGGTGTTTATGTTTCATGCACAACCTCATCTTTCACATGTGTCAAGTAGGTTTTTTTCATATTTATACTATAGTCATGTTTAGTCTATGATGTTGCATGTTTAACTTTATTTTTTTGCATATTTCATGCTATTTTTTTACATGCCAATATCATGTTTCTTACTTAAACTATTTTGTTGGATCTTTAAAGTTTGTTGCTTCATGCCACAAAAAATGTCACCAAAAAACTTTATATTCCTATTTCATGTACAACATTGTTTGTGACATATATCAAATACTGTTGCAAGTTTACGTCATGCTCATATTTAATTGTGGTTTGGTGTTCCATGTTATAAAAAACTGAGTAAAAAATTTCAAAATTCTTGAAAATGAGATGATATAATAAAAGCTTATGCATAAAGTTTTGTTGCTTCATCCAATTCAATAACCAAATATCGTAACCTAAAATTTAATTGTTGCCTTATAGCAAAGAAACTTTAAGACCGAAGAGAAAGATGCCACCATGACGAAACAATTTTGTTGACATTTCCAACTAATTGTAAGGTGGAGTTGTACTTTTGGTGATTCCTACTTGGTGGCTTAATTGCCTCAAACTCTTGGGTGGTAATTGCTTAATATTGTAACCCTAAAATTTAAATTTTACCCGTGTTTCATGTTCAAGGTTTACTTGTACTCATGTTTAATGCTCTTCATTTGTTTCATGTATAAATATCATGTTTCATTTTAAATTCGTTAATAAAAATATACACATATCAATTAATGGCCTAATTCAATCATTAGTTATATAATATATATAGAAATATGTTAGATAATATTATATTGAACTCAATTAGTGAAGACATGCTTGTATTATAATTATTATCCATTTCCATTGAGTACTTACGTGAGTGAATATGATATATTTTTCAAAAGTTTTTTTTAATTATGTGTTGTATTAATCATATAAAATTAATTTTTTTAATTTGTATTACAATATTATAAGTAGGAATATAGCTAATTAACTAATTTGTATTTAACTTGTAGGCAAAAAATATAAATATGTTAATATAAATCAAAATAACACATTTAAACATTTAACTATAGTAGGTATTTGAGATTCAAACTTGAGTGGCCAACCAAAATGTTGAGTTTCAATCAAATGATTACTCTTGGATTAAGGGCCAATTTCGTAACGTTGTAACTTTTAAAGTGATTGATGTTAGTTGTACTATATAATCGGCTGTAAAGAAAATTAGTTAAACATTGGCTAAAATGTATTTTATTAGTTTTATTTTTTTTGTTATCTCAATATAACTAGTAATAAGTTCTTGCGCCTCAAAATATTTGAAGCTCTTGTATGTATATATATGATGAATATTTTGAGCTTATATTTGCGGTAAAACCCCTTTAAATACTCATTTGTTCCATGTTATTATCGTAAACTAGATTTAATTAATAAAGGTACTTTAAATTAAATTCGACTCAATTTGTGCTCGATAATTATATTTAAGAATATTTCTAATTAACTAATTTTTATTTAAATCGGACACAAATTATAAACGCATTCCTGAAATTACACATATAAATTTAATGGTCGAACTATTTTTTACACGATCAGTAAAATAATGGCTTAGAAAAGAACTTTCTTCTTTTTTTTTTGCATATTTCATGCTATTTTTTTACATGTAAATTTCATGCTTCATGTTTACATCATATATTGCATTTTTAAGTTTGGTGTTTCATATTAGAAATGGTGCCAAAATTTATTATTTTCCTACTCATTTCATGGAAGGTGTTTATGTTTTACGCACAACCTCGTTTGTCATATGTAGGGGTGGGCATGGGTTGGTTTAGGTTGTGATTTAAGTTAACTCGAACCAAACTATAAAAATTTAGACCCAACCCAAATATTTTTAACCTAGCCCAAACCAACCCATTTGGGTTTGGTATGAATTTTATAATTAAAATATTTTTTTATTTTAATAAATTTAATTATATCAAAATTATAATAATTATTAATTATTAAATTAATATTAAAATATGAAAAAATATAGTGGATAAAAAATTATAAATAATAGATTTTACAATAATTTCGTCCTTAAATATTAACCATATTACAACATAAATTCTAACAATGTCAATACAAATCAAAATAAGATAAGAAATCTCAACTCAAGTATCGAAGCAACCTATCAAAATTAAATTAAATTAAATTATTCAGTTTTATAAATTTAAATCTTTTGAGAAATAAATCTAAAATTTATTGTAATTCAAAAAAGATCCAAAATTTAAAATGCATTAAGAAAAATTAGATATGAAATCTAATTAGATTTAAATTTAATTAAAAATAACAATAGAAATATATTTTATTTAATTAATTACATTTTTAATTTTAGTAGGCTACAATAAAAATAGGACTATAAAATTATATTAGAGGATTTAATAAAAATGTTGTCTGAATAATTTATTAAAATATTAATTTAGCCTTTTAATTAAAGTTGAGATTGTAAAAAATTATTATATAATAGTGATTATTAATTTATAAATTATTAGTTTTAAAACAATAATATGACCACCCAACAATAAAGACATAAACTCTAAAATCTTGTCAGTCTAAAATTTTCCATGTCAAAAGAAAATTTCTTTTTCTTTTTAAGTGGTTAGATTATTTTATATATCATTAGATACATGACAAAAAGTCTGGCATAATATCTCATCTTAATATTTTTAATTTAAAGTAGATCAGAAAAGATTCTTTTTAATTTTAAGATAATGAGCTGTTGGAAGTATAAATTTCCAAACAAAATGAATAAACAAACAAATAACAGAGAGTGGAGTACACATAAAAAAATAGCCATTAAGGAAGTGCTATTTTACTTTAAAAACAAAATTAAATTTTAAAAAAAAGATAAGTCAAACACGATACCAAACATAATTAAATATATAAATAAGTTAGCTCAGAATTTAATGGCTTAGTAGTTAATACCTTGGCGTTGATTTGCTCAATTTGAATATAAGATTTTAAAATTGAAAATAATGGAATTAATTATTTTTTTATTTATTTTATTTAATTTATTTTTTATTAACATGTCACGTTAAATTTATCGATGACCCATGGGTAAACCATACCCAAACTATTATGAAATGATTTCTTATATAAAAGCTCAAATTTAACCCATTTCATGATTTATCCAACCCAAACTATTTTATTTGTTTAGAGTTTGGGTAAACCCATGGGTTGTGGGTTTATGCCCACCCGTAGTCACACGTGTCAATAGTTTTTTTTTCCATGATTATATTGTAGTCGTGTTTAGTATATGATGTTGCATGTTTAACTTTCATTTTTGCATATTTCATGCTATTTTTTTTACATGTCAATTTCGTGTTTCTTATTTAAACTATTTTGTTGCATTTTTTAAGTTTGTTGCTTCATGCCATAAAAAATGGCTCCAAAAAACTTTATATTCCTATTTCATGTACAACATCATTTGTCACATATATCAAATATTGTTGCAAGTTTACATCATGCTCATATTTAATTGTTGTTTGGTGTTTCATGTCATAAAAAATTGAGTAAAAAATTCAAAAAAATTCTTGAAAATGGGATGATATAATAAAAGCTAATGCATAGAGGCTTTTTGCTTCATCTGATTCAATAACCAAATATCGTAACCTAAAATTTAATTGTTGCCTTATAGCAAAGAAACTTTAAGACTGAAGAGAAAGATGCCACCATGACGAAACAATTTTGTTGACATTTCCAACTAATTGTATGGTGGAGTTGTACTTTTGGTGATTCCTACTTGGTGGCTTAATTGCCTCAAACTCTTAGGTGGGTTCTTAAATCTTAATTGCTTCACATTGTAAGTAAACCTAAAATTTAAATTTTGCTGCTGTTTCATGTTCAAGGTTTACTTGTACTCATGTTTGATGTTTTTCATTTCATATTTTACAGTGAACGCTGCATCTTTTGTGGTATTTGTTTCTTCATGTATAAATATCATGTTTCATTTTAAATTCGTTAATAAAAATATACACATATTCAATTAATGGCCTAATTCAATTATTAGTTATATAATATATATAGAAATATGTTCGATAATATTATATCGAACTCCTAGAAAAAGGGTCAATTTTGTAATACTGTAATTTTTAAAGTGATTGCAGTTAATTATCCTGTATAATCAACCGTGAAGAAATTCAGCTAAACATTGGCTAAAATTTATATTATTAATTTTAGTTTTATTTTTTATCTCAAAATAATTGGTAATAAAAATAAAATAAATTCAACTTTGTGCTCAATAATTATATTTAGGAATACATCGAATTAACTAATTTTTGTTTGACTCGTGCACAAATTATAAATATGCTCATGAAATTATGCATATAAATTTAATAGTCTTACTATTTTTTACACGATTGATAAAATGATGGCTTTGAAAAGAACTTTCGTTTTTGCATATTTTATGCAATTTTTTTATATGTAAATTTCATGTTTCAAGTTTGTATCACATATTGCATTTTTTGAGTTAAAGTTAGTAATGATGCCAAAAATTATTATCCTCTTGTCTCTTTCATGTAAGATGTTCGTGTTTCATCTTTCATGTACAACCTCGTTTCACATGTATCAAGTAGTTTGTTACATGTTTACATCACAGTCATGTTTAATGTCCGGATTGGATGTTTAACTTTCATTTTTGTAAATTTTATGCCATCTTTTTACATGTAAATTTCATATTTTATGTTTACACTATTTTGTTGCATCTTTAAAGTTTGTTGCTTCATGTCACTAAAAATGATGTGAAAGAATTTTATATTTCTGTGACGTTCATGTTTCATGTACAATAATGTTTGGCACATATATCAAATATCTTTGCAAGTTTACATCATACTCACGTTTAACTGTTGTTTGGCGTTTCATTTCATTAAAAATGGGGCCAAAACTTTCAAAATCCTTAAAAATGAGCTGATATAATAACGGCTTATGCATAACTTTTTTCTCTTCATCCAATTCCAGTAGCCAAATACCGCAACATGAAATTTAACTATTGCCTTATAGCAAACAAACATAAAGATAAGAGAAAGATGCCACCATGAGGAAACAATTTCGTTAACATTTCCAATTAATTGTGATGCGAAGTTGTACCTTTGGTGATTCGTACTTGGTAGGTTAATTGTCTCAAAATCTTAGGTGGGTAATTAAGTTTTAATCGCCTCATATTTTAAGTAACACAAAAATTTAAATTTTACCCTTGTTTCATGCTCAACGTTTAGTTGTACTCATGTTTGCTGTTCTTCGTTTCACATTGTACACTATCTTTGTGGTATTTGTTTCATGCACAAATGTCATGTTTCATTTTAAATTTGTTAATAATATACACGTATTCAATTAATGGGCTAATTCAATTATTAGTTACATAATATATATAGAAATATGTTGGGTAATATTATATTGAACCCAGTTAGTCAAGACATACTTGTATTACAAATATTATATATTTTTAAATAGCTTTTTAATTATGTATTGTAATTAATTATATAAAATTAATTGTTTTAGTTTGTATAACAAATATTATAAGTAGGAATATAGCTAATTAACTAATTTGTATTTAACTAGTGGACAAAAAATATAAATATGTTAATATAAGTCAAAATAACACATTTAAGATATTAAGTATTTGGGATTCAAACTCGGGTAGCCAACTAAAGTGTTGAGTTTCAATATAATGATTACTCCTAGATTAAGTTTAATAATGACGTAACTTTTAAAGTAATTTCTGTAAGTTGTACTGTATAATCAGTTGTGAAGTGAATCAATTAAAAATTAGCTAAAATTGATATTATTAATTTTCTTTTTTTATTTTGTTATCTCAATATAATTGGTAATGAATCTCTTGCATCTCAAAATATTCGAAGCTCTTGTAATAGTTATTAGGATTGTATATTATATATATATAATATACATATATATGTATATATATACACAACACTATATATATATATATATATTATATAATATATATATATAAAATATAGTTGTATATATATATATCTATATATTACATATATATATGTTATATATACATATATATGTATATCGTGTATATATACAGACATTATGTATGTATCTAATACATATATGTATATATATATATATTGGAATGAAATCTCTTGCCTCTCAAAATATTCGAAGCTACTTGTAATAGTATTAGGGTTACTATATATATACTATATATTGGTAATGAAATCTCTTGCCATCTCAAACTATTATGTCGAAGCTCTTGTAATAGTATAGGGTTATATATATATACATATATGTATATATATATATACATATATGTATATATATATATACATATATACATATATGTATATTTGACTATTATGTATATATGTATATTTGATTCATTCAAAGCAAGTTCTATTCACAAATTTCTTTTTCAATCAAATTTTTGAAATCAGAAATCTTTCTTTGAATGAATCTATCTTTAATTTGACTATCAATGCGATGCAGGTTTAAATCTTTCTTCAAATTAATCAAATCATCTTGTTTTGTTTTTATCAAAACACTCACATGATTTTTATGAATAGAACTTGCTTTAATAATATTCAAATTCCTTGTTCTCGGTTTTTCAATAAAAGGGAAAACAAGTCTTTTATCATCTGCTTTAAATGAAATGCTATTATGATATATAACAAGTCTTTTATAATCGCGGGGGGAGGAATGGGTTTAATATTATATCCCAGACTTCGTGTGCTTGGGACCCGCACCACGTGGTGACTCCCTACCCCACTGGGTTGGGTGATGCGGCATGTAACGTGGGAGACGTTACCTGGTGGTCCGGGTGCTTATAAGAATAAAGTAGCGCCTTCTACTAACAGCTTAAGCTTTTGGTATGATGGTCAGCGCTTGACTTATGGTATCAGAGCCATCCAGGGTTCGAGCCGCGGGGCAATGGGTTTAATATTATATCCCAGACTTCGTGTGCTTGGGACCCGCACCACGTGGTGACTCCCTACCCCACTGGGTTGGGTGATGCGGCATGTAACGTGGGAGACGTTACCTGGTGGTCCGGGTGCTTATAAGAATAAAGTAGCGCCTCTACTAACAGCTTAAGCTTTTGGTATGATGGTCAGCGCTTGACTTATGGTATCAGAGCGTTTATAAAATTGATTTATTTACCTTGTGTGATATCAGAGCCAAGGGGAGGATAGTGTGATATTGTTTAAAGCGTTTATAATTTCGAAGTTTGCATTAGATCGAAAGTCTGTTTGTGTGGTGAGTGTTACCTTGTGTGCCTAGGTAGTATTTGGAAGTAAGTCCCAATTTGATAAGTGTAGGGCAGTAAAACCAAATCTTAGCCTTGGATTGTAGCCACATAGATAGATCTAGGTCTACTGTAGATCTAGAATTTATGGACTCCTTATTCAATAGAGCATCGTCCTTTTCTAGCTCTTCCTCTGGGAAGACTAGTGATTCAAAGAATGTTGTGAACTCGGAAGAGTTTATAATTGAAGATTTTAATAAAGCAATTGATTGTTGGGAATTACCCAAAGTATCTAAAGATTTGATTTACAAAACCAAAAAGCTTGATTTTTTGAAAAATGATTATGTTATAAAAACTGAGGAACGAGATATTACTCCTTCAAAGGCAATTGGAAGACCATTCGGTCAAAGACAAAGAATCAGAATCAGAACCTGAGTCTGACAAAGCAGATCCAAAATTAGATGAGGATCACAACTTAGATAGTATAGAATCTCTACCTGAGAATTTCTTAGCTATCCTAAAGCAGATCACGATTAGAAAATATTTGATTAAAGTCACAATTGCATTTTCAAAAGATTTTGAAATTGATGCCATTGCACTTTTTGATACATGTGCAGATTTAAATTGCATTAAGGATAATTTTGTACCAAGAAGATTTCATCAAAAGACAAAAGAAAAGCTTTCTGCAGCTAATAATTCAAAATTAATGATTTCTTCTAAAGTTGATGCATCCATTCGGATTGATGATTTTGATCTTAGGACTTCTTTTGTAGTGACTAATGACATTCATCATGTAGTCATACTAGGAACTCCTTTCATAAATATCATCACTCCATATTCTGTAAATCATAATAGCATTTCATTTAAAGCAGATGATAAAGAACAAATTGTCTAATATGTTTCTGCACATTGGAATGATTGTCAAAAGAATTATTCTACTATCAAAAAAAGATATTTTATCTATTGTTTTATGCATCTCAAAGTTTCAAAGTGATTTATTAAATCAAAAATTTTTACTCAGAATTGATTGCAAAGCTGCAAAACATGTTTTGGAAAAAGATGTTCAAAATGTTGCATCAAAACAGATTTTTGCAAGATGGCAAGCAATTTTAAGTGTTTTTGATTTCGATATAGAATTTATAAAAGGTGAAAAGAATTCTGTGCCAGATTTTCTGACCAGAGAATTTCTTCAAAACAGATAATGGCCCCAAAGAAAAAGGACAAAGGCAAAGGGAAACTCATTGACCCAATGCCTCAACCACCTCCTAAAGACTAATCTCCAAAAGAACCTAAAGAAAAATTGCTGTCCTCAGCAATGCCAGTAAAGTCCTGGATTGACATAATGCAGGAGGATGAAGCTAAAGTCAAGGCCCTTGCCTCCCATGATCAGGTAAAGGAATGGATTTCATCCCTTTCCCAATCCCTTGAGCTTTTATTAGCTCTTCAAAGTTTTTCACAAAGCAAAACTCTTTCTCAGAAGTCTGAGGAAGATGATGTCATTTCTAAAGAAGTTCCAAAGATTCATTTATCTAAAAAAGCAAGTTCTTCTAAAGAGATAATTCCAGGTGAAGGCTCATCTTCTCAAATTGCGATTTCACAATCGAGACCTTCACAAAGAGCGGTTTGGTATGATAAAATTCATCAACAAAATATTTTATCTGTTGAAGATGGATTTTACCATGCTGATCCATTTATTGCACTGTCAAAAGCTTTTCCAAAAGGTTGGTTTTTTAAACCATGGGATTTAACAAAACCCCAACCTTATTATCAAAGCATCCTTGAAGTTACCGAGTCAGTAAAATTTAAACACTTCTTTCTCGGTGAAAACCATACCGATCCGGCATACTCTACAGCAATCATCCTTAGAGTTATAAGCCCAAATCAATGGGGTGATCTACTCCATAAAACCAAAAATTTCCCTGCTTCTTTTAAAGCCCAATTAAGCCATTGCCCTTCGTTTTCCTATTGGGATTACCAACAGGCCTGGTTCAATACTTTTATGATTCAAAACCCTAAAAAATCCCACTCATGGTTATTTTTTTTCTTTCATTCAAAAATAACTGTGCAAAGCCTTCCTAACTGGTTTCATCAATGGTGAAACTATTTCGGCCCATGCTCCGAAATACTAACCCGCAATGCTGTTACCTGTTTAGACATTTTCAAAGTCCATTATAAACCTTCCCAGTCAGAAAAGAGATTTTCTCCATTTCTCTGTTTCTGTACCCATTTCTTCCTTCCATGGGTTTGGATGTGGAACCTTCGCTACCACAACCAAGAAGCCCAAATGATTATTCAAAGAACATTCAAAGTCAAGTGGTGGTCTAAGTTCGATGAACAGTCAAAATTGACTGAACCTATTGTCCTTAAATGGCTTTCTACCCACGGCCATATGACTCCCACTATTGAAGAAAGAAAAGCCCAATCTACCTTCTTAAGTCAAAAGTCAAAGGCCCAATCTCTTTTGGCCTCAGCCAAGACTGAAGAAGAATATTTTAAAGTCATGAAACAGCTCCTCTCCACCAGATCTGAGTCAGCATCTACTGTCGCAGGCTCATCAGATGAAGAAGAAGCTGTATCTCTGGGTAACGATAACGAAGACGATTGTTTCGGTATCCTCACTCCCATAAAGCATTGTAAATAATTTCCCTTGTATTTATATTGTTGTTCCTGTATTTCTGTACAGTAAAAAAAAAAAAAAAAAGAGTATTTTCTTTTGTATTTATTTTCCTTGTATATTATCCTTGTATCAAATACAAAGATACTTGTCTTCCTTCACTCACTACCTTTTACGGGAAAAGCTGTGAAGACAATTATTTTTGTCTCTTTGTAAAGTTCGTCAAAGATGCTGGGGTCCCACGCACGTGAAGCCTCATCAATTAAAGCACCGAAAAGCAAAGATGCCTTCTCCACCAGCGGAATTTGTGGATCTTGTCCCCTATGCCTGGTCCACCCACGTGAAGTTGGTATACTTTTAATCATTTCATTTATTGTAACGGATCTGAGGTATATAGTTCCTCTTAGCCTTCAGTTGAAGGGATCCGAACAATTTTTAGAGCATTCTCTCCCTTCTCTCTTCTTTCTCACTCAAAAGAAATTCTCTCTTGTTTGTAGAACAAAGAACATCAAGGAAACATTTCCTGTTCTTAGTTCAAGGATCAAACAACTAAAGTTTTCTCTTTTCTTATCTTCTTTAAAAGCATTCGGATCATAAAGATTAAAGATTTTATGTAAGTATTCATTTTAAATTCTAAATTTTCAATTATTTGTAAAAGTTTGTAATAATTTTACATTAAAGCATAGATCTAAGGGTGTATGATTTATATTTCTTAGATCTGTTTTATGCATGTTTGCAGACTGAATTGTTTCAGTTCTGCCATATAAATTGTTACAAATCCTCTGTGGCATAGAGATCGGATCTCTCCCCACAGTTGTAAATCTTCTCTCTCCCTCCTTCCTCAGAGCACCATTTATGGGATTCCAGATCTGGTACTGTGTATGCAAACCTTAGAGCCAAACTGTTGCTAGGCTTGCAATAAATTGATAAAGAATTTAAACAAAAAGGAGAGTGGTTTATCTCCTCTGATAAAAAAAAAAAAAGGTATATCGGCAGTAACCTTCCAGCATAGTGCGGGCTGTGACAATTGGCAGTTGTAAGTCCAATTGGGTCCTAAGGAGACCCCAGGCTCAGGTCTAATCACCTGACTGACAAATAGAGCACTCGACGAACTGGAATGCCACGTATCTCAATATAAAATTGGAAATTCCGATAATAAAATTGATTTATTTAAAATCTTGACTTGTATGCTTGACTGAGAACACTACCCTTCTTCCGATCCCGTCTCCTATTGGTATCAGAGTCAAGGGGAGGATAGTGTGATATTGTTTAAAGCGTTTATAATTTCGAAGTTTGCATTAGATCGAAATATCATAATAGCATTATATTTCGAAGTTGGATATACATATATTATAAAAGTTTGCATTATATATAAATATATATATATATACATATATGTATATATAGTATGTATACATACATATATATACATATATGTATATATATGTATGTATACATACATATATATACATATATGTATATGATATGTATCAATATATCGTATATATATATATATACATATGTATGTATAATATATATATTATGTATACATATCTATATATATATACATATCATTATCTATAATAATATGTCTATAAATATATATATATATATATACATACATATATATACATATATATAGCATATATATATATATATAGATCTTCTGGGAAGATTAGTGATTCAAAGAATGTTGTGAACTCAGAAGAGTTTATAATTGAGGATTTTAATAAAGCAATTGATTGTTGGGAATTACCCAAAGTTTCTAAAGATTTGATTTACAAAACCAAAAAACTTGATTTTCTGAAAAATGATTATGTTATAAAGACAGAAAAATGTGATATTACTCTCTCAAAGCCTTTTGAAACTATTCAACTGTTTTCAGAACAGTCTTTAAAGCAATTAAAGGACAAAAGGTACAATTATATCCATATTGGACTCATCCAAGTGGGTATAAAGCCGTTGACTAAAGAAGGTCTAAATACTTCTATTCTAGCAGTCCTTAGAGATGCGAGATTCATCAACTTTGATGATTCTTTGCTGAGTAGTGTAGAATCTAGTCTATGTAAAGGACCAATTTCATTCAGCTGTTATGCAAACATAACAGTTTCCCTTAAAGATAGGAACATCCTAAAAACCATAATTCTGCAAATCAAGACCCATAATTATCATATGATTGACGGGTCAATTCCTGTAGCAATTATTTTTAGGATCTCTTATAAAGCCATGATCTCTGCCTTTGCTAATTCACAGCACAGATATCAGTCAAAAAAGGAAGAAACCCTTCTTTTGCAGACTGATTTGTCTAGAGCCAATACGGTTATACCTAAAGCTATCCAATGGAAGGATATCACCCTTCCAGATGATTGGATCCTTGAAGGAGCCACTGAACCAGTAGTTCCAAAGCATATAGAGCCAAATACAGAGTTACAAAATGTGACTCAATATTCTGATGGTAGAGTCAAGTTATCCTTTAGAAGGTCAACCTCGTCTAGGTTTTCTGATAAGGATTCCTCCACCTCTAGTATCCCTCTATTAGAAAGGAAATTCACAAGGATACCTTCTCTTGTGAATGTTCCAATCCCATCCTCACAAAGTCAGCCTAGGTTTTTCACCTCGGACTTACCTAGTTCCTCCATACACTCCGTTGACTATGCAACTAGTGTGCCTCACCCTATATACACCAGTAGCCATCAGGGTCAACTGAGCCAAAGCTTAGGAAGAAAAAGAACCTTCTCTTCCAACCTCTCCTACATTCTCTGCTGTAACAGAAAATGTTTTAAATGTTCTTGAAAAAGAATTTGTTTTAGATAAAACTCTTTTGCAAAAAGATTTTTATACAGAAGACAATAAAGAAAAAAGAATTTGGTTTTTCAAACATTTTCTGAAACAGAGAAACCAAATCCAAGTTCAATATTATGAGTTTGTCAATTTACATAAAATTCATATATTGTTCTTTGATTGGTTTGAAATGTATGCCAATGATAATCAAATAGATTATCCTTTTAAAGAGTCAAACCCTATTACTAGAAAGACAACCCCTGTTTGGACTCTCTCAGGTGGTGTCAAGACTATGGAATCTGAACACCCCCCATTTAGGGGAATTGTAATTGAGCATGGTGAGCCTCCTGTTCAAATTAAAGCCTCTCCTTATAAAATACATAAGCCAGAAGACTTAGAAACAAACATAGATAGCATTATCCAGCAGAACAATTTCTGCAATACAAATTTGAGCACTATAGGAAAACAGTTGACTAGAATAGAGAGTCAAATCCAACAGTCAACCATAACTATTTCCCCAATACAAAAGTCAGTTCCCACAAAATCTGATTTGGAGAAAAGGTTAAAGGAGCCTATCTTCAAACCTTTCCAAGTTTCTAAGGCAAGTCAAAAGCTTGTCCAAGAGTCAAAGTGAGATTTTGCCAAAGCTATTAAAGAACAACTAGACAGAATAGAAGCCTCTTCTTCCGCTAGTAAAGTCCAAATTGCTCCTGATACTCCCTAATCCAGTAGAATAAGAGTATTAGATTATGACCAATCTTCTATAGCCACCTCAGATGCAGAAGCATTTAGAGAAGAACCTGTAGAAGAACCTAAAGTCAATAAAGTTCATTGGGAGTTAGCCCTGCCAACAACTAGGACTCCTCCTGATCTTACCATAGACAATAGGCCTAGTGCATTAAACCAATCTAGGTACAATGCATCCTCTGTCTATGAATGGAATATAGACGGGATGTCTGAATACAACATCCTAGGATTATTACAGCAAATGACCATGGCTGCAAATGCTTATAAAACCCAATCAGGAACATCTGATAGAGCAATTGCAGAAATCCTAATTGCAGGATTCACTGGTCAACTTAAAGGATGTTGGGACCACCTCCTCACCAGTCAGCAGCAGTTAGATATTCTAAATGCTGTCCAAACAAATGAGAATAAGATTCCAATTTTGGATGAATACGGCAATCCTATTCAGGATGCTGTAGCAACCCTCATTCTTACCATATCCCTACATTTTATAGGTGACCCTTCTCACCTTAGAGATAAGAATGCTGAGCTTCTCCATAACCTTAGATGTAAAAAGCTTAGTAAATTCCAAGCTTATAAAACCACATTCTTCACAAGACTCTTTTTGAGAGATGATGCACATCACATCACTTGGAAAGAGAAGTTCTTAACTGGTTTACCTACCCTCTTAGGAGAAAAGGTTAGAAATTCCATTATAGCCCTCCATGACAATAGGATTCCTTATGATGACCTCACCTACGATGAATTAGTAAGCTTCGTCAATAAGGAAGGTTTAAAGATTTGTCAGGACATAAAATTACAGAAAAGACTCAAATGGGAGCTTAGAAGATCTAAGCAAGAGTTGGGTGGTTTCTGTAAACAATTTAATTATGATCCTTTCAAAGCTTCTACTTCCAGAGACTGTAATGGTAAGTGCTCTTCAAAGTCTTACAAAAAACATTACAAGTCTAGAAGGTATAGAAAACCTCATCATGAGCCCAAGGACTCTAAGGATCTTTACTATAGGAAACCCTCAAAACCCTATAGGAAGTCTTCAAAGCCTTTTAGAAGGAAACATTCCTATAGAGAAAAGGATTCCAAACCTAAAACCTCTTTCAACTACAAAGAAGCAACCTGCTTCAAATGTGGTAAGAGAGGTCACACTGCAAAGTACTGCAGAGTGAACAGAAAGCTTAACCAATTAGGGTTAGATGAGGAAATCCTTTCCAAAATCACAGCTCTTCTCATAGATTCTTCTGAATTCGAGTCTTCCATGTCTGGAAACTCTGATGCCTTACAGGTTGACGAGTTAGTTGACTCTGATACTTCGTCTTATAATGATTCAGATTCAGAGTCTAAATCCTACATAAAGAATGTCAACGTGTTGACTAGGGATCAAGAAACTTTCTTAGAATTAGTCAAACACATCTCTGACCCCACACTACAAAGAGAGTATTTAGACAAGCTTCTAAAAACTCTCGATCATAGTGACAAAGCTGAGTCATCCTCTAAAGTCCCCATAGTTAAGAAATGTGCCTATGATCTCACTGAAATCCTAGGAAAGAAGAAGTCAAAGAAATTGACTCCTACTATCCAGGATCTTCAAAAGGAGATCAATGATGTCAAACTCGAAATAAAGAGTTTGAAAGAAAAGCAAAAGGTTGATCCTGATACCATCCAATTACTTCTTCAAAAGCAATTGGAAGACCATTCGGTCAAAGATAAAGAATCAGAATCTGAGTCTGAACCTAACAATGCTGAAGAAAATCAGCAGTTAGACAATCTAGAGTCTCTACCTGAGAATTTCTTATCCATTTTGAGACAGATTACTATTCGAAAGTATTTAATTAAAGTCACTATTGTTTTCAAAGATTTAGAAATTGACACAGTAGCATTATTTGATACTGGTGCCGATTTAAATTGCATTAAAGAGGATATTGTCCCAAGAAGGTTTCATGAAAAAACAAAAGAGAGACTTTCTGCCGCCAATAATTCAAAATTAAAGATTTCTTCAAAAGTTTATGCATCAATAAAAAATGATGGTTTTGAATTTAGAACTTAATTTGTTCTGACTAATGACATTCATCATGTAGTCATCTTAGGAACTCCTTTTATAAACCTCATTACCCCATATACTGTAAATTATGATAGCATATCATTTAAAGCAATTAGCAAAAAACTTGTTTTCCCATTTTTAGAAAAACCGAAAACAAGGAATTTGAATGTTGTCAAGGCATGTTCTATCTATAAAAACCAAATCAATGTTTTATTAAAAACAAAACAAGATGATTTGATTGATTTAAAAAAATATTTAAATCTGCATCGTATTGAAGGTCAGCTTGAAGAAAAATTTATTCAAAGAAAGATTTCTGATTTTAAAACCCTTATTGAAAAGGAAATTTGTGCTAATCTGCCTTCTGCCTTCTAGAATAGGAAACATCATATGGTAGATTTGCCCTATGAAGTTGGATTTGATGATAGACAAATACCAACTAAAACCCGTCCAATTCAAATGAACCTTGAATTGGAGCAACACTGTAGAACTGAGATTAAAGACTTGGAGTCTAAGGGTTTGATAGTTAAGTCTAGGTCTCCCTGGTCGTGTGCGGCGTTCTATGTCAATAAGAACTCTGAGATAGAAAGAGGGACTCCTAGGTTAGTGATAAACTACAAACCCCTAAATAAAGCTCTTAAGTGGATTAGATAACCAATCCCTAAAAAGAAGGATCTGCTCCAAAAATTGCATTCTGCTTTCATATTCTCCAAATTTGATATGAAATCAGGATTTTGGCAGATTCAGATTCATCCTAAAAATAGGTATAAAACTGCTTTTACTGTTCCATTTGGACAGTATGAGTGGACTGTTATGCCTTTCGGCCTAAAGAACGCGCTATCAGAATTTCAAAGAGTTATGAATGACATTTATAACCCTTATTCTGATTTTTGTATAGTTTATATAGATGATGTGTTGGTCTTTTCCCAATCGGTTGACCAACATTTCAAACATTTAAAGACTTTCTATTATGCCACTAGAAGTGCTGATTTAGCAGTGTATAGTTCTAAAGTCTCTTTGTTTCAAACAAAGATTAGGTTCTTAGGTCATTATATTTCCAAAGGAACCATTACCCCTATAGAAAGATCTATTGCATTTGCTGACAAGTTTCCAGATAGGATCCTTGATAAGACACAATTGCAAAGATTCCTTGGTAGTTTGAATTATGTGCTTGATTTCTGTCCAAATATTAATAGGATCTCTAAACCTTTGCATGGTAGGTTGAAAAAGAAGCCTGTTGAATGGACTGATGAGCATACTAAAGCTGTTAGATTAATAAAAAGTTCTGTTAAAAGCATTCCATGTTTATACCTTGCTAATCCTGCATTACCTAAGGTAGTTGAGACCGATGCATCTGACCTAGGTTATGGTGGTATATTGAAGCAAGTAGAGCATGATAAAGAACAGATAGTTCAATATGTTTCTGCACATTGGAACGATTGTCAGAAAAATTATTCAACTATCAAAAAAGAAATTTTGTCAATTTTTTTATGCATATCTAAATTTCAAAGTGATTTATTAAATCAAAAGTTTTTACTTAGAATTGATTGTAAGGCTGCAAAACATGTTCTAGAAAAATATGTTCAAAACATTGCATCTAAACAAATTTTTGCGCGTTGGCAAGCTATTTTAAGTATTTTTTATTTTGACATTGAATTTATAAAGGGTGAAAAGAATTTTGTGCCAGATTTTCTGACCAGAGAATTTCTCCAGAACAGATAATGCCTCCAAAAAAGAAAGACAAAGGCAAAGGGAAACTTGTTGAACCAATGCCACCTTCACCTCCTAAAGACCAATCTCCCAAAGAACCTAAAGAAAAATTGCTGTCATCAGCAATGCCTATAAAGTCCTGGATCGACATGATCCAAGAAGATGAAGCAAAAGTTAAAGCCATTGCCTCTCAGGATCAGGTAAATGAATGGATATCTTCCCTTTCCCAATCCCCTGAACTTTTATTAGCATTACAAAGTTTTTCTCAAAGCAAAACTCTTTCCCAGGAATCTGAGAAAGAAGAATTAATTTCTAAAGAAATTCCAAAGCTTTCCCTTTCAAAGAAAATTATTCCAAGTGAAGGATCATCTTCTCAAATTGTGATTTCACAACCGAGACCTTCACAGAAGTCGGTTTGGTTTGATAAAGTCCATCAGCAAAATATTTTATCTGTTGAGGATGGATTTTACCATACTGATCCATTTATAGCCCTTTCAAAGTTTTTCCCCAAAGGCTGGTTTTTTAAACCATGGGATTTATCAAAACCCCAGCCTTATTATCAAAGCATTCTTGAAATAACCGAGTCTGTCAAATTTAAGCATTTCTTTCTCGGCGAAAATTATACTGAGCCGGCCTACTCCACGGCCACTATACTTAGAGTCATCAGCCCAAACCAATGGGGAGATTCCCTACATAAAGTCAAAAATTTTCCCGCCAATTTTAAAACTCAATTAAACCATAGCCTCTCCTTTTCTTATTGGGATTACCAACAGGCTTGGTTTAATACCTTCATGATCCAAAACCCAAAGAAAACCCATTCTTGGTTATTTTTCTTCAATTCAAAAATAACCATTCAAAGCCTTCCAAATTGGTTCCAACAGTGGTGGAATTATTTCGGACCATGCACTGAAATTCTTACACCTAATGCCCAATCCTGTTTGAACCTATTTAAAGCCCATTACCGCCCATCAGAATCAGAGAAGAGGTTCTCACCCTTTCTTTGTTTCTGCTCTAATTTCTTCCTCCCTTGGGTTTGGATGTGGAGTCTTCGATTTCATACTCAAGAAACCCAACTCCTTATTCAAAGAACTTTCAAAGTCAAATGGTGGTCAAAATTCGATGAAAAGTCAAAGTTGACCGATCCCTTGTTCAAAAATGGCTTGCCTCAACGGGCCATTTAACACATACTATTGGAGAATCTAAAGCCCAGTCAACATTTCTTAGTCAAAAGTCCAAGGCCCAATCCAGATTGGCCTCAGCCAAGACTGAGAAAGAATACTTTGAGATTATGCACCAGCTCCTCTCTTCCAGATCAGTTATAGCGTCTTCAGCCGCCAGCTCATCCGAAAGTGAAGAGCCATTTATTTCCTTAGGAGATGAAAATGAAGATGATTGTTTTGGAATTTTCACTCCTCTAAAGCACTGTAAATAATTGTATTTCTTTTTCTATAATTCTGTACAGTAAAAAAAAAAAACAAGTATTTTCCTGTATTTGTACATTTCCATTGTGTAATTCTACCTGTATTTTATACAAGAATACTTGTCTTCCTTCACTCACTACCCTTTACGGGAAAAGCTGTGAAGACAAATATTTTTGTCTCTTACAAAGATTGTCAAAGTTGCTAGGGCCCAGTTCACGTGAAGCCTCATCAATTAAAGCACCGAAAAGCAAAGATGCCTTCTCCACCAGCGGAATTTCCGGATCTTGCCTCCTATGCCTGGTCCACCCACGTGAAGTTGGTATCATTTCAATTTTAAATTAAAGATTGTAACGGATCTAAGGTATATAGTTCCTCTTAACCTTCAGTTGAAGGGATCCGAACTATTAGCCATTCTCTCCTCCTTCTCTCTAACTTTCTCTCACTAAAGAATTCTCTCTGGTTTGTAGATCAAAGAACTTTGAGGAAATCTGCCTGTTCTTTGTTCAAGGATCAAACATTAAATCTTTCTTTTTATTTCCTTTAAAGCATTCGGATCAAGAACGAGTTTAAAGATTTACATGTAAGCATTTGATTTGTAATTTAAAGCTTTCAATTCATTCAAAGTTTGTAATAACTTTAATTTTTAAAGTATAGATCTAAGGGTTTGTTGGTTTTACATTTCTTAGATCTAAGGGTTTGTTGGTAAAGCATGCTAAGCAGACTGATCTGTATCAGATCTGCCATATAAATTGTTACTACTCCTCTACGGCATAGAGACCGGATCTCTCCCCGTAGTTGTAATCTTCTCTCTCCCTCCTTCCTCAGAGCACCATTTCTGGGATCCAGATCTGGTACTGTGTATGAACCGTAGAGCCTGTTGTTGCTAGGCCTGCTTAAATTGATAAAGAACTTAAACCAAAAGGTATATTGGCTGGAAACCAGCATAGTGCGGGCTTTCACACTTGGCAGTTATAAGTCCAAGGAGCGGTCCTAAGGAAGTTCTAGGCTTGGGTTTACTCAACTGAAAAATAGAACTTCGTCGAACTGGTATGCACCAACGCCTCGTACCAAGACTGTGAAGTTAAAATTGGATAAGCCGAATAATAAATTGGTTTCTCATAAAATCCTGACTTGTATGCTTGACTGAGAACACTATCGTCCTTTCGATCTTATATCCTCCTGGTATCAGAGCTATGGGGAGGATAGTGTGATATTGTTTAAAGAATTTATAGTTTTGAAGTTTGCATTAGATTGAACGTATGTTTAAGTTCAATCGACATAAACGGGTTTAATATTATATCTAAGTTCACAGTCTTGGTTTAATATTATATATATATATATATATATATATATATATATATATATATGTATGTATGTATGTATATGTGTGTGTGTGTGTGTGTGTCTGTGTATATATATACATATATGTGTATATGTATATATATACACATATACATATACATATATACATGTATATATATACACACATATACATATCCAGATCTGGTACTGTGTATGAACCGTAGAGCCTGTTGTTGCTAGGCCTGCTTAAATTGATAATTTACTTAAACCAAAACGGTATATTGGCTGGAAACACGAACGTGCAAGATTAGATCTGTTCTAAGTCAGATCTATTCCCAAAGTGCAGTTAAATCTGCAGCGATCTGGTATAACAACGCCACGTACTAAGACATATAAAGATAAAATTGGATAAGCCGAATAATAAATTGGTTTATTTAAAATCCTGACTTGTTTGTTTGACTGAGAACACTATCGTCCTTCCGATCCTATTTTCTCATGGTATCTTTGAACACTCACCATATGTGTATATAAATATATATATATATATATATATATACATATATGTATACACACACACCACACACACACACATATATATATATATATGTATCTATGTGTGTATATATATGTATATGTGTATATGTATACACACACAAACACACACACACACACACACACACACACACACACACACATATATATATATATACATATAGCTGATGAAAGTAATTCTTCGAAATTGGATGGTAAAAAATAACAACCAAAAACTTTCGGATTATACAAACGCAAAGACAAGAAAATTGGATAAAAAAGAAAAAAAGAAGTTCAAAGGCGAAAGATACCAAAGACAAGAAATGGTACGTATAAAACAAGCAGAAGCTTCGGATAAGCGTTTACTTACTCGAATACTAAGAAGTTCTATGTTAGTAATCCAATCGATTCTTAGAAAATATATTATATTACCGTTATATACATATATATATACATATGTATATATGTATATACATATGTATATACATATATGTATATACATATGTATATACATATATGTATATACAACCCTTGGCTCTGATACTTCTTTTTTTCGTATTTGTAAAGTTGTCACGGATGTGATATTTTTGTCTCTTTCTAAAGTTGTCAAAGATGCTGGGGACCCACGCACGTGAAGCCTCATCAATTAAAGCACCAACTTTCAAAGATGCTCTCTCCACTAGCGGATTTCACGGATCTGGTCTCCTCCACCTGTCCCCCACGTGAAGATTGCAATTATTTGATTTTACTTTGTAACGGATTGAATCGGAGGAAGATTTAATCTCTCCTGGTATCAGAGCCAAGGGGAGGATAGTGTGATATTTCCTCCTGGTATCAGAGCCAAGGGGAGGATAGTGTGATATTTGATAAAGCGTTTGTATGATCGAAAGTTTACAGTATATCGAACGTCTGTTTGTGTAGTGAGTGTTTTTGCCTAGGTAGTATTTGGAAGTAAGACCCGTTTGCCGGAGTGCGTTTAGGGCAGTAAGACCAAATCTTAGCCTTGGACTGTAGCTACATAGATAGATCTAGGTCTACTGTAGATCTAGAAAATATGGATTCTTTATTGAATAGAACATCGTCCTTTTCTAGCTCTTCCTCTGGGAAGACTAGTGATTCAAAGAATGTTGTGAACTCAGAAGAGTTTATAATTCCAGATTTTAATAAAGCAATTGATTGTTGGGAACTACCCAAGGTGTCTAAAGATTTGATTTACAAAACCAAAAAGCTTGATTTTCTGAAAAATGATTATGTCATAAAGACTGAAGAACGTGACATCACTCTTTCAAAGCCTTTTGAAACTATTCAACTGTTTTCAGAACAGTCTTTAAATCAACTAAAGACCAAAAGGTATAACTATATTCATATTGGACTCATCCAAGTAGGAATAAAGCCATTGACCAAAGAAGGATTAGACACATCGATATTAGCAGTCCTTAGGGATGCAAGGTTTGTCAACTTTGACGATTCCATGCTAAGTAGTGTCGAGTCTAGTTTATGTAAAGGTCCCATTTCATTTAGCTGTTATCCAAACATAACAGTTTCACTTAAAGATAAGAATATCCTTAGGAGTATGATTTTACAGATCAAGACTCATAATTACAATATGATTAGTGGGTCTATTCCTGTAGCCATAATCTTTAGGATCTCCTATAAAGCAATGATTTCTGCCTTTGCTAATACCCTGCATAGGTTCCAGTCAAAAAAGGAAGAAACTCTTCTTTTGCAGACTGATTTATCTAGAGCAAATACTGTTATACCTAGGGCTATTCAATGGAAAGATATTAGCCTTCCAGACGAATGGATTCTAGAAGGAGCCACTGAACCAGTAGTTCCAAGACATATAGAACCTAATACAGAGTTGCAAAATGTGACTCAGTATTCTGATGGTAGAGTCAAACTATCATTTAGAAGGTCAACGTCTTCTAGGTTTAGTGATAGAGACTCCACCTCCTCTACAATACCTCCTTTAGAAAGGAAATTCACAAGGATACCTTCACTTGTGAACGTTCCAATCCCCTCCTTACAAAGTCAACCTAGGTTCTCCACCTCGGACTTACCTAGTTCCTCCTTAAATTCTGTAGACTACTCTACTAGTGTACCTCATCCTATTTATACTAGTAGCCATCAGGGTCAACAGAGTCAAAGCCAGGAAGAGAAAGAACCTTCTCCTCCTACTTCTCCTACGTTTTCTGCAGTCACAGAAAACATTCTAAATGTCTTAGAAAAAGAGTTTGTATTAGACAAAACTCTGCTTCAGAAAGACTTCTATTCCAAAGCCAATAGAGAAAAAAGCCTTTGGTTCTTTAGACATTTCCTCGATAGAAGGAATGCAATCCAAGAAGAGTATTATAGATTTGTCAATACTCATAAAGTCCACATTCTGTTCTTCGACTGGTTTGAAATATATGCAAAAGATAATCACATAGATTATCCTTTTAGAGAGTCAAACCCTGTCAATAGAAAGACTGTCCCTACCTGGACCCTCACCAATGGTAGGACCATAGAATCTGAACATCCTCCTCGCAGAGGAATCACCATTGAAGTCGGTGAACCTCCTGTTCAGATTAAAGCTTCACCCTATAAAATAGTAAAGCCAGACAACGATTTAGAAACAAACATAGATAGCATTATTCAACAGAATAATTTCTGTAATGTCAATCTAGATACAATAGGAAACCAGTTGACTAGGATAGAGAACCAAATCCAGCAGTCAACCGTTACTATTTCCTCAACTCCAAAGTCGATAGAAAAGTCTAGTACTGAGAAGAAGGTTAAGGAACCTATCTTCAAACCTTTTCAGGTTTCTAGAACTAGTCAAAAGGCCGTTCAAGAGTCAAAATCTGACTTCGCCAAAGCCATCAAAGACCAACTGGATAGGATAGAAGCTTCTTCATCCTCTAGCAAAATCCAAATAGCACCTGATACTCAATCCAGTAAGATAGGAGTATTAGATATAGATTATGACCAATCTTCTATAGCTACCTCAGAAGCTGATGCCTTTAGAGAAGAACCTATAGAAGAACCTAAAGTCAACAAAGTCCATTGGGAGTTAGCCCTACCTACAACCAGGACTCCTCCTGACCTTACCATAGACAATAGGCCCAGTGCATTAAACCAATCTAGGTACAATGCATCCTCTGTCTATGAATGGAATATAGATGGGATGTCTGAATACAATATCCTAGGATTATTACAACAGATGACCATGGCAGCTAATGCCTATAAAACCCAATCAGGAACCTCTGACCAAGCCATAGCAGAGATCCTTATAGCTGGATTCACGGGCCAGCTTAAAGGTTGGTGGGATCATCTCCTCACCAAACAACAGCAATTAGATATCCTAAATTCTGTCCAGACGAATGAGGATAAGATTCCAATTTTGGATGAATACGGTAACCCAATTCAGGATGCTGTAGCTACCCTCATTCTTACCATATCCCTACATTTTATAGGTGACCCTTCTCACCTTAGAGACAAAAATGCCGAGCTTCTCCACAACCTTAGGTGTAGGAAGCTTAGTGAATTCCAAGCTTACAAAACCACATTCTTCACACGACTCTTTTTAAGAGATGATGCACATCACATCACTTGGAAAGAGAAGTTTCTAGCTGGATTGCCTACCTTACTAGGTGAAAAAGTTAGGAATTCCATTAAAGCCCTCCATGACAATAGGATTCCTTATGACGAACTTACCTACGGTGAATTAGTTAGCTTTGTCAATAAGGAAGGATTAAAGATTTGCCAGGATATAAAATTACAGAAACGGCTCAAATGGGAGCTTAGGAAGTCTAAGCAAGAGTTAGGTGGTTTCTGTAAACAGTTCAACTATGACCCCTTTAAAGCCTCAACCTCGAAAGATTGTGATGGTAGGTGTCCTTCAAAGTCCTACAAGAAACATCATAAATCAAAGAGGTATAGGAAACCCTATAAAGAATCTAGAGAACCCTACTATAGGAAGTCCTCAAAACCCTATAGGAAGAAGCACTTCTCTAGGAAGAAGGATTTTAAGGCCAAATCCTCTGATGTTAAAGCCAAGCCTTCCTTCAATTACAAGGAAGCAACCTGCTATAGATGTGGCAAGAAAGGCCACACTTCAAAGTATTGTAGAATGAGCAAAAAGCTAAATCAATTAGGTCTAGATGAGGAAATCCTTTCCAAAATCTCAGCCCTACTTATAGATTCCTCTGATTCTGAGTCTTCCATGACAGGAGACTCTGATGCCCTTCAGGTTGATGAGTTAGTTGACTCTGATACCTCTTCTTATAGTGATTCGGATTCGGAATCTGAATCTTATCTAAAGAAAATTAATGTTTTGACTAAAGACCAAGAGGTCTACTTAGAATTAGTCAAACACATTAGTGACCCTACATTGCAAAAGGATTACTTAGATAGACTCCTGAAAACCCTAGAACTTAGGGATAAAGCCGAGTCATCCTCTAAGGTTCCCATAGTAAAGAAATCTGCCTATGACCTCACTGAGATCTTAGGAAAGAAAAAGTCTAAGAAGTCAATCCCTTCTATTCAAGATCTCCAAAAAGAGATCAATGATGTCAAAGCCGAAATTAGGACTCTTAAAGAAAATCAAAAAGCCAGTTCTGATACTATCCAGTTACTTTTGCAAAAGCAATTGGATGACCATTCGGTCAAAAGCAAAGAATCAGAATCAGAACCTGATTTAGATCCCAAAGAAGAAGATGACCAGAAGATAGATAGCTTAGAATCTCTCCCTGAGAATTTCTTAGCCATCCTAAAGCAGATTACGATTAGAAAATATTTGATTAAAATCAAAATTGCATTTTCAAAAGATTTTGAAATTGACACTGTTGCATTGTTTGATACAGGAGCCGATTTAAATTGCATTAAAGAAAATTTTGTTCCAAAAAGATTTCGACAAAAGACAAAAGAAAAGCTTTCAGCCGCCAATAATTCAAAATTGGATATTTCTTCTAAAGTAGATGCATCCATAAAGAATGATGATTTTGAATTTAGAACCACTTTTGTTGTGACTGATGACATTCATCATGTAGTCATACTAGGGACTCCATTTATCAACATCATTACTCCATATACTGTAAATTATGATAGCATATCTTTTAAAGCAAATGGAAAAAGACTTATTTTCCCTTTTATAGAAAAACCAAAAACAAGAAATTTGAACTTGATCAAAGCAAATTCCATTCATGAAAATCATGTAAGTGTTTTGATTAAGACAAAACAGGATGATTTGATTGATTTAAAGAAAACTATTCATCTGCATCGCATTGAAAATCAACTGGATGACAAGTATGTTCAAAAAAGAATTTCTGATTTTAAAGCTCTAATTGAAAAAGAAATTTGTGCTAATCTGCCTTCTGCTTTCTGGAATAGGAAACACCATATGGTAGATTTGCCTTATGAAGTTGGGTTTGATGATAGACAAATCCCAACAAAAGCCCGTCCAATTCAAATGAACCTTGAATTGGAACAACACTATAGAACAGAAATTAAAGACTTAGAGTCTAAGGGCCTTATAGTCAAATCTAGGTCTCCTTGGTCGTGCGCCGCTTTCTATGTGAACAAAAATTCAGAAATAGAAAGAGGAACTCCTAGATTAGTCATCAACTACAAGCCCCTTAACAAAGCTCTTAAATGGATTAGGTATCCTATTCCCAATAAGAAAGATCTCCTCCAAAGACTTCATTCTGCATTTGTATTTTCCAAGTTCGATATGAAATCAGGATTTTGGCAAATACAAATCCATCCCAAAGATAGGTATAAGACTGCTTTTACTGTTCCATTCGGACAGTATGAGTGGACCGTTATGCCATTTGGTTTAAAGAACGCGCCATCAGAATTTCAAAGAGTTATGAATGACATTTATAACCCTTATTCTGATTTCTGTATAGTCTACATAGATGATGTGTTGGTCTTTTCCAATTCGGTCGACCAACATTTCAAGCATTTAAAGACCTTTTATTTTGCAACTAGGAAAGCTGGTCTAGCAGTCTCTAGTTCTAAAGTCTCTTTGTTTCAAACAAAGATTAGGTTCTTAGGACATTATATTTCCAAAGGTACCATTACCCCTATTGAAAGATCCCTTGCATTTGCTGACAAGTTTCCAGATAGGATACTTGATAAGACACAATTGCAAAGATTCCTAGGAAGTTTAAATTATGTGCTTGATTTCTGTCCCAATATAAATAGGATTTCTAAACCTTTGCATGATAGGTTAAAAAAGAAACCTGTTGAATGGACTGATGAGCATACAAAAGCTGTTAAATTAATTAAGGAAAGTGTAAAGAACATTCCATGTTTGCATCTTGCTAATCCTGCATTACCTAAGGTAGTTGAAACTGATGCATCTGACTTAGGTTATGGTGGTATACTAAAGCAAGTAGAAAATGGTAAAGAGCATATAGTCCAGTATGTTTCTGCACATTGGAATGATTGCCAAAGAAACTATTCTACTATAAAGAAAGAAATTTTGAGCATTGTTTTATGCATTTCCAAATTTCAAAGTGATTTGTTAAATCAAAAATTTTTACTCAGAATTGATTGCAAAGCTGCAAAACATGTTTTAGAAAAAGATGTTCAAAATGTTGCATCAAAACAAATTTTTGCACGTTGGCAAGCAATTTTAAGTGTTTTTGATTTCGAAATAGAGTTTATTAAAGGAGAAAAGAATTCTGTACCAGATTTTCTAACCAGAGAATTCTTACAAAACAGATAATGCCTCCAAAGAAAAAGGACAAAGGCAAAGGGAAGCTTATTGTCCCAATGCCTTCTTCATCACCTAAAGCCCTATCTCCTAAAGAACCCAAAGAGAAGTTGCTGTCTGCAGCAATATCTTCTTCAAAACCTATAAAGTCTTGGATTGATATGATTGAAGATGATGAAGCAAAAGTTAAAGCCTTGGCCTCCCAAGATCAGGTAAATGATTGGATAACGTCCCTTTCCCAATCCCCTGAACTTTTTAAAGCATTTCAAAGTTTTACTCAAAGCCAAACTATTTCACAAAAGGAAATTTCCCAAGAAATTCCAAAACTTTCCTTAACAGGAAAAATTATACCCAGTGAAGGCTCATCTTCTCAAATTGTGGTTTCACAATCAAGGATCTTCACAAAGATCGGTTTGGTATGATAAAATTCATCAGCAAAATATTTTATGTGCTGAAGATGGATTTTATAATGCTAATCCATTTCAATGCCTTTCAAATAATTTTCCAAAGGGTTGGTTTTTTAAACCATGGGATTTAACAAAACCCCAACCTTATTATCAGAATATTTTGGAAGTCACTGAATCTGTAAAGTTTAAACATTTCTTCCTTGGAGAAAACCATACCGACCCGGCATACTCTACAGCAACAATCCTTAGAGTTATAAGCCCAAACCAATGGGGTCAACCTCTTCATAAAACCCAAAGTTTTCCCGCCAAATTTAAAGTCAAATTAGACCATTGCCTCTCCTTCTCCTATTGGGACTACCAACAGGCGTGGTTTAATACCTTCTTTATTACCAATCCAAAGCATTCTCATTCTTGGTTATTTTTCTTTCATTCAAAAATAACCATTCAAAGCCTACCCAATTGGTTTCACCAATGGTGGAATTACTTTGGCCCATGCACCGAAATACTTACAAAGAATGCCCAAGTCTGCCTAGACATTTTTAAAGCCCATTATAAGCCCACAGAATCAGAAAAACGGTTCTCACCATTCCTCTGTTTCTGTTCCAATTTCTTTATGCCTTGGGTCTGGATGTGGAGCCTTCGATTCCATTTCCATGAAAACCAAACCCTATTACAAAGAACGTTTAAAGTTAAGTGGTGGTCTAAATTTGATGAACAGTCAAAATTGACTGAACCTATTGTTCTTAAATGGCTTCAATCTCATGGCCATATGACCCCCACTATTGAAGAAACTAAAGCCCAATCCTCGTTCCTCAGTCAAAAGTCTTTGGCCCAATCCAAATTGGCCGCAGCCAAAACCGAGGCTGAGTATTTCAAAATTATGCATCAGCTCCTCTCCTCCAGATCTGAATCAGCGTCCACTGTCGCCGAGTCATCATCAGAAGAAGAAGAGCCTCATATTTCCCTAGGAGATGATAATGAAGACGACTGCTTCAACATTCTCACTCCTTTAAAGCATTAAAGCATTGTAATTATTTTACTTGTAATTATTTCATTTCAGTAATTGTACTGTTGAAAAAAAAAAAAAAAAAAAAAAGTATTCTTGTATTTGTACATTTGTATTTGTACATTTTCATTCTCCTTTGTATCAAATACAAAGATACTTGTCTTCCTTCACTCACTACCCTCTACGGGAAAAGCTGAGAAGACAAATATTTTTGTCTCTTTCTAAAGTTGTCAAAGATGCTGGGGACCCACGCACGTGAAGCCTCATCAATTAAAGCACCAACTTTCAAAGATGCTCTCTCCACTAGCGGATTTCACGGATCTGGTCTCCTCCACCTGTCCCCCACGTGAAGATTGCAATTATTTGATTTTACTTTGTAACGGATTGAGGTATATAGTTCCTCTTAACCTTCAGTTGAAGGGATCCGAACTATTATGGAGCATTCTCCTCCTTCTCTCTTATTTCTCTCTCTAAAGCTTTCTCTCTTGTTTGTAGAACGAAGAACATTTCTGGATTTTTAATCCTGTTCTGACTTCCGGGATCAAACATATAAAGCTTTCTTCATTTCTTATTTCTTTTAAAAGAAGTTCAGGATCATAAAGAATCATATGTAAGCATTTAATTTTATTTAAAGCTTTTAATTATTCAATTATTCATTCAAAGATTGTAATAATTTTATTTTAAAGCATAGATCTAAGGGTGTATGATTTATATTTCCTAGATCTGTTTTATGCATGCTCGCAGACTGATCTGTATCAGATCTGCCATATAAATTGTTACAAATCCTCTGTGGCATAGAGACCGGATCTCTCCCCACAGTTGTAAATCTTCTCTCTCCCTCCTTCCTCAGAGCACCATTTCTGGGATTCCAGATCTGGTACTGTGTATGCAACCCTTAGAGCCAATCTGTTGCTAGGCTTGCAATAAATTGATAAAGAACTTAAACAAAAGGAGAGTGGTTTATCTCCTCTGGTAAAGAAAGGTATATCGTCAGTAACCTTCCAGCATAGTGCGGGCTGTTACATTTCTTGGCAGTTATAAGTCCAAGTGGGCCTTAAGGGAAGTTCCAAGTAAGGTTGACTTGTTGAGCTTCGTCGAACTGGAATGCCACGTACCTCAATCTAAAATTGAAATCACGATAAATTAATTTGATTATTAAAATCTTGACTTGTATGCTTGACTTGAGAACACTACCTTCCTCCGATCCCAATGTAATATATGTAATGAAAAGTCACAACGATCCTCCCCCTTGGCTCTGATACCGGAGAGAATTAAATCTTCCTCCGATTCAGGTCCGTTACAAAAGTAAAAATCAATAAGTGCAATCTATCACGTGGGGACCAGGTGGAAGAGACCCCAGAGTCCGGGAAAATTCCCTAGTGGAGAGAAGCATCTTTGAAAGTGGTGCTTTAATTGAATGAGGCTTAAGACGATTGCGTAGGTTCCCCCCAGCATCCTTTGACAACTTTAGAAAGAGACAAAATATTTGTCGTCTCAGCGTTCGTTGAGGGTAGTGAGTGAAAGGAAGACAAGTATCTTTTTGTATTTGATACAAAGGAGAATTATCAAATGGAAATGGTACAAATACAAATGTACAAATACGACACTACCAAAATATATTATATACATATGTATATATGTATACCATCATACCAAAAGCTTAAGCTGTTAGTAGGGCGCTACTTTATTCTTATAAGCACCCGGACTACCAGGTAACGTCTCCACGTTAGGTGCCGCATCACCCACATGTGTGGGGTAGGAGTCACCACTAGGGTGCGGGTCCCACGCACACTTGGCGGGATATATATTAAACCCATTCCTCCCCCGTGGCTCGAACCCTGGATGGCTCTGATCCTAAGTCAAGCGCTGACCATCATACCAAAAGCTTAAGCTGTTAGTAGAGGCGCTACTTTATTCTTATAAGCACCCGGACCACCAGGTAACGTCTCCACGTTAGGTGCCCATCACCCACATGTGTGGGGTAGGAGTCACCACTAGGGTGCGGGTCCCACGCACACTTGGCAGGGATATATATATTAAACCCATTCCTCCCCCGCGGCTCGAACCCTGGATGGCTCTGATACCATAAGTCAAGCGCTGACCATCATACCAAAAGCTTAAGCTGTTAGTAGAGGCGCTACTTTATTCTTATAAGCACCCGGACCACCAGGTAACGTCTCCACGTTAGGTGCCGCATCACCCACATGTGTGGGGTAGGAGTCACCACTAGGGTGCGGGTCCCACGCACACTTGGCAGGGATATATATATTAAACCCATTCCATATTTTCTAGATCTACAGTAGACCTAGATCTATCTATGTAGCTACAGTCCAAGGCTAAGATTTGGTCTTACTGCCCTAAACGCACTCCGGCAAACGGGTCTTACTTCCAAATACTACCTAGGCAAAAACACTCACTACACAAACAGACGTTCGATATACTGTAAACTTTCGATCATATGTATATACATATATGTATATACATATGTATATACATATGTATATACATATGTATATACATATGTATACATATGTATATACATATGTATATACATATATGTATATACATATATATACATATGTATATACATATGTATATACATATATGTATATACATATATGTATTACATATATATACATATGTATATATATATATGTATATACATCTGTATATACATATATGTCTATAGATGTCTATTATGTATATACATGTACATGTATGTATATGTAGTAGATATATAGATATACATATAGATATATATATTATATTATAGATATATATATATCTATATATATATATATATCTATATATACTATATATATATATTATACATATACATATATGTACATGTAGATCTACAGATATATGTATCATCTATATATATATATATATATATTTATATATATATATTACATATATATATACATCTAGATAGATCTATCTATACATGTATATGTTATATCTACATTATATTATACCTGTATATATGTATATATACATATCTATATATTACATATATATGTATATATATATATATACATATATATATACATATAGATAGATATAATATACATGTATATATGTATATATACATATATATATACATATATATATGTATATACATATATATGTATGTATATATATATGTATATATATATATATATATATATATATATATGTATTTATGTATATGTGTATATATATACATATACACATATATGTATACATATGTATATATGTATTGAATCACTATCCTCCCCTTACTCAATTTAAGGGACTTTACAGGCATTGCTGAAGACAGCAATTTTTCTTTAGGTTCTTTGGATGATTGGTCTTTAGGGGGTGAAGGAGGCATTGGGTCAACAAGTTTCCCTTTGCTTTTGTCTTTCTTTTTTGGAGTCATTATCTGTTTTGGAGAAACTCTCTGGTCAGAGAATCTGGCACAGAATTCTTTTCACCTTTAATAAATTCAATATCAAAATCAAAAAATTTATTTTGAACATCTTTTTCTAAAACGTGTTTTGCAGCTTTGCAATCAATTCTAAGTAAAAAATTTTTGATTTAACAAATCACTTTGAAATTTAGATATGCATAAAACAATTGACAAAATTTCTTTTTTGATAGTAGAATAATTTTTCTGACAATCATTCCAATGTGCAGAAACATATTGAACTATCTGTTCTTTATTATGCTCTACTTGCTTTAATATACCACCATAACCTAGGTCAGATGCATCGGTCTCAACTACTTTAGATAATGCAGGATTTGCAAGGTATAAACATGGAATGCTCTTAACACTTTGTTTAATTAGTCTAATTGCTTTAGTATGCTCATCAGTCCATTCAACAGGTTTCTTCTTTAACCTATCATGCAAGTGTAACATATGCATTTTGTAAAAAAAAAAAAAAAAAAAAAAAAAAGGATGAGGCTGTGAAAAAAAAATATAAAAGGCGGTAAATGGATAAAAGAAAACACAAAACACAGCTAACAAACGCGTGAGAGAGAGAGAATTTTGACCCGCGAATCCGACCCGACCCGAGAACCCGACCCGGCCGTATCTCCATTTTCCGGCCACTTCACCGGCCAAGGAAGGTACCGATTGGAAGCCCTTGAGCCGCTGGTCAGCTTCCAGTCGTCCTTGCCGCCAGAAAACCGCCGGAAAGTCGTCGATCGAAGCTTGGATTTGCTGCGGGCTTGCCGCCGTGATTCGCCGCGATTCAGCCGGTTTCCGGCTGCCCCACCACCTGGAATTTGTTCCCTGCACGACCAGCTTCCATTTCCGACCATCCACAGCCACCGGAGATGCCCGCTTTGCCGCCGGCCGACAACTTGAGAAATTGCGGCTGTTGAGCTAGATCCCGGCGTCGTTGCCGCGCGTGGGAGCTCACCGCCGGCACCGTTGGACTCAGCTCGGTCCAAACTATCTGACCTGAACTTCCCGACCGCCGTTGCTTGAATTCCGGCCACCGTTGACCGGCAAGGGCAATTCGGTAATTTCACCATAGTTGAGGGTGATTTTGTAATTTTAAAACATTGTGGATATTTTCGTAATAAGTAGAATTGAGGATAAATGGGTCATTACGATTTCAAGAGTAATTCGGTGATTCACAATTTTTAGAGTTTACGGATGCGAGGGTAGTTTCGTAAGTTTATTAACGCGGAAGTTGTGAATTATGGATGAATGTTCGTTTCGAGTTTCATTACGTATATTTAGTTATATTTTAGATTTACGGAAAGTAATTATGTCGTTTCGTTGATTTAGGAGGACCCACGAGCGAGGATCATTCCGCGGGCGTGGACGACCGCCGAGTTTGATCATTGTCACTGTGAGTGGAATATACAAAACCTATTTTCATAGTTTATGATAATAATAAAGCATGTTTGTGAATTAAGTATTTTAAATGATTGGATTTAATGATTTTCTCGAAATGGATTTGATTTACGTATTGATATGTTATTAAAAAATGTATGGTTACTGTTTTGCGACATCGACTTTGAATTTTGAATATGAGAACGGCTGATTTACATGTGTTCATGGAAAGAAAGACATGATTTAAAAATTGTATTTAAAAGTATTGAATAGTACCCTTCCCTGTTTATCCGGTGGCCGGGACATGACGGTACCTAGATAGTACGTCATTGCACGTCCGTCGAGGGCCGGATATGATGAGATACAGATATTGAGATACATATGAGATATAGGCCTTTGGGGCCCTTCTGAGTACACACAGAGGTTTTGGGCCGTGTGCTCGGGCGCTTTTGTCCTTTGGGGACTGGATATGCATGCACAGATATGATGAGATATGAGATGGCACTTCCCTGTCTATCCGATGGCCGGGACATGACTGTACCCAGATAGTACGTCATTGCACGTTCGTCGAGGGCCAGATATGACGAGATTATTCCCCTGGGTACTTGTTTTCGTGACGGTTTTGATATTCGGCATTTGCTACGATAAATGTGATTTCCTTGATTTTTATGCAGTATTATGTATTATTATTTTATCAGTGCATGATTTAAATTACGTAAGTTTACTGGAATTCTGATGATATTTTGATGACATTATTTCGAGAAAAGTGAATTGCTTTTACAGTAATTTACATTTTCAAAAGAAATTATTATCCACTCACTGAGTTCACTGAGTTTTATACTCATCCCGTTTAAACATATTTTCCCCCCCACAGGAGGTTGCAGGTACATGAACTCAACCCAGAGACTGTAGATATTTTGAGTTTTGGCCACGTTGTACTGAGAGTTATAGATACTTGATGTTAGGGCATTTTGATCAGCTCATTATTTTGAGATTGTACAATTTTAGTGTATTATTCTTTTGAGATTAAGAATAGACCATTGTGCAGTATGATATAGCCTTTTGGTACTTTCGAAATTATTTGGGATAATATTCAGTGTTATGGTTGCAACTGTTGAGCATTGAAGTTGGTTGTTCATTGGATTATTTGGAAGTGTTTATTTTACACATGTGCAGGATTGGAATGTTATATTTATAGGGGAAATTCTGCCGAATTTTCGGTAGAATTCTTATTAGATCAGCACAGTTTTGGATGAGTTCAGACAGACTCGCCCTGTAGTTCGGGGCGGGTCGTTTCAGTTGGTATCAGAGCATGGGTTTAGATTCTGTAGACTTTACTGTCTTAGTCTGAATAAGTTATTAAAGTTGAAATTGATATTTTGTAGGCACCATCATGCGTCGCAGTAGCGGTAGACGTGGTCGTACTAGGCTAGTAAGTGGGTTGACTCCTAGTAATGTACCTGCGGGGGAAAATGAACCTGTAAATAAGGGGGTGGTTAAACCCTAGATGCATGGGAGAACATGAATTAGAGGCAAATTTGATTGCTTTAGACATTCGAGACTTTGACGTTATTTTGGGCATGGATTGGCTTGCAACTCATTATGCTACAGTAGATTGCTTTAAAAAGGAAGTTGTGTTTAGGAAGCCAGGGAAAGCTGAGGTGAAATTTTGCGGGGAGCGAAAAGTTCTACCCTCATGTGTCATATTTGCTATTAGTGCGAGACGGTTGCTAAGACAAGGATGCTCAGCTTATTTAGCTCATGTGATAGACACAGAAGCTCGAGAGTTGAGATTGAAGGATATTGCCGTAGTTAAGGAGTTTCCGGATGTATTTCCCGATGAACTTCCTGGGATGCCACCTAACAGAGAGGTTGAGTTTTCTATTGATTTAGTTCCCGGAACATCTCCTATATCTATGGCACCGTACAGGATGGCTCCAGCAGAATTGAAGGAACTAAAGGTCCAACTGCAAGAGTTGGTAGATAAAGGGTTTATTAGACCCAGTGTGTCCCCGTGGGGAGCTCCAGTTTTGTTTCTTAAAAAAAAGGATGGGACTTTTAGACTCTGCATTGACTACAGGCAATTGAACAAAGTCACAATACGCAATAAGTATCCACTTCCACGTATTGATGACTTGTTTGATCAACTCCAGGGGGCCAAAGTATTCTCTAAGATCGATTTGCGCTTGGGGTATCATCAGTTGAAAATTAAAGAGGTTGATGTTCCTAAAACAGCATTTAGAACCCGTTATGGACACTATGAGTTTTTAGTGATGCCATTTGGGTTGACAAATGCTCCAGCAGCTTTTATGGATCTTATGAACAGAGTATTTCGGCCGTACTTGGATCAGTTTATGATTGTATTCATTGATGATATCTTGGTGTATTCCCGAAGCGAGGAGGAGCATACAGAGCATTTGCGGACTGTGTTGCAGACTTTAAAACAAACGCAGTTGTATGCTAAGTTCAGTAAGTACGAGTTCTGGTTAGACAGAGTAGTATTTTTGGGCCATGTAATCTCAGCTGAAGGCATTTATGTTGATCCCCAAAAGATTGAAGCAGTTGTGAAATGGGAACGACCTACAAATGTTACAGAGGTCAGAAGTTTTCTGGGATTGGCAGGCTACTATCGTAGATTTGTGGAGGGATTCTCCAAGATTGCTACTCCTCTAACACGGTTAACCAGGAAGAACGCTAAGTTCCAGTGGGATGAGGATTGTGAAAAGAGCTTCCAAGAGCTTAAGACACGTTTGACTTCAGCACCAGTTCTTACACTTCCCTCTGGTAATGAAGGGTTTGTGATATACAGTGATGCCTCTAGACAGGGACTGGGTTGTGTGCTAATGCAGCATGGGAAAGTGGTCGCTTATGCTTCAAGACAACTTAAGAAGCATGAGCAAAATTACCCAACACATGACCTAGAACTAGCAGCTGTGGTGTTTGCACTCAAGACATGGAGGCATTATTTATATGGGGTAACGTGTCAGATTTGCACTGATCATAAAAGTCTTAAATATTTGTTTACTCAGAAAGAGCTAAACTTGAGACAGAGAAGATGGATTGAACTGATAAAGGATTATGATTGTACTATTGATTATCACCCAGGCAAAGCGAATGTGGTAGCTGATGCACTAAGTAGGAAGTTTTCCAGCTCTATAGCTCACTTGCGTGTGGCATATGTGCCTTTGTTGGTCGAGTTGAGATCTTTGGGAATCGAGTTGGACGCGGACAATTGTGGAGCCTTGATAGCTAATTTTCGAGTTAGGCCAACTTTGATTGACAAAGTTCACCAGATGCAAGCTCAGGACTCGCAGTTAATGAAATTGAGAGAGGAGGTGCAAGAAGGGTTGCGAACTGATTTTACTGTGAGAGATGACGGGATTTTAGTCATGGGTAGTAGACTCTGTGTACCTGATATTAAAGATTTGAAAGAAGAGATCATGGAAGAAGCTCATTGTTCAGCTTATGCGATGCATCCTGGTAGTACGAAGATGTACCGCACCTTAAGGGATCATTATTGGTGGCAGGGCATGAAGAGAAAGATAGCATAATTTGTTTCTCGGTGTTTAGTCTGTCAGCAGATTAAGGCTGAGCACCAGAGGCCTGCAGGGTTTTCTCAGCCGCTTCCTATTCCTGAGTGGAAGTGGGAGCATATCACTATGGATTTTGTAACAGGGCTTCCACGTACTCAGAAGGGACATGATAGTGTTTGGGTGGTTGTCGATCGTCTTACTAAATCAGCTCACTTTTTGCCAGTCAATACCACTTATTCGATGGATAAGTTGGGAAGTATGTATGTGGCGGAGATTGTTCGACTTCACGGAGTACCTGTGTCCATTGTCTCCGACAGAGATTCCCGATTTACTTCTAAGTTCTGGACCAGTTTGCAACGTGCTTTAGGCACCAAGTTGAACTTCAGTACTGCTTTCCATCCACAGACTGATGGTCAGTCAGAACGTACTATTCAAACACTGGAGGATATGTTGCGAGCTTGTGTCATGGAGTTTAAAGGTAGTTGGGACAATTATGTACCTCTGATGGAGTTTGCTTACAACAACAGCTATCAAGCTAGTATTCAGATGGCACCATATGAGGCTTTATATGGTAGAAAATGCAGAACTCCAGTATGTTGGGATGAGGTAGGTGAACGAAAGTTATTTGGTCCAGAATTAGTTCAGGATACTAATGAAAAGATACAATTAATTCGGGACAGGATAAAGGTGGCCCAAGATAGACAGAAGAGCTATGCAGACAAGCGGAGGCGGGAACTTGAATTCAACGTTGGTGATAAAGTCTTCATACGAATATCGCCTTGGAAGGGAGTGCTTCGATTTGGGAAGCGCGGTAAGCTAAGCCCACGCTACATTGGACCATATGAGATCATAGAACGCATTGGTCCTTTAGCTTATCGACTAGCTTTACCACCTGAGTTATCTAGAATCCATGATGTGTTTCATGTTGCAATGCTTCGGAAGTACATATATGACCCGAGCCATGTGTTATCGACGCAACCTGTTCAGTTGAAGGAAGACATGACTTACGAAGAGGAACCGACAGAGATACTGGAAGAGAAACACCAAGTCTTGCGTTCTAAGACCATTCCTCTAGTAAAAGTGTTGTGGAAGAATCATACAAAGGAAGAAGCTACGTGGGAACGTGAGGACTTAATGCGAGCTCAGTATCCTCACCTTTTCTCATCAGGTATGTAAATTTCGAGGACGAAATTTTTATAAGTGGGGAGGATTGTAACATATGCATTTTGTAAAAAAAAAAAAGGATGAGGCGGTAAAAAAAATATATAAAAGGCAGTAAATGGGTTAAAAAAAAAAGAAGAAAAACACAGCTAACAAACGCGTGAGAGAGAGAGAATTTTGACCCGCGAATCCGACCCGACCCGAGAACCCGACCCGACCCGCGAACCCGACCCGGCCGTATCTCCATTTTCCGGCCACTTCACCGGCCAAGGAAGGTACCGATTGGAAGCCCTTGAGCCGCTGGTCAGCTTCCCGTCGTCCTTGCCGCCAGAAAATCGCCGGAAAGTCGTCGATCGAAGCTTGGATTTGCTGCGGGCTTGCCGCCGTGATTCGCCGCGATTCAGCCAGTTTCCGGCTGCCCCACCACCTGGAATTTGTTCCCTGCACGACCAGCTTCCATTTCCGACCATCCACAGCCACCGGAGACGCCCGCTTTGCCGCCGGCCGACAACTTGAGAAATTGCGGCTGTTGAGCTAGATCCCGGCGTCGTTGCCGCGCGTGGGAGCTCACCGCCGACACCGTTGGACTCAGCTCGGTCCAAACTATCTGACCTGAACTTCCCGACCGCCGTTGCTTGAATTCCGGCCACCGTTGACCGGCAAGGGCAATTCGGTAATTTCACCATAGTTGAGGGTGATTTTGTAATTTTAAAACATTGTGGATATTTTCGTAATAAGTAGAATTGAGGATAAATGGGTCATTACGATTTCAAGAGTAATTCGGTGATTCACAATTTTTAGAGTTTACGGATGCGAGGGTAGTTTCGTAAGTTTATTAACGCGGAAGTTGTGAATTATGGATGAATGTTCGTTTCGAGTTTCATTACGTATATTTAGTTATATTTTAGATTTACGGAAAGTAATTATGTCGTTTCGTTGATTTATGAGGACCCACGAGTGAGGATCATTCCGCGGGCGTGGACGACCGCCGAGTTTGATCATTGTCACTGTGAGTGGAATATACAAAACCTATTTTCATAGTTTATGATAATAATAAAGCATGTTTGTGAATTAAGTATTTTAAATGATTGGATTTAATGATTTTCTCGAAATGGATTTGATTTACGTATTGATATGTTATTAAAAAATGTATGGTTACTGTTTTGCGACATCGACTTTGAATTTTGAATATGAGAACGGCTGATTTACATGTGTTCATGGAAAGAAAGACATGATTTAAAAATTGTATTTAAAAGTATTGAATAGTACCCTTCCCTGTTTATCCGGTGGCCGGGACATGACGGTACCTAGATAGTACGTCATTGCACGTCCGTCGAGGGCCCGGATATGATGAGATACAGATATTGAGATACATATGAGATATAGGCCTTTGGGGCCCGTCTGAGTACACACAGAGGCTTTGGGCCGTGTGCTCGGGCGCTTTTGTCCTTTGGGGACTGGATATGCATGCACAGATATGATGAGATATGAGATGGCACTTCCCTATCTATCCGGTGGCCGGGACATGACTGTACCCAGATAGTACGTCATTGCACGTTCGTCGAGGGCCGGATATGACGAGATTATTCCCCTGGGTACTTGTTTTCGTGACGGTTTTGATATTCGGCATTTGCTACGATAAATGTGATTTCCTTGATTTTTATGCAGTATTATGTATTATTATTTTATCAGTGCATGATTTAAATTACGTAAGTTTACTGGAATTCTGATGATATTTTGATGACATTATTTCGAGAAAAGTGAATTGCTTTTACAGTAATTTACATTTTCAAAAGAAATTATTATCCACTCACTGAGTTCACTGAGTTTTATACTCATCCCGTTTAAACATATTTTCCCCCCCACAGGAGGTTGCAGGTACATGAACTCAACCCAGAGACTGTAGATATTTTGAGTTTTGGCCACGTTGTACTGAGAGTTATAGATACTTGATGTTAGGGCATTTTGATCAGCTCATTATTTTGAGATTGTACAATTTTAGTGTATTATTCTTTTGAGATTAAGAATAGACCATTGTATAGTATGATATAGCCTTTTGGTACTTTCGAGATTATTTGGGATAATATTCAGTGTTATGGTTGCAACTGTTGAGCATTGAAGTTGGTTGTTCATTAGATTATTTGGAAGTGTTTATTTTACACATGTGCAGGATTGGAATGTTATATTTATAGGGGAAATTCTGCCGAATTTTCGGTAGAATTCTTATTAGATCAGCACAGTTTTTGATGAGTCCAGACAGACTCGCCCTGTAGTTCGGGGCGGGTCGTTTCAGCAAGGGTTTAGAAATCCTATTAATATTTGGACAAAAATGAAGCACATAATTTAAACCACCAAGAAATCTTTGCAATTGCGTCTTATCAAGAATCTTATCAGGAAATTTGTCAGCAAATGCAAGAGACCTTTCTATGGAAGTAATGGTTCCTTTGGAAATACAATGACCTAAGAACCTAATCTTTGTTTGAAATAAAGAGACTTTAGAACTAGACACTGCTAAACCAGCACTCCTAGTAGCATAGTAAAAAGTCTTTAGATGTTTGAAATGTTGGTCAACCGATTGGGAAAAGACCAACACATCATCTATGTAAACTATACAGAAATCAGAATAAGGGTTATAAATGTCATTCATAACTCTTTGAAATTCTGATGGCGCGTTCTTTAAACCAAAAGGCATAACGGTCCACTCATACTGTCCAAATGGAACAGTAAAAGCAGTCTTATATCTATCTTTAGGATGAATCTGTATTTGCCAAAATCTTGATTTCATATCGAATTTGGAAAATACAATGGCAGAATGGAGTTTTTGGAGAAGATCTTTCTTATTTGGGATTGGGTACCTAATCCACTTAAGAGCTTTATTCAGGGGCTTATAATTGATAACTAATCTAGGAGTTCCCCTTTCTATTTCTGAATTCTTATTCACATAGAAAGCGGCGCAAGACCAAGGAGACCTAGACTTGACTATAAGACCCTTAGATTCTAAGTCTTATTTAAAGTTTGTAATAAAAAAAAACAATTGCTGTCTTCAGCAATGCCTGTAAAGTCCTGGATCGACATGATCCAAGAAGATGAAGCAAAAGTTAAAGCCTTAGCCTCTCAGGATCAGGTGAAGGAATTGATTTCTTCCCTTTCCCAATCCCCTGAACTTTTATTAGCTTTACAAAGTTTTTCTCAAAGCAAAACTCTTTCCCAAAAAACTGAGAAAGAAGAATTGATTTCTAATGAAATTTCAAAGCTTTCTCTTTCAAAGAATATAATTCCAAGTGAAGGATCATCTTCCCAAATTGTGATTTCACAACCGAGACCTTCACAAAAGTCGGTTTGGTTTGATAAAATCCATCAACAAAACATTTTATCTGTTGAAGATGGATTTTACCATACTGATCCATTTATAGCCCTTTCAAAGTTTTTCCCCAAAGGCTGGTTTTTTAAACCATGGGATTTAACAAAACCCCAGCCTTATTATCAAAGCATATTAGAAGTCACCGAGTCTGTCAAATTTAAACATTTCTTTCTCGGTGAAAACCATACTGAGCCGGCCTACTCTACGGCCACTATTTTAAGAGTCATTAGCCCAATTCAATAGGGTAATCCACTCCATAAAGCCCAAACTTTCCCAGCAAACTTTAAAGCCCAGTTAAACCATTGCCTTTCTTTCTCCTACTGGGATTATCAACAGGCCTGGTTTAATACCTTTATGATCCAAAATCCAAAGAAACCCCACTTTTGGTTATTTTTCTTCAATTCAAAAATAACCATTCAAAGTCTTCCAAATTGGTTCCAACAATGGTGGAACTATTTCGGCCCATGCACCGAAATCCTTACACCTAATGCCCAATCCTGTTTGAACCTATTTAAAGCCCATTATCGCCCATCAGATTCAGAGAAGAGGTTCTCACCCTTCCTTTGTTTCTGTTCAAATTTCTTCCTCCCATGGATCTGGATGTGGAGTCTTCGATTTCATACTCAAGAAACCCAAGTTCTAATCCAAAGAACTTTCAAAGTCAAATGGTGGTCAAAATTCGATGAGAAGTCAAAATTGAAGGATAACTACATGGTGAATGTCATTAGTCAAAACAAACGAAGTCCTGAATTCAAAACCATCAATTTTTATTGATGCATCCACTTTAGAAGAAATCCTTAATTTTGAATTATTTGCGGCAGAAAGTCTTTCTTTAGTTTTCTCATGAAACCTTCTTGGCACAAAATCTTCTTTAATGCAATTTAAATCGGCACCAGTGTCAAATAATGCAACTGTGTCAATTTCTAAATCTTTAAAAACAATAGTGACTTTAATTAAATATTTTCTAATAGTAATTTACCTCAAGATGGATAGGAAATTCTCAGGTAGGGATTCTAGATTGTCTAACTGCTGATTCTCTTCAGCATTGTTAGGCTCAGACTCAGATTCTGATTCTTTATCTTTAACCGAATGGTCTTCCAATTGCTTTTGGAGAAGTAATTGGATAGTATCAGAATCAACCTTTTGCTTTTCTTTCAAACTCTTTATTTCGAGTTTGACTTCACTGATCTCCTTTTGGAGATCCTGGATAGTAGGAGTCGGCTTCTTTGACTTCTTTTTTCCTAAGATTTCAGTGAAGTCATAGGCATTTTTCTTAACTATAGGGACTTTAGAAGATGACTCGGCTTTATCACTATGATCGAGAGTTTTTAAAAGCTTATCTAAATACTCTCTTTGTAGAGTGGGGTCAGAGATGTGTTTGACTAATTCTAGAAAAGTTTCTTGGTCTCTAGTCAACACATTGACCTTCTTTAGGTAAGATTCAGATTCTGAATCTGAATCACTATAGGATGAGGTATCAGAGTCAATTAACTCATCAACCTGTAACGCATCAGAGTCTCCTGTCATGGAGGACTCAGACTCGGAAGAATCTATAAGAATGGCTGAGATTTTGGAGAGGATTTCCTCATCTAACCCTAATTGGTTAAGCTTTCTATTCACTCTGCAGTATTTTGCAGTGTGACCTTTCTTACCACACTTGAAGCAGGTTGTTTCTCTGTAGTTGAAAGAGGCTTTAGGCTTGGAGTCCTTTTCTCCATAGGATTGTTTCTTCCTATAAGGCTTTGAAGACTTCCTATAGGGTTTTGAGGGTTTCCTATAGTAAAGATCTTTAGAGTCCTTGGACTCATGATAAGGCTTTCTATATCTTCTAGATTTGTAATGTTTCTTGTAAGGCTTTGAAGAGCACTTACCATTACAATCTTTGGAAGTGGAGGCTTTAAAGGGATCGTAATTGAATTACTTACAGAAACCTCCTAATTCTTGCTTAGATTTCCTAAGCTCCCATTTGAGTCGTTTCTGTAACTTTATATCCTGACAGATCTTTAAACCTTCCTTATTGACAAAACTAACTAATTCACCATAGGTGAGTTCATCATAAGGAATTCTATTGTCATGGAGGGCTTTAATGGAATTCCTAACCTTTTCTCCTAAGAGGGTAGGCAAACTGGCTAAAAATTTCTCTTTCCAAGTGATGTGATGTGCATCATCTCTTAAAAAGAATCTCGTGAAGAATGTGGTTTTATAGGCTTGGAATTCACTAAGCTTTCTACACCTAAGGTTATGGAGAAGCTCAGCATTTTTGTCTCTAAGGTGAGAATGGTCACCTATGAAGTGGAGGGATATAGTAAGGATGAGTGTAGCAACGGCATCTTGGATGTTATTACCATACTCATCAAGAATAGGGGTTTTATTGTCATCTAACTGAACAGCATTTAGGATGTCTAACTGCTGTTAACTTGTGAGGAGATGGTCCCACCAACCTTTAAGCTGACCAGTAAATCCTGCAATTAGGATTTCTGCAATTGCTCTATCAGATGTGCCTGATTGGGTCTTATAAGCATTTGCAGCCATGGTCATTTGCTGTAATAAACCTAGGATGTTGTATTCAGACATCCTGTCTATATTCCATTCATAGACAGAGGATGCATTATACCTAGACTGGTTTAATGCACTAGGCCTATTGTCTATGGTAAGATTAGGAGGAGTCCTAATTGTAGGTAGGGCTAACTCCCAATGCACTTTATTAACTTTAGGTTGTTCTATAGGTTCTTCCCTAAATGCTTCTGCATCTGAAGTGTCTATAGAAGATTGGTCATAATCATGATCTAATACTCCTATTCTACTGGTTTGTGGAGTATCAGGTGCTATCTGAACTTTACTAGTGGAAGAAGAAGCTTCTATCCTATCTAGTTGTTCTCTAATGGCTTTGGCGAAGTCAGACTTTGACTCCTGGACAGACTTTTGACTAGTCTTAGAGACCTGAAAAGGTTTGAAGATAGGTTCCTTAACCTTTTTCTCTGCACTAGTCTTTTCTATGATTGGCTTTGGAGTAGAGGAAACAGTTATGGTTGACTGTTGGATTTGACTTTCTATCCTAGTCAACTGCTTTCCTAGAGTGCTCAAATTCGTATTGCAGAAATTGTTCTGCTGGATAATACTGTCTATATTTGTTTCCAAATTGTTTTCAGGTTTAACTATCTTATATGGAGAGGCTTTTACTTAAACAGGAGGTTCTCCTTGTTCAATGACTATACTTCTTAATGGGGGGTGTTCAAACTCCATGGTCTTACCATTTGAGAGAGTCCAAACAGAGGTTGACTCTTTGGTTATTGGGTTTGATTCTTTGAAAGGATAATCTATGTGATTATCAGAGGCATACGTTTCAAACCAATCAAAGAGCAATATATGAACTTTGTTCATGTTAACAAATTCATAATATTGAACTTGGATTTCATTTCTCTGTCCCAGAGAATGCTTGAAAAACCAAATTCTTTTTTCTTTATTGTTTTCTGAATAAAATTCTTTTTGTAAAAGGGTTTTATCTAAAATAAATTCCTTTTCAAGAACATTTAAAATATTTTCTGTAACGACAGAGAATGTTGGAGAGGTAGGAGGAGAAGATTCTTTCTCTTCCTGGCTTTGACTCTGTTGACCTTGGTGACTATTAGTGTATATAGGATGGGGTACACTAGTGGTATAGTCTACGGAGCGTATAGAAGAACTAGGTAGATCCGAGGTGGAAAACCTAGGTTGACTCTTTACAGATTGTGAGGGAAAATCTACCAGAGAAGGTATCCTTGTGAATTTTCTCTCTAAAGGAGGGATGCTAGAGGTGGAGGAATCCTTATCAGAAAATCTAGACGACGTTGACCTTCTAAAGGATAACTTAACTCTACCATCAGGATACTGAGTCACATTTTGCAACTCTGTATTTGGCTCATGTTGTTTTGGAATCACTGGTTCAGTGGCTCCTTCTAATATCCATTCTTCTGGAAGGTTGACATCCTTCCATTGGATGGCTCTAGGAATAACCGTATTGGCTCTAGACAAGTCAGTCTGCAAAAGAAGAGTTTCTTCCTTTTTTGACTGATACCGATGCTGTGAATTAGCAAAGGCAGAGATCATGGCTTTATAAGAGATCCTAAAAATAATTGCTACAGGGATTGACCCGTCAATCATATGATAATTATGGGTCTTGATTTGCAGAATCATACTTTTTAGGATGTTCCTATCTTTAAGGGAAACTGTTATGTTTGGATAACAGCTAAACAAGATCGGTCCTTTACAAAGACCAGATTCTACGCTACTACAGAATCATCAAAATTGACGAATCTTGCATCTCTAAGGACTGCTAAAATGGAAGTATCTAGACCTTCTTTAGTCAACGGCTTAATCCCTACTTGGATTAGACCGATATGGATGTAATTGTACTTTTTGTCCTTTAGTTGCTTCAAAGACTGTTCTGAAAACAGTTGAATAGTTTCGAAAGGCTTTGAAAGAGTGATATCACGTTCTTCTGTCTTTATAACATAATCATTTTTCAGAAAATCAAGCTTTTTGGTTTTATAAATCAAATCTTTAGAAACTTTGGGTAATTCCCAACAATCAATTGCTTTATTAAAATCCTCAATTATAAACTCTTCTGAGTTCACAACATTCTTTGAATCACTAGTCTTCCCAGAGGAAGAGCTTGAAAAGGACGATGCTCTATTCAATAAGGAATCCATAATTCCTAGATCTAAAGTAGACCTAGATCTATCTATGCGGCTACAATCCAAGGCTAAGATTTGGTCTTACTGCCCTAAACACTGGCGGGACTTACTTCCAAATACTACCAAGGCAAAAACACTCACCACACAAACAGACGTTCAATCTAAATGCAGACTTCAGAAATATAAATTCTTTACTCAATATTACACTATCCTCCCCTTGGCTCTGAATAAGATAGGATCGGAAAGACGATAGTGTTCTCAGTCAAACATACAAGTCAAGATTTTAAATAAACCAATTTATTATTCGGCTTATCCAATTTTATCTTTATATGTCTAAACATCTAAAGACTTTTTACTATGCTACTAGGAGTGCTGGTTTAGCAGTGTCTAGTTCTAAAGTCTCTTTGTTTCAAACAAAGATTAGGTTCTTAGGTCATTATATTTTCAAAGGAACCATTACTCCCATAGAAAGGTCTCTTGCATTTGCTGACAAATTTCCTGATAAGATTCTTGATAAGACGCAATTGCAAAGATTTCTTGGTAGTTTAAATTATGTGCTTGATTTTTGTCCAAATATTAATAGGATTTCTAAACCCTTGCATGATAGGTTAAAGAAGAAACATGTTGAATGGACTGATGAGCATACTAAAGCAATTAGACTAATTAAACAAAGTGTTAAGAGCATTCCATGTTTATACCTTGCAAATCCTGCATTACCTAAAGTAGTTGAGACCGATGCATCTGACCTAGGTTATGGTGGTATATTAAAGCAAGTAGAGCATAATAAAGAACAGATAGTTCAATATGTTTCTGCACATTGGAATGATTGTCAGAAAAATTATTCTACTATCAAAAAAGAAATTTTGTCAATTGTTTTATGCATATCTAAATTTCAAAGTGATTTATTAAATCAAAAATTTTTACTTAGAATTGATTGGAATGTAAAAGTTCAATATATGTGTGTGTGTGTGTGTGTGTATATATATACATATACATATACATATATATATATATATATATATACATATATATCTAATTAACTAATTTTTATTTAACTCATACACATATAATAAATGTTTGCATAAAATTACATATATAAATTTAATGGTCTAACTATTTTTTACACGATTGATAAAATGATAGCTTCGAAAAGAACTTGTAATTTGAAAAAAAAAACAACTAATTATAATAAAATTACATACCTATCAAATTTTTTCCCTTATTTTAGTCGGATAATAGTTTTGAAATGAATTTGATAATTCAAGTGATCATGTCTATTCTTATTTGCTACACAATATTTTTTTAGTTGTATGTTGTTTTATTTTTTTTATTTTTTTTTCAGAGAAACTAATCATAGGGGCTATTTAAATTATTGGGTCAGAAAAGTTCTGAGTTTAATTGAAATTTGTAATCATATATGAAACAAAATATGCTAGGAAAACAAAAATAAAAATGAATGATAAAAAGAAAATATCGTAGAAAGAAACGGCAACATCAATATCATCATTTTTCTAGGGAAAATTAAGCCCAAATCTTCCCAATAGTATGGGCAATTTCAATAAAATTACAACCTAATAGAGTAAATCCATCTATTAAACATCCAAAATTGGCAATGTAAAATTTCAATATCACTAATAACACTTCCAAACCTAAAGATTGCAACAAATTGATTACACATATGAGGGTGTTTTACAACCTAGTGTATCTTAAATTATTTTGGATTAAATTATATGACACTCGTTTTTTGGGGGTGAAAACAAATTATAACACACTTATTTTAAAAGAAATTTGTCAATGAAAAACAAAATAATGAAAATTAAGAGCACTCATTTATAAAAATAAGCTATGAAAAGAAAAATAAAAGTTTTATAAGCAAAATCTCCCAAAAAATAAAAGTAATGTCAAATTGAGTTACAAATTAATTATAATTGCTGGGCCACATCATTTAGGATCTAAAAGCCTAAAATCTAAAATAGTTTATTTGATATGCAATTAATGTTAAGCTTTGGACTTGGATGAAATTTGTTATGAAATTTGCCTATAAAAACAAGTGAAAGGTGCTCCCCTAGTATTTTTGAGTGTGAAGAAGTGGCGGGAGAGAGAGAGAAGACATAGAGGTTCTTTTGTTAAGAATAGTAATTTTAATTTTTAATTAGATGATTGGAATGTAAAATTAACTCTGTTTTCCCTAAATTTTGAGGGCAAGTTCCTAAGATCGCCCTCTATAATCCTATTAGTCTTAATTTTTATTTTATTATCTCTTTGGCTATTATTTGAGATACCCACTTGTTAGAAATACAGATATTATGCTGTTATTATAAGTCAAAGATATTGAGATTTTTGATGTTGTTAGCCTCTACTATTATCTAAAGAAGAATTTGTGTTGTAATCCCATTAATCTAGTGGAAGATTATATATTGGACTACAGTCCCGTGGTTTTTCCCATTTTGAATTTTTCACGTAAAAATCTATGTCTCTTGTGGTTGGTTTATTTATTTGGATTGCGTTGGTTTATGTTTCTCCTATTTATCTGTGGTACACATCCTATTTTAATCATACAAAGAGAGAAAGAGTTTTGTTTTCACTTAATTTGCAGCTACTTGTGTGAATCATTTTCCCAACAGAGTGGTATCAGAGCTTGGTTTTGTGGTTTTATTACTTGTGTGATTGAGATGGAGGAGTCCTCGACATGCATGATTAAATTAAAGTCCTAGAATTATGGCATTTGGAAGTCTAGGATGTAAGATTTGTCATACACGAAAGATTTATGTGAGCCCATTAAAGGCGAGGAAGCTAGACCCGCTAATTTAAGTGATAAAAAATGGGCGCAATTAAACCAGAAGGCCGTGGCTACTATTAGATCATGGATTGATCAGAGTGTATGCCACCATGTAGTGAAGGAATCTAAGGCTGATGTTCTTTAGAAAAAATTAAAAACAATTTATGACCAGCCAACAACACAGAATAAAGCCAATCTAATGAAAAGGCTTGTTAACTTGAAATACAAGGAGGGACGCAATATAACTGAATACACTAGTGAATTTCAGGGTTTGGTTGATCAGTTGACTACTATGAAAATTATTTTAGATGATGAGTTACAAGTATTGTTATTGCTTAGTTCTTTACCTGACAGTTGGGAGACATTAGTGGTGTCAGTGAATAATTTAGCGCTGAACCAAAAATTAACCTTGGATATGGTTACAGATAGGCTGTGGAATGATGAATTTAAAAGAAAAAGCATTGAAGTAGTTCCCTCTAAGTTAGATGCACTTGTTTTAGAAAAGTAAGAAAGGCAGGGGAGAAACCAAAGCACAAATTCCAGCCTGCAGAACAATGATAACTCTAGAGGAAGATCCAAGTCCCAGAGGAGAAACGTCAAGTGCTTTCATTTTCAGAATGAAAGAGAACAAGCGAAAGAAAAGGGTGATGCTCAGAAAAATGACAAAGAGAACACTACAACCATAGTTGATGGTGATATGGGTATTACTTATAATGAAAGCTCTATAAATCTTACTTGTCATACCAATGATTGGGTATGCAATTAATATTAAGTTTGCTTGATATGCAATTAATATTAAGCTTTCATCCAAGTCCAAAGCTTAATATTAATTGCATATCAAGCAAACTTTTTTAGACTTTAGGCTTTTCAGCCCCAAATGATATAGGTTGTATTGGTTTATGTTTCTGCCTATTTATCTATGGTACACACCCTATTTTAATCACACAAAAGTGAAAGAGTTTTGTTTCCACTTAATTTGCAGCTGCTTGTGTGAGTCTCTTTCCCAACAATAATTTCATTCAAGTTTGTAAACCAAAAGATTGTCACAACATCAACAAGTTTCCAATAAAAAAACTTATGCCAGATAATCTATAGAATAGAGCAATATCCAGTTGAATTCTCACCTACAAGTAATTAAAATTTTCAAGTTAATTAACAAGATAAAAACAGCTATTATCATAATAAAAAGCAACAACAAATTACACTAAAAAATAGCAAAATGAGTAACAAAACAGCAAATATAACCAAGAAACAACAATAAAAAATGCCTAAAAAGGGTAGAAGAAGATGCCAAAGTAGCAATAAAAATTAACCTAAAATAGTAGTAAAAAATGCCTAAATCCAAAACAAAAGTAATGCCTAGAAACAGTAGAAAAAAACCCAAAACATTAAGAAAACTGCCTAAAACTAGCAAAAAAAATCTAAAATAGCAGCAAAATCTTCCACAGTTAGAGAAAGTTATAAAAGAAGAGAAAAAAAAATGCATAAGAAATAAAGCTAACATATTGAACTCTAGCTAGAAATTAAGCTATAAAACCCAAATTTTTACACAATTCAGTATATAAAAAACTGACAAACAATAGCAAAGCCAAAAACAAGCAAATGTTGAGAAATAAACACCAACCACAAACCCCCACCATTCCCCTTCATCTGACCATGGCACTTCAATCTTGATTAAAGCCAAAGCTGCACCTTTCTATTTCTAAAACTATACATAGTTAGTTGAAAAGCAATGAATTAAAATCAAATCATTAATCCCTTCACTATAGGTAGCTTTAAATTTTCCATACGATTTTGAAGGAGAAGTAAATTTTCCATTGATAAACTTGTAAGTTAAATTGATAGCATAATTGTTTCCTGAAATTAGTTCATATTCAATGTAAGTTCTTGGCTCATAAGGTGTCTTAAGTGAACCTTGCAAATCTATAGATTTATAGAGTCTTGCTAAGACGAAAATATCATTTTGGGTACTTATAAAATACTGAAAGAAATATACCACTTGATTTTGGGTCTTCTTTCAATACATATATATACCAAAAACAAAAATATTAAAATAATCCTTGGACCTGTAGATGATAAGAAGGAACTATTTGTGTTAAATGAAAAGAAAGCCAAGCATATCTAAATCACTTATATATAATCATGTTAATGCAACTAGATTAATGCCTACTGAATCTTTCTTTCTCTTTTTTATTATTCTTTTAATATCATTTCAGCCAAAAGTTTCTCCTAAAGGTAAAAAAGTTAAATTAACAAAAACAATAAAAGGAAAGCAAGTTTGTTTGTGTTGGATTTTTAATCAGCATTATTAGATTTTTAATCTAACGTTGGGCTTATATATGAATAATTATGTATTATGGACTGTCAAATAAGGTTAAACTCAATTAAAAAATGATCTAATTAGGTTTTTGGTATTATGAGCTTTAATGTATCTAATAGAGTGTGGGTCTTTAATGTGTAGTGACCTAATAGTATTATAATTCTATAATTGGTAGAATTAGGAACATTTAAGGACAACAGGAAAAAGTTGTCTATATAAATGATCATCGTTCCAGGTCACACGTATCTTTCTATTCTCTATTGACATTCCATCATTAGATAAAGAGCATTGAGAGACTTAAAGGATTCTCTAAAAAAACGTGTTGATTTAGAAGGCCAACCACACAACCCCAAAAAGGAATTCAACATTATGGATTCAAGTACGCTTTCGCACAATTTATTATTAGTTCTTGGTGATACAACATGAATACTCCTAGGTTATAGGTGATAATTTTCACCAAAGGTTTTTTTTTTTTTTTTTTTGTCTTAACAAGTGGTATCAGAGCCTCTTCATGTTTAATCATTGAGAATCAAATTTAATTTTGATTAATAATTAAATCTTTGGTGTTCTTGAATTTAATAATATCGGAATCATTAAAATTATTGAATTTAAGAACAAATCTCCGTGTTTGAAATCTGGAATTAATTTTTTTTTAATTTGGAAATTCGGATTAAAAAAAATGGGGGAAGAAGTAGTGTTGTCGAATAAATAAGAAAATAAAGAAAAGAGAGATAAGGTTTGCATGGTTTATATCGTACAATTCCTTGAGATATTAATAAATTATTTTCTGGGTAAAATAATTAAGAAATTTTTCATTTAAGTCATACATTTATATAGGCTTAATGAAATTTAGTTTTGGGCTAGTAGATTGGGTTTGATGAATTAAAATATATTGTTTAGCCCATTAAGATTTAAAAAAAGATTTAAAAGTTGGTTTGATTTGTGCGCTAGTTCAGGATCTAATTTGGGTCAACTAATCCGGTCTAGTCCTGAACCGATCAATGGTTGATCGGTCAACGGTCAACGTTGATAGTTGAATTTGACTGTTGATCGATTTGACCCTAATTTTTTTAATTTTTTTTTATTTTTATGATAATTTTTTTATAAAATTTTAAATTCAAATATTGGTAGATTTATATATATTTTGAGATAAATTAATTGAAACAATACGTCGCCAAAATGACATCTCTTGTGCAAATTAATTTATTTTGGGATATAAAATGTTTGTACATGAAATTTCTGTGAATATCAATTAGCCCAAAGAAAGGTCCATATTTAATAGAATTGCATGTACACCTATGATAATAAATACTTGATGATTATAAGGTTTTTACATGTGAATAATAAATTGGCCTAAAGGAAGATTTATTATTTGACATGTTCTTATTATCAGTGTTTGACTACTATACTAAGATATCACTTACAACTTAATATTTGGCTCAAAGATTAATATTAATGGAGTGTCTGGTCTCTTGAGATGAGGTTTACCTTTATTTGAATTTAATTTTATTTTAAGACTAATATGAACATGTTTTGTTTGTTTGTTTGTTGTTCTCTATTCAGTTATGTCTGCTGCGAATATTACTGCCAACATCAATTTAATTCACATGCTAAATGACTCTAACTTCAAATCATGACAAGAGAACCTCTTAATAGTTTTCGCAGTCATGGATCTTGACTTTGCGTTAAGGGCTGATTCTCCCCATCTCTTACAGATGAGAAATGATAAAAGAGAAATAGAAAGGTGAGATAGATCAAATTACATGTGCATCATGATCATGAAGAAGACCATTCCGGAAGTATTAAGGGGCTCAATATCGGAAAAGGCAACTACGACTAAGAAGTTTCTTGTATAAATTGAACAGAGGTTTATCAAGAATGAAAATGCTGAAATTGGTACGCTCTTGACAAGCTTAATTTCAATGAGATATACGGGTAAAGGTAATATTAAGAGAACATCTTAATAGTTCTCGCAGTCATGGATCTTGACCTTGTGTTAAGGGTTGATTCTCCCCACTTCTTACAGATGAGAGTACCTCTGATGATAAAAGGAAAATAGAAAGGTGGAATAGATCAAATTGCACGTGCATCATGATCATGAAGAAGGCCATTCCGGAAGCATTCAGGGGCTCAATATCAGAAAAGGCAACTACGGCCAAGGAGTTCCTCGCACAGATTGAACAAAGGTTTGTCAAGAATGAAAATGCTGAAATTGATACGCTCTTGACAAGCTTAATTTCAATGAGATATACGGGTAAAGGTAATATTAAGAGAGCCTCTTAATAGTTCTCGCAGTCATGGATCTTGACCTTGCGTTAAGGGTTGATTCTCCCTACCTCTTACAGATGAAAGTACCCCTGATGATAAAAGGGAAATAGAAAGGTGGAATAGATCAAATTGTACGTGCATCATGATCATGAAGAAGGCCATTCCGGAAGCATTCAGGGGCTCAATGTCAGAAAAGGCAACTACGGCTAAGGAGTTCCTTACACAGATTGAACAAAGGTTTGTCAAGAATGAAAATGCTGAAATTGATACGCTCTTGACAAGCTTAATTTCAATGAAGTATACAGGTAAATGTAATATTAGAGAGTACATCATGGAGATGTCTCATCTTGCTTTTAAGATAAGAGCACTTAAGCTTGAACTCTCTGAACATTTACTAGTGTATTTGGTTTGAATATCCTTACCAACACAGTTTAACCAGTTTAAAGTGAGTTATAATTGTCAGAAAGAGACTTGGTCTCTGAATGAGCTTATATCACAATGTGTTCAAGAAGAGGATATGCTTAAGAAAGATAAAACAGAAAGTGCTCACTTTGTCTCTACCTCTAAGAGCAAGGACAAAGGCAAGAAAAGGAAAAAGGCTAAGGAAGCTGTAGATACAACTCCCTAAAAGAAACAACTAAAGAAATATGGTGATCAAGAAGGTACTGATTGTTTCTTTTGTGGGTTTGAGGGGCATAAGAAGAAGCATTGCACTAATTATCACGCATGGTATGCTAAGAAATGTATGTTTCTTAGTTTGGTTTGTTCTGAGGTTAATTTAACTTCGATACCTAGACATACATGGTGGATAAATTCTAGTGCAACCACTCACATCAGTGTGTCTATGCAGGGTTGCCTGAATTGCCGAAAACTCAGTGATGGTGAAAGATGCATATATGTGGGCAATGACAATAGTGTTGAAATTGAAGCAATTGGAAAATATAGATTATTATTAAGGACCAGATTTTATTTGGATCTTTATCGTCTTTTAGACAGAATTTGACTTCTATTTCTACTTTGGACAAATTTGCTGATTCTTATTCATTTGAGAATAGAAAATTCTGCCTGTTTCATGATTCAAAATTAGTTGGTTACGATTATTTATTAGGCAATGACAATCTTTTTATGCTTGATACGATTGCTTCATTTAATAAATTCCTATATTTAATTCTTATATTTAAGTACACTAGTTTTAAAGAAAAAATTAACCAATGAGAATTTGACTGCATTATGGCATAAGAGATTGGGTCATATCTCCAAATGGAGAATAGAGAGATTTGTCTAAGAAGAAATTCTTGACCCCTTAGATTTTACAAACTTTGATACCTGCATTAACTATATCAAGAGAAAACAAACCAATAAAAGGAGATTTGAAGCTAATAAGACTTCAGATGTCTTAGAACTCATATATACAAATATTTGTGGGTCATTCCCTACGGCTGCTTGGAATGGTCAACAATATTTTATGACGTTCATATACGACTTTTTTAGATAGAGCTACATATATCTCCTCCATGAAAAGTCACAGTCCTTGGATATGTTAAAAAATTTTAAGGCTGAGATTGAGAACCAACTTGGCAAAAGAATTAAAAGCATTAGAGCTGATCCTTGTGGTGAATACTGTGACAGATATGACGGTTTAGGTGAACAACGTCAAAGATCATTTACTAAATTCGTAGAGGAATGTGATATCGTCCCACAGTACACTATGTTGGGTTTGCCCACTATAAATTGTGTTGTTAAAAGATAGAACATGACGCTTAAGAACATAGTGACGAGTATGATTTGTCATTCTCCCTTACCAGAATTACTCTAGGGAGAAGCACTTAAGACTGTAGCGTATATCCTTAATAGGGTTCCAACTAAAGCGACTGCCAAAACCCCTTACGAGCTTTGGATAGGTAGAAAGCCTAGTCTAAAGCACCAGCATGTTTGGGGATGTCCAGCTGAGGCAAGGCCTTGTAGGTCTAATGAGAAGAAACTGGACTCAAGGACTGAGTTGCTATTTTAATGGATACTCTGAACGATCCAAAGGGTGCAAGTTTTATAATCCCACAACTAAATCGATCTTTGAGTCAAGAAATGCTCGGTTCTTTGAGGATCTCGAGTTTGCGGGGGGAGATACAGTTAGGGAATTTATCTTTGAAGAGGAATATGTTGATATTCCCATAGGTGTTATTGGCATTGATCAAGATCTTATTCCTAACTTTATTCAAGACACAACAAATCAAGATAATGTTAGAGAACCCCCAATACAAAAAGTTGTTTTAGAAGAACAAACTCTACCACCTCAAGAACCTATGCCATTAAGGACATCCACTGGAGAAAGAAGAAGTGCAGTGCCAGATGACTACATTGTATTTCTCCAAGAACATGAGGTAGACATTGGCATGATAGACGATGATCCAATCAATTTCCCTCAAGCTATAGAAAGTTCTAACTCTCAGAAGTGGATTGATGCCATGAATGAGGAGATGAAGTCTATGAAGAACAATGACGTATGAGATTTTATCCCATTGCCAGAAGGTGTGAAACTTATTAGTTGCAAATAGATATTTAAGGCCAAGAGGGATTCGAAAGGCAATGTGGAACATTACAAAGCGCGTCTTGTCGTAAAAGACTTTACATAGAAGGAAAGCATTGATTATAAAGAGATTTTCTCTCTGGTTTCTTTGAAAGACTCTTTCAAAATTATAATGGCACTAATGGCACATTTCGATCTTCAGTTACATCATATGACAGTGTTTCTCAATCATGACATTGATGAGATGATCTATATGCTGCAGCTAGAAAACTTTGTGTCCGGAGATCTAAAGAATATGGTTTACAAACTTAAAAAATCCATCTATTGGCTAAAACAAACATATCGACAACTGTATTTTAAGTTTCATCAAGTATTCATCTCATTCAGTTTCGAGATAAATTTGGTTGATGATTGTATATACTATAAATTCTGTGGGAGCAAGTATATTTTTATGGTTTTATATGTCGATGACATTTTACTTGCCAGCAGCGATATAGGCTTATTGCACGACACTAAGAGATTTCTAGCCAAGAATTTTGAGATGAAAGATCTTGGTGACACCTCTTTTCTATAAGGCATACATATACACAGGGATCGCTCTCGGGGTATTCTTGGATTATCACAAAAGAGCTATATCGAAACAGTTCTCAAGAGATATGGCATGTAAAATTTCAAATCAGGTGATACCCCTGTGGCTAAGGGAGATAGATTTAGTCTCAATCAGTGTCTAAGAATAATTTTGAGGAAAAAGAAATACATAAGATTCCTTATGCGTCAGCAGTAAGAAGTCTGATGTATGTTCAGGTTTGTACGCGACCAGATATTGCGTATGTTATTGGGATGTTGGGCAGATATTTAAGCAATCCAAGAGTAGACCATTGGAAAGTAGCCAAACGGGTCTTGCAGTACTTACAGAGAATAAAAGACTACATACTCACATATCAGATGTCAGATCAGCTTGAGATTGTTGGGTATACTGACTTCTAATTTTCTGGATGTCAAGATAGTATCAAATCCACTTCGGGTTACATCTATTTACTAGCTGGGGGTACTGCCTCCTGAAAGAGTGCTAAACAGTCTCTTATAGCCTCTTCCACTATGGCAGCAGAGTTCATAGCATGTTATGAAACATCCAATCATAAAATATGGCTACGAAATTTTATCACAGAGGTATGTATAGTAGATGATATTGACAGACCACTCAGATTATTTTATGACAACAAATCAGCAGTGCTATATTCCAATAACAACAGGAGCTTGACGAAGTCAAAGTATATAGACATCAAGTTCCTAGTTGTTAAAGAAAGAGTTCAGAGTGGATAATTGTCTATAGAGCACATCGGTACAAACTCTATGATTGCGGATCCGCTCACTAAGGGACTACCACCCAAAACGTTCCATGAGCATGTTGCGAGTATGGGTGTCATATCATTAAAAGATATTAAGTTTTAGTAGAAGTTTGTAATTTTAGTTGCTCTTATGTTATAGATATTTTCAGTTATTTTGGTTTATGGATATTTAAAGTTATTTTCTGCAGAAATAAAGTTTTAGTTTATCTATACTCTGATTTTAGTACGGTTGATCTTACTAAGGTTTAAGGTGGATCAGTTAGAAATAGGCATATTCAGATCACATTATATGAAATTTCCATACTACACATCCACATCATGATTCATGTCATTCAGTTATATTGGCATAGTGACCATTGATGGGTCGAGTTACGATAATTGTAACGAAGGCCGCTTCAATCTTATGTTGGTATGATTGATGGACTAGATTGGTTATAGATACATTTCGGCAATGACAGTAAAGATGAGCTCATACGGTTATTTTTACAAAGCGTAATTATAAGGTTACACATATAGCCCAAGTAGGAAATTGTTGAATTTTTAATCGAATATTGTTGGATCTTTAATCTAATGTTGGACTTATATGTAAATAATGATGTATTACAGACTGTCAAATAAAGCTAAGCCCAATTAAAAGTGATCTAATTAGGTTTTCAGTATTATAAGCTTTAAGGTATCTAATAGAGTGTAGGTATTTAATGTGTAAAGACCTAATGGTATTCTAATTCTATGATGGACAGAATTAGGAATACCTAATGACAACAAAAAAAAGGTTGTTTATATAAGTGGTAATAGTCCGCAAGTCACACGTATCTTTCTATTCTCTATTGACATCCCATCATTAGAGAGAGAACAATGAGAAACTTAAAGAATTTTTTAGGAAAATGTATTGATCTAGAAGGCCAACCACATAACCCTAGAGAGGAATTCAGTATTATGGATTTAGATATGCTTCCGCATAATTTATTATTGATTTTTAGTGATACAACATGAATATTCCTGAGTAATAGAGAGAGAACAATGAGAAACTTAAAGAATTTTTTAGGAAAATGTGTTGATCTAGAAGGCCAACCACATAACCCTAGAGAGTAATTCAGTATTATGGATTTAGATACGCTTCCGCATAATTTATTATTGATTTTTAGTGATACAACATGAATATTCCTGAGTAATAGGCGATGGTTTTTACCAAAGTTTTTTTTGTCTTAACAGTTTGATCAACAAACTTGAAAGTATCTAACAAAACGAATATCAAAGGCCAATTATCCCAAAATTAACTAGATATGCTTATCATGAAATAAACCAGATATCCTTACCATGAAATCTTGAGCTTCCTAATGAGAACCTAACAAAAAGCACAAGAACAATGAAAACCAAAGGAAATCTACATACAAACAAACATACATACATACATACATACATACATACATATATATATATATATATAAAACAAAGTTCAAGGTTTGATTCATAAGAATTTAACCAAAAACCCAAATTCTTACATATTAGAAATTTAACCAAAATAAAAAATATAAAAAGAAAAAGCTCATTTATGATTTTGAGAGAGAAATACCAAATTCGAAAATTAGTGCTTTGAGAGAGAAACTCAAGTTCCAAAAAATAAGAAATTTTAAAAAATAAAATATAAAAAAATACCATTATTGGCATTACTTCACAGTAAGCTAATGTACAGCTTTAACAGAGCAAGATCAAGTTTGAAAAATTAGGTCTTTGAAGGAGAACCCAAATCTTAAAAATTAGAAATTGAATAAAAAAATAAAAGAAAAGAATACTTTATTCATTTTGAGTCATGTTTCCCACTAAGTTCCCATTTAGAATTGCTTTTAGAAAGCTTAAAACTGATTTTAAAAAGTTAATTTTGATGCTTTGTGACTTTTTTGAGAAATTACTTTTCATAAAATCACCTCATCCTACAGCAGATTTTAAAAAGTATGGAATGAATAGCTTTTCAAAATGTGATTTTGAGAATCACTTTTAAACTTAATACAGTTTCATATATATCCCCAAATATATTATAAAATTCTAAAACTATCTTTATTTATTAGGAAATAAAATTATTAACTTTAAAGATATTATTATTATTACTAATTACATCGAGATAATAAAGTAAAAAATAAAAGTAATAATAAATAATAAAATAAAGTATTTATTTTAATTATCAATTATTATAAGTACACAATAAAAAATATTTATATGTTTGTTTATAAATGTTTAAATAAATTTTATTCAATATCATATTCAATTCAGTCATTTAGATTCATACAGTAATTTAACAGTAAGATTTACCAAACACATAATTGTTTTCAAAACTCACAATATTTTTAAATATAAATTTTATCAAATGTTTATCTGATTCTCTTTACATCTAATTATTTTTATAGCATAGGTAATAGTAATTATTTTAAAACAATTAGCATTACTAAACTGGCCCTAAGCAATGTAGCGCTTTGGGAGAGATTAAATTTGAGAATTAAAAAACTAGGGCTTTGAAATAGAGAGACCAATTTTGAGAGTAGCAAATTTAGGGATTTGAGAGACCAAATTTGTCAATAAGAGATTTTAGAGTGAAAATAGCATTGTGTTCATGTAGGATTTGAGATGGATATTGAATTGTAAAATGGAAAATTTTTAAGGATTTAATGATATAGGTTGTTGCGAGTCGTGAGCAGAGTACATTATGAAGGCCATAACTTAGGCTATAGGTATCCGTTTTTAACGTATAACATACCGTTTCAAAGCTTACAACGAGAGGAACAAAATCTCAAATACCTAAGCTATTTTTTCCCATGGTCAGATAGGAAATTCTCTTTCTTTCCTGGTCATTTTGTAGTTTTAAGATTTTTCCTTATTTTTCTAGATTCCTCTAAGATTTTTATCTTTTTTTTTTCTAAAATTCAGATTTGAGTGCCATTTGTTTTCTTTTTCTTATTTTGATTAGGAGAATTTAATTATCATATTATATTTTGGATTTGCCCATTTTGGTAAATTCGTAATATTTAGGCTTGTTATAAAAATGGCTTTCAATATTTTTCAATACAATTTATCAATATTCTGAAACCTAGTTTCTTCTACTTGTAAACTCGATAGCGTTTCCATTTCATTAGTTGGTATCAGAGCAAGTTCGCTTGTCATCATGGTACGACCACACGAACAAAAGAAAAACCGTCCCGACGAAGATGATCAAGGGATGCAGGCACGGTCTATGGAGGTTGCTAGATAGGTGACTGTAGAAGCAACTTTGCAAGCAATGGAAGATGTCTATAACTCGAGATTGGTGGCAATAAAGTGGGCAATCAAGAGTTTTAGACTTTCCATAAATGAAGATTAAGAGAGGTGACAACAGTAAAAGGTTGATCGTAAAGAAGAAATTCACAGAGCCAATTGTGGTGAACCGCTTGAAGATCTCAATCGCAAAGTAGTACCTCAGAACGTGGAACCTGCTAGGCTAGTGCAGCTATGCATACGTGAAGATTTATGAAGTTATTCGAAAGAAAAAGACATTGAGGACTATGATAGAAGGAGCAAGAAGAGTTCAGATTAAAAGATTATAGAAGGAGCAGGAAGAGTTCAGATTACAAGATTAGCATTGATATTGCAGATTTTTATGGTGGGATACATGTTGAGGAATTTTTAGATTGGATAATGGATGTAGATAATTTCTTCTAGTATATAGAGATTCCATCGGATAAGTGAGTGAAACTTGTAGCGTTTAAGTTGAAAAGTGCAGCATCCGCACAGTGGTAGAACGTCCAAAATTGAAGAAGAGTTGTGGGAAACCATTAATCAAGTTGTGGCCTAAAATGCAGAGCATAATGAAAGAGTATTTCCTCCCAACAGATTACCAACAGCAGTTATATGTAAAGTATCAGAATTGCAAGCAAGGAAATCACAGTGTTGATGAGTATATGAAGGAGTTTTATCATCTACACACAAGGAATAACATGGATGAGTTTTAGTTTTAGATAGTTACAAAATATCATGACGGATTGAAACAAGAGTTGCAAGATAAGATTGTGGACGCGATTTGGGACATGGGTACAGTGGTTTCTAAGGCAAAGAAGTTGGAAGAACGAAAACAACGTACTGTTTCTAGAGTTCAGCAGAAGCAATTCACTGACATACAAAATAGAAGCAGTGTTGGGATTGAAAACAAGCAAAAAACATGAGTTGGTAATAGTTAAGCGCAACAGACAGCACAACTGAAGTTAAGATAGCAACCACTTAGGCAGCAGCAGCCACTTAGGTAGCAAAATAATCCCTATACAAAGCCTATGTTAAATAAGTGTCGAAAGTGTGAAATTTAGATTTTGGATGTTCTGGTTCTGGCAAAACAATATTATGCTAAAAGTGTTAATTTAAAGTTAAATTTACACTTCTCTATCCTGTTCCTTTCAAAAAGTGTTAAATTTACAAGAACTAGGGCTTAGATTGAATGAATGTCATCCTAAAAATTTAAATTTGGTAGAGGCGAAAGTCGACGAAGCAGAGATTGATGTTGAGGATGGGGATGATAAGGAGGCCTTGAAATTAAAAGCAGATGAGGAAGAGTTGTTGAACTATCTTATGAAGAAGACTTTATTGGCACCAAGGTTTGAAGAGTATAACCAATGCCATAAGATTTTTAGAACACATGGCACCATCAATGATAAGGTGTACAACGTGATAATTGATAGTAGTAGTAGTGAGAACATGGTTTTCAAGGCACTAGTTAATGTGATAAGACTTTTAACAGAGAAGCATCCAGCACCCTACAGTTATAGAATATTGGATATCTCGCAAAGGTGTAGGCATTGCTAGCTGAGTTCATATTCTGTAGGAATTCTATAATTGTAGGCAACTTAAAATTAAAAGCTGCATTAGCTAATACATGAGCATGCGTGTTGCAGGCTCCTCATATGATAGATAATCCGAGAAGAAATTATAAAAGAGAGGTTTTATTGAATAATTGAATTTAAAGTTATGAAAATAATTACAAGACTTCTCTATTTATAATAAAGAAAAATTACTTTCCTAACTTAACTAAAAAAAGGAAACTAAATCAAAATTCTAATAGAAATAAAATACTAAATCACATACCATAAATTGACTCCAATACAAATAGAAAATCTTAAAACAATAAAAATTCTAGAATTCTAAATTAACCTAAATTAACGTCCTATATCAACACATATGCGCATATATTCGTACTTTATTAAAGTAAGCAATTTTCTACAAAAAAAAAAGGAAAAAACACACATTTTCCAAAATAGTGTATTATCTTTTACTTCGTTAATAAAGTAAGAGAACCTATATATACATAGTACTGATCCAATCTTAAATCTTAAATTTTGTCAAAGTGAATATGTCACTAAAATATAAAAGCATATATTTAAATACATTAAAATCTATGTATTTTTATCTGTTAGTGACATCTTCATTTTAACAAAGTGAGGATATGCTCATTAGAGAATTATTATTGCCCTCATGCCCTCATATTATTTTTAATGCGGACACATTATTTAACCATGCAATTTAATATTGTTTTTCACTGACTCTGTCAAACTGCACCATTTAACAATCTATCCGAATGAAAAAAAAATAAATAAAAAGGGAATTAGGGTGCCCGCCCTAGTGAATATATGTACACTTCATTTAGAACGAGATTAATAATCATACATGGATGTGGTTGGGCATGCTCAATGACATGAGGCTAGTCGAAATTGATGCCCTTAATATGGGGGTACTTGGAACAGATGGCTCGAAGAGCAATGCCGAGACTGCCACGAACATCGACCAGTTGCTTGATGTTGTTGAAGCCCTTGTAGAATTCAAGAATGTTGCTTATAACCAGAGAGGTATGGTGATGCAATGCTATGTTAAAAAGTTTATTGAACCTAGGGTCCAATCCTGCATGCTCGATTAAATGGAATTGTTCCTTCAAGAATAGCATCTTTCAGTTGGGACCTACTTAAATTCCGAAAAAAACAATTAATCATGCTTCGTATATGTATAAGCTTCATGCATGCATCGTCTAGCTGATCATTTACTGAGAAAAAGTGAGTATTAGAAATTAATTAATTAATTACCAGCTCTCCAGGAAGACCTTGTCCTGATATAGGAGTAGTCCGGGGCCTAGTGAGACGCCATCTTTCTTAGGCACATAGTATTTGGAGACGGAATTCAAACTATACAGTCTCTGGGCACCTGAAGCATCAAGTGAGCATTCAACAATAATAAATTTTGAATTTATTAGAAAGATTTTAAATAAATTTTTGGGTAAAATAGATTTTACAATGAACAAAATATATACCTATCAATAATATTAAAATTACTTTTTACATAATATTCAAAATAATTTTAATTTTTATTTATTTATTTTAATATTCTGTTTCTATTTATTATTAAAAATTACCTTAACTATAATAAAATAGGTCTAATGGATTTAAAATATAAAAGTATTTTTAAATATTAAAATTATTTTAAAATATATATGTTATTACGTTTATTTTAATACCATATTTCTATTTATTATAAAATTTTGGAGTTAATTTTTTGGGGTTTATAGCGTCAAGAAGTATTATGGTAAAAAATGAGTCTTAATGTTCCTTATTGAAAACTTCAAGGTCTTTGTGACTATTGTTGTAGGCACCCTTTTCTCTACACAATTAGATTCTTACATAATTTCAAACTCAGTCTTGGTTTTGCTACCATCTAGTTGAATTAACTAAGTCAAACTTGTTTAGCGAGCATTATTCGTCTTTAATTATGTTTGCACATCAACATAATAGACTATATCTTTATTCTAAAAAGACCATCGTAATCACTGAAGAATATTTGTACTGAAGATTATATGTACTGAAGACTAGAAGACCAAAATTATCATTTGATTGTAACATGTTTAGTCCTTTAATCATGGACAATTAAGGGTTTGGCTACAATGCCGGGCTCTTAAAAAGAGAGCCTAGCAGCCTTAGAGCAACCGATTAAGAAACCAGTTGCTCTACTTAATTTATTTTTAAACATTAAATATTAAAATAAAATAATCTATGAATTAAAAAATTGTGGAAAAATAATATTAACAATAAGAAGAAAAGATAGATAAATGGCAAATGAAAGAAAACTATAATCTTTTAATTAGATTATATATAAGATTAATATTTTGAGCTTATGTTTGCAGTAAAACACTATTATGTACTTATTTGTTCCACATTATTTCACTAAACTGGATTTAATTGATAAAAGCACAATGAATTAAATTAAATTCAACTTGCGCTCAATAATTATATTTAAGAATATATCTAATTAACTAATTTCTATTTAAATCGTACACAAATTATGAATGCATTCATGAAATTGCACGTATAAATTTAATCGTCCAACTTTTTTATATGATTGATAAAATGATGGCTTAGAAAAGAACTTTCTTTTTTGCATATTTCATGCTATTTTTTTATATGTACATTTTATACTTCATGTTTACATTATATATTGATTTTTTAAGTTTGGTGTTGGTAGAAATGGTGCCAGAAGTTATTATTTTCCTACTCATTTCATGTAAGGTGTTTATGTTTCATGCACAACCTCGTCTTTCACATGTGTCAAGTAGTTTTTTTCATATTTATACCGTAGTCATGTTTAGTATATGATGTTGCATGTTTAACTTTCCTTTTTGCATATTTCATGCTATTTTTTTTACATGCCAATTTCATGTTTCTTATTTAAACTATTTTGTTGGATCTTTGAAGTTTGTTGCTTCATGCCATAAAAAATGTCACAAAAAAAATTTATATTCCTATTTCATGTACAACATTTTTTGTCACATATATCAAATACTGTTGTAAGTTTACGTCATGCTCATATTTAATTGTGGTTTGGTGTTTCATGTTATAAAAAATTGCGTCAAAAATTTCAAAATTCTTTAAAATGAGATGATATAATAAAGCTTATGCATAACGTTTTTTCGCTTCATCCAATTTCAGTAAGCAAATGCCGTAACCTAAAATTTAATTGTTGCCTTATAGCAAAGAAACTTAAAGACCAAAGAGAAAGATGCTACCATGACAAAACAATTCTGCTGACATTTCCAACTAATTGTAAGGTGGAGTTATACTTTTTGTGATTCCTACTTGGTGGCTTAATTGCCTCAAACTCTTCGGTGGGTTCTCAAGTCTTAATTGCTTTGTAAATAACTCAAAAATTTAAAGGCGGATGGCTAATTGTTGGTGTTGACAGTGATTCATTGGGAACAGGATCAGAAGTTGATGTGTCAACCCTTTGTAATTCTGGAACAACTATTAGTTGTTTGGGATGAACTGAGGGAGTAGAATTACTACTGTCAAGACTTGCAGAGTTTAGATGATCAGTGCTGTTATTAGTGAATTTATGTATGACAGGAAGAGTGGAAGGTTTATAGATTTGTTGAAGAGAATATGAACAAGATAAAGAAGGAATGGATGCAGTTGATTTGTGAAAGACTGAAATATATGCTCATAAAAAATGACATGCCTCGCTATATAAAGCTTAACTGAAAGATGTAAGCATTTATCCTTTATGTGATGCACTGTAGCCAAGGACAAGACATTTATTAGAATGGTAGTCAAATTCGTGTTTGTTGTAGTCTCTCAAATAGGTATAACATGCACAGTCCAAAGATTTGAGCATATTGTAATCAAGTTTATACTTGAAGATCCTCTCATATGGAGGTGAAAGGTTGAGAACAAGAGATGGTAGCCTATTAATAAAGTATACTGCTATATGAAAGGCATCCCACCAAAACTTAAAGGATAATTTGGAGTAAGCTAATAGAGTCAATCCCATTTCAACTGTGTCTATGTTTTTTCTCTACCAAGCCATTCTGATGATGTGTATTAAGTACAAGAATGTCTAAATACAATACCAGATTGATTTAAGCAATCAATGAAGGACTTATACTCTCCCCCTCTCCCACATCAGACTGCAACATCTTAATGGTTGTGCTAAATTGATTTTCAACTTGCAACGTAAAGAGTTTGAAGACCTCTAAAGCATCATATTTAAATTTTAGAAGATAAATCCAAGTGTATCTACTAAAATCATCAGCAAAACTAATGTAACAACGGTAGCTATCTTTAAAAAAAATAGGGGAAGGGCCCTATTGGTCTGTGTGAATAAGTTCAAGCACCTTAGAGGTTCTAGTTTCAGTGGAGGGAAAATGGAGTCTATGAGATTTATTAACATGCCTCACAAGTATATTGAAGTGCTTGTTTAATTTGATGAGCAGTGAAATGATCAGAGTTAACGTGCTTGAGAATATGTTGAAAAATGTAAGCATTGGGATGACCAAATCTATTACGAAGCAAAGTAATCTTGTTAACAGATGGTTTACAGAAAGGAAGAACATATTGATAACAAGACTTCAAGTTTGATTTATTGAGTTTAACATCAGCAAAAGCAGAATTGATATAACAACATGACAACAGGGATAGTGGTGTAGGAGAAGTGAATTGAGATAGGAAAGAAGATGGTGATGATGATGATGATGAGGATATGAGTAACAGCCTGTATAATCCTTTCTCAGCAAGGCCTTGTAGAAGTACCAGCCCCTTCAGAGAATCCTTTACATGGCAGATGTTACCAACAAATTCAATAGATAAGTGATTATCAAATGTAAGTTTAGAAATGCTTAGTAAATTCTTTTAATGGAAGGAATAAGTAGAATATCTTTAAGTGCTATTGCTGGGTGATGGTGTTTAATATTAGAACTTTTAAAACTAAAGAATGCATGACCAATGTGTGTTATAGGTAAACCTTGGCCATTTCTAATGGTGAGCTGATCAGAACCACTGAACTCTTCTATGACATTCATATTAGCCATGTTATTGGTTGAGTGATGTGTTGCTCCACTGTCAAGGTACTACCCTTCATCAGCTGGCCCTTCAAAATTTGCAACATAAGCAGCTCTAAGTGAAGAAAACGTGTTAGATGTATAGTATGGATCCATATCAGATAGCTGATAGCAAGAGTAATTCCTAACATGAGAGTCAGCAACATGTGGTCTAAATCCAATATATGATTTAAAACTGGTGATATAAGCAACCTTGATCCTCTTCCTCTGCCAAAAGATCTTGATGGATGTACATAGTTCTCAATGTACCTATGCCAGCATGCATCAACATTGTGACCAGATTTGTGGCAAATTTGACAAATAGGAACATTGTCACTAGATTCATCAGTAAACTGGCCATGAGGCATATTGAACACAGATTTGTTGTGTGATGATGCCTTGTGTATTGGCATTGGTGGTGAAGATCCTCTGCCAAAATTATTAATACCATTACCATTGGGAAATCCTGTGGGATAGGCATGAAAGAACATTCCTCTTCCACCACCGTGATTCCTGTTTCCAGCATTAAAATGTCCATGATATCCACCATATCCATAATCTCCTCTTCTGCCATTACCCCTCGTTAGAGAATAGCTTGAATTAACCATTCCATAATTTGCATTAAACACAGACTTAGCACTTTGATTCTGTTCCAATCGAGCCTCATGTGTTAAGAAAAAAGCATAAGCATCATTATATGACATTTTATTTGTAGTGATGATAGAGGCAAGATCTAAGTAACCAGGTCCAAATCCATTTAACACTTGCATCAACAAGTCTTTTTCTGATAAAGGGCTACCAGCACAACTAAGTTTATCAACAAGAATTTTAACTTTCAAACAATATTCTTCAACAAACATTGACTCTTTTCTAAGTACACTCATTTCATATCAAAGCTGCATCACCTTGGCCTCAGATTGAGCACCAAATTGCTTCTCAATAGATTTCCACACATCACAAGAATTATCACAGTTAAGAACTGAACTCAAAATAACTTCACTTATAGTTGATAAAAGCCAACCAAGGAGAGTTTGATCCTTAGCTCGCCAATTAATATAGGCTGGATTACTAACTTTCTGCACCGATTCATCATCTGTTGTATGAGTAATGTATTGTTCTAATATGATTTGAACATCAGATATGAATTCTTGAAGTTGGTTTCCTCTAGTTGAAGTGAGAACTTGTTTTCACCAAAGCAAGAAATTAGATCGATCCAACTTTACTAGAGTACTAAATGAAAAGGAAATTTGTGAAGCCTGAGCAATGGTTGTGGTATTTAAATTTGATGTTGTACTATTTGAGCTTGCTATGGCTCTGATACCATGAAAGAAAACAGAGATGTTGTTTGTTATGTTGTTTGGTTGCTGAGAAAATAGCTCAGAAAAAGATGTTTCTGGAATCTGTATTATTATTATGACTCAGCTCAATTTGTTACAAGAATACATTCTCTATATATATACACATCTCTTAAGCATTATTATTATTGCTAATTGATAACTAACTATCAATTAATTACAAGCTAAACTTTAGCACAGAGTATACAGTGTGTTGTAACAAACTTTAAAAGATTTATGCTTAGTTGTCAACTGAGCTGTCATCCTGCTTCCTGACTGCTGATGTCACAATTCTATTTACTTTCTTTAGCTTAGACTTCTCCTTCTTCTTCTCTGTGAAATGAGCTTCCTTAACACATATCAGTTCCTTGCTTCATATGTAAACTGTTCCATTAATTCAAGACCACCTTAATTGATTAGCCGTGTATTTTAATTAATTTTCAGCTGACATTGATCATCGATCATCATTGTGATTATTCTTCACCAAAACTTCAGCGTCGGATCTTCTAATAAATTTCCCTTTAAACACATCTTCCCTGGGTTTCACGGAATTTACTGCCTTGATGTCCCATTCAGAATAGTACTTGTATCGGAGATCGGCTCCGCCTGGAAATAAATAAATTCGAGTATAATAACTCGTAATACCAAACTTGTCAGCCAACGCCTTCTCTTCCATAATATCAACTTCCGCAACCACCTCTGCGCCCATAAGCTTCATGACTAGCGCCACATAATCCGGTGCCATACCCCACCAGTACCGATGAAAAATCACCATTACATGCTCGTTCTTTGCCATGAAGCTGCTGAAATTCTTTTCAGTCAAAGTCACCATGTCCTCCTTGTTTACAATCGCTGGCTGTACCGGCGGCGGCGTTATCGGTAGCATCTTGGGATTGGCAGCAGCAAATACATCATCTCCGTCGCTAGAGCTGTCCATTTTGGGCATAAGAAGTTGGAGATTTACTGCGACATAGTTATATAATCGATTTGGTGATGATGGCAAATGATCAGAACGTTGTGTGAAGTCAAAGATTTTGAAGAGAAGAAGACCTGAAAGTAATAAGAGAGAGAAGAGAGTTAATCGATTTTGCCAAATGGCAATTTGCTGCTTGATTTAATTGATGCAAGAAATCAATTAAAGATAATGTAATGTGTCTTTTGGTCGTTTTATAAAATATTTTCCTTATCCTATAATATATGTGACAAGTTATATTACATTAAAGTAAAATATTTGTTCAATTCAAAATTTCAATAGATACAAATCACCCAAAAGTTCTTGATTTTGGTAGCTTGCGCTTTGCATTGCAACGTACGGTGCGTTCTATATGTGAAGAAAAAAAAAATTATCAAACACTTTCTGTTGTTTTCTAGCAGTGGTACAAAGTGCTTGATCTTTTTAGTCATCAAACCGATGTTTATCCGTTCATTTGTATCAATCATGAATTAATAGTTTTCTAGATATTTTGTATAAATATAATGTGCCATAATTGAATTTGCCGATGGCCATGCAGATAAAAGTACTCAAAGCAAAAGAAACCGCTTTCTAATTTAAAAGATCAAATCTAATGCCAAGAATATATATATAAGAACAAATATATATAGTCGTAACTAAAATTTTGCACTTGTGATATCTAAGTTACAGAAAACAGCCATTTTTGTAGTGATCATTTGTGGGAAATGGAAATTGGATCAGATACCCTAAAATGCTTCTTTAATTACCTTCTTAATTTGTAATGGAGTCGTATCTGACTGCTGCTTCCTTAACTTGTGTTCCAAGAAATCCAATGCAAACGACTGCAAGAACAAGTAAGAAATCCATATCACGACAGAATCTTGAATCTTGATCTATTATTATTCAGCATTAGCAAAAGTATACATACAATAACAATGAAGGCGAAAAAAATGCACACCTTTATGTTGCTTAGGGTCAATTCACCATTAAATACATACTTCTCGCCATTGAAAAGGCCATTGACGGCAATTACCTGCATGCAAATTTGCACAGCAACCCAATTTTTTATGGAGGAAATGAAAAAAGAGAAATGCATTGATAAAGATTTCACAGAATCTAAAGGTAAAGCAAGAAACTCAGTCTTGGAGCGTGACCTGTGATTCCAAAATAATCAGAAATTTGTCTCCTATCACTTTGCAACAAGTCGATTTGAAAATACACCAAGAGAAGCTGGCAAACAATTAATTTCATCAATTATTTTAAGATCATAATGATAATTATTTTGACAGGCGATTAATTTCAGTAGTTTTCTGTTATCAAGTTTCAACAAATTTTGCTTCGTCTCCCTACGTCTCTATATGCAACAGGATTGCACTGAATCTCGACAGCAACGAATTGAATAGAATATTCTTTTGTAGCCATATAAACACACTTGCTATGTGGTGTTAAGTTGTATTCTCAACGCCTTTCCATAACGTGACATGCTTGGTCATCTCTCATTGTAGTCTTTAAAAAGTGTCTGCTTGAACTGTGTATTAGAAAATATTTGTATGCGGATGGATTACCTACATTTAGTGATAAATTCAATGGATTTCTCCAATTAGTTCTTTCTGGATCAACTTCAGTATTTCTGAGACCTACAGAGTTGCACAAAATTTACCACCAATTAGAACAACAATGTTGAAGACATATGTATTACAAATATCACATATACGAGCATATAATGTGACATGATAAAGTTGTAGTTGCGTCACACACCAAGATATATTATGATTTATGAAAGAATTTTGAGAAAATATATCATTGCTCACCTCAAAATGCTGTTGCAATACAGGTGAATGTTGATGCAGCGTTGTGTATATCTTCGCAAGTAAGCCTATGAGTGCATCCACTTGATCGCCCAGGAGATCCACCTGGAATCCAAGCCAAGTAATGAATCTTAAGAAAATTTGCTTGAAAGACACTTAAAATCTATATTCATCAAATCCAAGTTAAATTCAGTTTGTTTATCCTAAAAAATAAAAAAATTAGGTGAATAAAACTGAAATTGCAGCTCAAAACCTCAGTTTCAGCCTTTTGGAGATTCTTGCTTCTCCTGATAAATGCTGTTCTGTAGAGTAATTCCCGTTTTTGTATTGAGGCAACAAGCTCAACAAGCAAATCTAATTGATGCTTCATCTCTTCCAACCTGTACAAAAGTAGCACAGTAGTATGCTTATTAAGAGTCAGTCACTTGTTTAAACAATTAATTTTGATGGAACATAAATGTCGTAACACAAATAGCCATAGTCAATGTTAACAGTTAGATCAAATTAAAGTATTCAAGAGGAATTGTATATAAATGTAAATTGAAGTACCTCAAAACTTTGTCTGCTAATTTTGCTTGTGCTTGGAGCTCAAAATTTCCAAATTCTTTTGAAAAATCCAGTATAGGTGTAAACATGGAATCCAGTTGGTTTCTAGGAATCTCTTCATTTTGTTGCTGGAAAGTTATGGAATTTTTGTCATGCATATTCTCTGCAGGAATCATCTGATCATCAACTCTTTCCCGGTCATAATCCACCGTGCCTAAACTAGATTCCAAATCACTCATTATTGTCTTACTCGCAGCTAACTGATCTAGAGCTTTCTCAAGTTTGCTTCTTACCGAAGTAAAAGTGGACTCATCCTCATTCGTCAGTTCTTGAAGGATCTCATGCTCATTCAGCTGTTCAGTTTCCATTCCCACCCAATCAAGCTGTTTCTGGTGTTCATTTACTTCAGAACTTGCACTTATCATTAGATTTCCCTCTTCTTCCAGACATTTCAATAACATATCTAGCTTTTCGATAAAACTCTCCTCTCCACTTCCCTCGAAACTTCCATCTATTTTGTTGGTGGAGCTTTTCTCTTGTTTCCTGGCTTCTCCTTCCATGAAACATAGACAAGCATCATTCATTGCCTCACGAAAAACAAATTCCTGTATCTCCTGTCTAAAGAGATACCCGATGTTGCAAGCATCTATCTCTCTCTTCCACTCATCAATAGCTTCCCTGAATAAAACCATATGCACATTCTCCTTCACAAAATATTCTGCTATTTCAAGTGACTTGTCAGGAGCTTCGAGCTCTTGGAGTTTGCTAAATGTATAATTCGCAGTATTCACAAGATCTCTGATGGTCTCATCAAAGACAACACGAGAAACCTCTTCTGTTATAAGCCTGTCAATTCTATAGTTTCCAATTATCTGATTCCAATCCTTGTAAATTTCCCGGTACAAGCCTGAGCAAACATCCTCATCCTCACTTAAAGAGCATTCATCTCGAAAATGTTCTAATGTCCTATCAAGCGCGGAGCAAAACCCCTTTACTGCCTCACTGCATACGGTGTAATATATTTCCTCTCTCATCTGAGCCTCAAACTTGTTACTTTCAACTTCCTCTTTCAACATCCTTATTTCAATTTGTAGTTCTTCATTCGCTGCATCAGCGACTGACACGTTATTCATTTTCTTCCAGACGTCGTCCAAATTGTCAATGTCCGAGTTCATTTCTTTTCTCACATCAGATTCCAATAGTTTTTTGGCTGCAGAGTATTCTTTCCCTTGATCACCTCCATAGTCTCCAAAAGTCTCAGCCAACCTGTCATCGCAGTTTATTAAGTTATCCAATCTTACAATAACTTCTTGGATTCTTCTTTTTGGGCTAACCGGATCCCGTTCTCTTCTCAAGTTTGAACACCCTTTTTCCGGAAGCATTTCTCGCTTCAACCATTTGATCTCTTCACTTTTTCTCCGAATAATAGACTCGTGACTCTTTATGATCTTAGCAACAGATTGACCAACACCCTCTTCTGATTCTACTTCTTCAACCTTTGAGGAAAAATTAGCACAACTGTCACCTTCTGATAAAGATCTTCTTGGCCTTGGAGGAATCTTCCTCTCAATATTAATTTTTGTTGAAGATTCTAAATTCTCATTCCCTTTTGCAGCTTTCAGTTGAGTCTCGTTCTGATTAATAAAGCTCTCAAGCTCATTACGCAAGCACGTAACCTCTGTCATCAAATCCTGCAAATGCTCATTCAAGCTCATGAAAACTTGCTTCTCTTGCTTCTTCATTTCCATCTCAAAATTCTCCTTAAAGTCGTTAACAAAACCGTTAATCAATGTACAAATTGCATCCTTCTCAATAGTCCACCTCCATTGCTGCTCCTGAGGCCCCAGCTCAGACAAAAATATAGCATTCTGCATTTTCCCAAAAGCCTGATGCAAAGTCTCTTTCAAAATATTAATATCAGAACCCATCTGCTCAATCTTTTTGTGATCAATACCGCCATTCCTTTCCTCATCAATCACTTCATGCTCTATATGCAACACTTGTTGATCGACTGAATGCATCAACTCAGAAATTTCACTATCTCTATCCTCATCCCGACTTCCAGGACTGCTCATACTGAGCTCCGGGACACCATCATTCTTTGTTCTTTCAAGCTCCACGTTAGCATTTTGCAAAGCAACCAATTCTTTTTCCTTCACATCCAATGCCTGCCTAAGCTTCAACTCATTTTCGAACCTCTCCGTCAATTCCTTATCCTTTTCGCGGAGAGCCATTTCTGAATCCTGAAGGCGACCCTGGAGGCGGTCTTTAATTTCTTCCAAGTCTGCCAGGACTTTTTCATGGCAGCTTTCAAACATGTTGTTGTCTGCATCTTCCTGAACAAATTTCATGCACCCTTCTAGCTGAATTACTGCAAGTTCATAGAATTTCGATATCTCATTCAAGCGCTGAATGACGCCATCTTTGGACTTCACTTTGCCGTGAGCTCTGTCCATGGCGTAGTGCACAATCCACATCATTGTTGCATCTGTTAAAGAAATTCTTAGTGTGCCTTCTAGCAATCCAAAAAGACCATCCATCAGATTTTTTTTTTTTTTGTTCATCTATTGAAAATGAAGCAATAGAAATGTAAATGAGATCTTCCGTTTTTATGTTTCCTTGAAAATTGGAGATTACTTGACTTGTTCTAACTCGTTATTTGTTGCTTGTTACACATACGTTGAAGATGTGGCCAGAGTTATTCTTATATTTCCTTTAAATACTACATATTAGCATATATGCATAGATAACAAGGAATTGACAATTTTAGGAAACTCACGTTAATTTTTTACCATTAGATCAGCAAGATTCGTTCTAAATTGGTAGGTCACGAGACCTTCATTACTCGAAATGACTAATTTGTCCTTCGTTTCCTTCTGGAGTTCCCAAAAAGTTCTAACAGTTAGACTATTACCACCCCTTCAAACTTCTTTTAATACCCCTCTTTTAATTATGCCTCACTTGATGCCAAATATACCCTTGTCGTTCTAATCTCAGTTTTTGATTAATTAAGCAATATCAAGACTCAAGTCTTTGAACAGAAATTGCAGCGATTGGCACCCCTGCTTGCTTACGAGAAATTGTAGAATACCTATAATATATTACAACTAATTGATGTATACATAACATGTATAAATATATTTGATACAAGCACCAGTTGCATGATAGTTTTTCAAAATAAATACACACATGTTATAGCATTATTTGCTTATTGTATTGCTAACATGGTACATTTGATGCATTTTAGATTTTCTCCTTGCTTACACATATAGTCTGCAAATATATTGTAGTAGATGGAATTAGTGTTGTCAATCCTACAATTATAAGGGTTTATGGTTTTATCAAGTAATTAATTGGAGCCTTTGGTAAGGGAAAATGTAATACTCTACTACATGTAATTACTTGATAATTATTAATTGGAAGTTTTCATGATGGACGATGCTATACTCTGCTGCATGTAACAATAATAAATTCATTTTGGCTAATAATTCATTGATTTGCAGATTTTAAAGCAATTCCAACTTATATATATAATCACTCTCAGGTGCGGACATTTGTATTTTTTTAAATGGGGATACGCTTTAAAATCGTATGGTTTTAAAGAATTATTTTTTAATGAACTATAAAATCATACGGTTTAAGAGAATTAAAAATTAACTCTTTTAAACCCTACAGTTTTTAAATGTGTCCGCATGAGAAAAAAAAAATAAAGTACCACTAGAGAAGAACTATATATATAGCGAAGCAAATACCAAAGTGAAGATCACATGGAACAGAGAGCAAGTTTAAAATGGTGCGAGTTCATGATTGAAGATGAAGATGATGAGCAGAGGACATCAAGCTTCAAGCCTAGGAGTTATCAGGAAAAATCTATCAATCTAGCAGATTGTATTTGGAATTTTGGGAAAAAAAATAAAAACCTATGCAAGTGAAAGAAGTTGATGAGGTTATTAAAAAAAATTGAAGAGCGAAATAAGAAAATATAGGTAGTGTTAATTCTATTTATGTTTGTCTTTAAACGTAATTATAATAGAATAGTGGTTTTAAGGGATCAATGAAGAGGTGTCAATAGTCTGACTCAAGTTCTAAACATTCAACGCAGAAGCCAATATAGACGAGCGAAATTTTAGAGCAAGATTACTAATTTTCTCTTGATTTGTTATCAGATTAAGTGGGTTTTTAACTTGGATACTCCTAACTAGAGGTGATAATTTGGGTCATGATTTGTTTATTATATTCAATTCGATGAAAATTAAGTGGATTTAGATTTGAAAAAATTAATTCTTTTAATAAATGGGTGGATATAATTCAATTTGCTAATTAAACAAATCTCATCTCGGCTTGAGGATATTGATTCGTTTAGTAAATGGATCATAAACAAATTGAATAGGATCTATTTATTTAAAATTTGTTTATTACTCATTTAATGAAATTATTTATTTATCCTTAAATATGTATGAAAAATTTTAAAATTTGAAGGCTAATATGGTAAATTGATAATTATAAATAATAATAATAAGTTTGTATTTTGTAAGATGTTAAATTTATAATTTTTTTATTTTTTTTTGCTTAATTTTTATTTATTAATTATATTTTTATAAACAAATTCATATTCAATTCGGTTCATTATAAATTCGTTATAGGATAAACGAATAATAAATGAATCTAAATTCGATTATATTTGTTTAATAATTTTATTAAATAAATTAAATAAAATATTTATTTAATAAACGAATTAAATCTGAATTATAAAATTTTAATTCATTTAATAAATGAATCAAATTCGAATTTTTACTCAATTTATTTACGATTTAATTCAAATACTACTCATTTTTTCGTTTTATCACCCTACTCCTAACACAAAACCCTACTCCTAACACAAATTGCATTAGTTTGATTGAGCAGCAGGGGAGCATTAAAAAAGTATAATTAGCGTTGCCAACAAACGTGCCCAAGATTAATTTATTGGTTAATCCAAATAAAAAAAATCCACTTGGCACATTAGCATTGCTTGAAGATCGCATTAAGCGCCAGAATCTAACTCGGCAGAAGAGCCCGAACCGTCACCGCCCTTGGCAGCGCGTGAGGCCCTTTCTCTCAGCCAGTCCACCATCTCGCCATACACCAAGTCAACGTTCTCCTCAGGCTCGCCAATCAGCTGATGCCACATGCCTGGATAAATCCTCAGCGTCTTATCTTTACTCGCTGCGTGTTTATACAACTCCTCAACGCAGGCGGGATCGCAAACGACGTCGTCGCCGCCGTGGCATATCAGCATCGGCACCTCGACTTCCTCGAACCTCCCTTGCAAATCCCTCGACACGCGCAGCAACTCCAGGGCGGTCGCCGCACGCGGCCTCGCCACCGGCCTCCTCGGGCTCGACACCGCCAGCTTCCTCTTCCACTCCTCCTTGAACGAGACCATCGGGAGCGAACCGCGGGTGGGAACCACGCGCCAGGTAGGCACCAGCCACGCGACTGTGAAGAGAAGGTGCTCCAAGGGCCACGGAGGCTTGAATTTCTCGCTTATCCCGCACATGGCCCCATTCAGAATCAAACCATCCCACGCGCCTCTCTGACGGAGCGTTATGTAAAGAGCTATGGCCCCACCCAAGGACTCGGAGTACAAAAACGCGGGCAAATCCGGCGCGTGTCTCGCACGGAAGGAATCGAAGAAGGAAATCGCGTCTTCGACGACGGGGTTGAGGTCGGGAACGTGAGCGACAAGTCCGTCGGAGAAGCCGTGGCCCTGATGGTCGATAGCACACGTGGCGAAGCCCGATTTGGCGAAGAGGACGGAGGTGAGCTGGATAATCCAGCTGGACTCGCCGGTGAAGCCGTGGACGACGCAGAGGACGCCGAGGGTTTTGGCGGGAGGGAGTGGGGTCCACCACTGGGTGAAGAGCCTGAGGCCGCGCGAGTTGGTGACGTACTCGGAGGAGTGACTCACCGAGTGGCGGGCGTAGAACTCGTCCGGAGTCAGTGAGCCGAACAGGCTCCGCTCGTTGGCTTCGGCAACTGGGTGTATGGGCATTCTTGAAAATTTGATTTTTTTGTCTTTGAGAAGATGAGCTTTCAGTTTCAGTTAGTAGGTTGGTTTCTGTTGAGCGACGAGTTTCACTACTTAATTGCTCTACACAGGCAGGAATTTGATGTTTCTGGTATCACCTTCTTACGGTGCAACGCGACGTTTTATGTGTGGCCAATTAATGTCATTTTTTTTTTTTCATTAAAATATATAATGGCTTGGACAAAACTTAAATTGATTTTGAATTCCAATCTTGAGTTTAAAAAAAAAAAATTGTTTAAAATTACTTGGCAATACGCTAATTAGTTAGTCTCTACTTCAACTCGAGTAATTAATTTAAAAAATTATTTAAAAATTACTCAGTTAAACTACAAAGACAATTTAAAGATTTTACCTGTAATTGCATGGTTGTAGCATAATCTAGTTTTTTTTTTTCTTTCTTTTTTCTCCATGTTAATGTAATATTAAATGCCCAATAAATACAATGCCATTATTTTCTGGTAAGAACTAAGAAGAAATAAAGGGTTAGAGTGTAAGCGGAACCCCATCATGTAGCATACTGCTCGGTCACACACTAGTGAATCGGTGAATAGTGATGTCCTTGAGAATAAATAAGGCGGTTGGGGGATAGAGGAGGTTGTTGTCAGTTGTCACAGTCGAACAGAACTAACTCTGAATCGGGAGAGTTGCATGTTTCCACCACCAAATTGGTTTCCAATTAATCTACCTGTGTATTGTATAATTTATATTGTCCAATAACTACCAAACACATATGTACCGCAGAATCTCTTTATTATCTGTGAGCGTCATATGAATGTATGATTCAAATTAAAACAAGAAGACTGGCGGATGAACCTAACCCAAACAACCATTTATTGAGGTGTAGTCATTGGCGCAAGTTCACGTCGTGCCTTTTATTATTATTTGCGGTGGGGCAGTGGGAATTGGTTGAGTGTATTATTAGATGGTCAAGACTCAAACCCATGACCCAAATTCGGATGCAAGCCCAACCCAAAATGAGCCCAAACACATTAGAAATACAAAGCTTGAGCAAACTTATATACACTACTGGCTTTCTGGCTCTATTGCAAAAGAGTTGATGGAGACAATAGCACAGAGATATGAAGTACTACCAATGGTTTTCACTTTCCTATTAGATCAAATATACTGTGTACATTGGAAACTAAAGCAAATCAGTCTAACAAGACAACACTAACTAGAACTATTACTTTAGTTAGCACATTTCTTCATTCTCTTTCTTCTTCTTAACACTTCGACCCCAAGGCGTATGACCTTTGATATTCTTTCGATATGTACAATCTTGTCACGTGTACACATTGTTGTACTGATCACATGCCCCCATTAGACACTGCCTCAGTTCTCTTCATGATCAATGCAAGCTGAAAGGAGAAAGTATATCATATCAGATGACAAAATCTACCACTGGTCATTTTGATGTTTTCTGTATGATTGTTCACGTCGATGGTTTGGGTTCAGTGTTAAGAAAGAAAGAATGTGCACGTATACAAATTGGAAGTCATGCAATCAAGAAGAAATCTGCTTGATGTTAATATGAACACATGAATGTTATTCATCATAAACCTGACTGAGATGCATGTACGAATGAAGAAGGAAGAACAAGGACAAAATATCAGATCTTTACTGAGAACACCATTCAGGAACTTCATGCCATCATCTTCAGTTAACAACAGAGCGTAAATGTACCCAAATTCACAATTACTGAGAGTAGTACTCAACCATAAACCATATCATTAGAACTTATTCAAGTCGTATGTCTAGCTTCATAAGTGCAAATTTTTTTAATAAAGAGGAATATATGTGGTTTTTTCAAGAAAGAATCATACTTCAATGGAAAGAAAGACATCACTCAACAATACTGTTTTACCGAAAAGTTATATTTTCTGAAAGGTAAAATAGAAGAAGTTCATATTACTACATGGAAGATAAAGCAATGATGAAAATAAACAATAACTGCATTTTCCATCTTCAGAAAGAAATGAAAGCATTTCATCTAAAATATCAACTCTCAATCACTTGTATTGTCCTCACTACTACAGGTTGGGCTAGGATTAGGCAGCGAGGGATTGCATCATGTTGGCTTGGTGTTAAATTCAAGTCTTACCTAAACCCAGACCTATAATAAATTACAAGCAAGTACAACAGCTCTAAGACCATTAAGAAAGAAAACCCGATTCAGATTTGAGATTAAAAACATCAACTGATAACACCTCCTGAGTAATCCCTGTGCCATTGCCTTTGATTAAGTTCTTGGAAAGTTGCAGCACATGATCTCTTGCCCTCTTGAAAGAGCTCCATTTGCTAATTTACCAGTTCTTAATTCAAAATTCCTAAGAGGCAAGCACTATAACGCATGAACTTTTTTATACTTGAGCTACAAAAGTCTAAGGTTTTAAGCTAGACATGCGCCAAATTAAAAGCTTAAAATCTCTAGTCAACCAATGAATCAAAATCTAGACCGTGGCTGAAGCTGGCACTAGCATTATATGCAAAGCCCCAACACCATCCAATTCCCAATTCATTTCATGACTATTCTTAGTTTCAGCTTTAGAAACTTATTATGTAAAAGATGAGTGAATTGTGGATCGCCAAATCAACTTGCTTGTAAAGATTAAACTAAAAACTGCACAAAATAAGATCACTCAATATAACAAAGCCGCCTTTAAAATAAACCCATGTCATAAAACTTCAATTTTAACACAAATTGACAATCAACACATAAAAATTTAAGCTTTTACTAAAAGAAATTAAATTACCTCCACAGCAGAAACAACAGTAACAGCAACAAAGAACCATGAGTATCTCTCCACAAACAGCAACAAACCCAGATCTAAAATGAGATTTTTTTGAACTGGGTCTCTCTGAAATATCATTTCTTTGGTTATTATCATCGACCAAGAGAGTCCGCTGCTGATCGTTGCTTTGAGACTGCTGCTTCTTCTCGCTGTTCATTCTGTTGAGATTCCATTCCAGTTTCTTTAGATATGATATTTTGAACGAGTCTCTTATTCTCATTGATGGCCATAGATGCATCTCTTTGTGACGCGGAGAACAAGAGGGACGGAGGCGCACAAGATTTGCAGAGAGGAGACTGTTTGGTAGTAACTGATGTTTTGGATGCTGGCAAAGAGACGAGTTAACCTCAGAACGCAAGACAGAGCGTCCAACGGCGTCGTTTGTCAACTCGCTTAGACTACAAGCTTACCATAAATAAAATTGTTAACCAGTCATTGTTGGCATGGTAGAATTAATTGTGATCGCAACATTTAATTAATCAAACACGTATTACCCATTTTGTTCAAGGTTTCATTAGATTTGTGAATGGCACCATGCTTCTTGTCATACTGCATATAACTGAACCGATCGAGAACCTCAGTGACAAAAATCCGAGCACATGGAGAAAAATTATAGGGATCATCTACATATTCGTCTTACAACCTTCCAGATAAAATACAACCTCAACAAATTAATCTGAATAAGTTAATAATTTCGACTAAATAATAGATTTGGCCGATTCCGACTTAAAGTCAACATAGTAAATTAATAATTCGATAACTTTTTTTAGAGGATCTAATCAATAAATAAATTCACAATTAAAAATTAACAAATTTGAAACTAAATACATATGACAAATCTACTATTTTCTTTGTTGTACTAGCATAATGCTTTATACATTTCATCGATTGTACTCTCTTTACATTTTTGAGGTGAGAAATTATTAAAAAAAATAAGAGAGAGATGAGCTTAATATATTATCTCTAAAAGTCTTTTCTAATGAGTTACAATGTAATTATAATCATGCTATGTAATCTAACCAAAGGATTATCAAGTGATCAATTCACTCATTTCAAGATTAAATCAAAATTATATCATATAACTTGACAAAATCATTGCATTCTCTAATTATATTACCTCTATACTTTATAAAAATTCTTATTATGAATGTGACATTATCTTTGTAATATTTGCTAAATTAATAGGCTTTTCATAATCCTAAGTATATTAATTTAGGAAGGTTCTACTTATATTACTTCAGTTTCAATATTTCAGCTCTTCTATTATCTTAATCTTTTTTTAAAGTGTAATTTCCTTTTAGTTTTATGGTGTGATAGCAATGCCAATTGTTAAGATGATTGGTTGAATTAGTGGACGAATGCAGGTGCTACCTACATTTTTTCCCTACCAGGAAGGTATGTATAGCCTTTGTCATTTAGTTATGTGTTCTTGGCTGTCATCACCTTGTATGCATAGTAAACTTTCATTGTCTCTACACAGACTCAGCTCTCGGACACGGCACCGTATTTGATAGAGGCATGGGCCATGAAATTATATAGCCCAAGACAGGAGATAAAATGCAAGCCCATCAGGATTCAGGAGGTAAGATATTTCAGTCCTTGAAGAACCTTTCAAGATAATTTGATCAGGATTTTAGGATAATTAATTTATCTAAAACGTTCGATTTAGATGAAATAAAATCAAATATTGAAAATCTTGGGAAGCTATTATTAATTTTGAATCATTGTGACAAGCAAGCAACAACTAGCGTGCACGCTTGAGAGCTCCCATCATTTTGTCCACAACTTTATTATTATATGCCTCAAGGCTTCAAACACAAGCAGCTAACTATCGCTCGCTCTAATCCTTCAGCCCATTTATTATATATAGAAAGCAAACAAAGAGCTTAACCGATTAAAAAAAAAAAAAAAAAAGAAAGAAACCACATAAAAACAGCCACAAGGTGGGGGAAAAAAAGAAAAATGGCGCCAATCACTACTCTCTTCTTCCTCCTCTCTTCCTTGTGTTTTCTCACATCAAACCCTTGGGTTTTGACTCTACACATTTTTGCTTCTGATGACCCTCTCATGGTCTTGCCATTGGGATTCAGTTTTGCACACCCAGAAGTTGCACTTATCTAAAACGCAACTTGTGAGAGAGAGTATTCAAGCTTTGGCATTAACAAGAAAGGACAAAAGGTGCAGTTCCATCATTCTCCTCAAAGGCAGGAAGCAAGCTACAAGGCTCCTTTTTAAGAGTGTTTGTTTGTTTCGTTTTAAGCAAGCTGGGTTTACCACCAAGAATCTGTATCTTTATCTTTAGTCATGAATGTAACCATATGCTGTGGTAGTGTAATGGATTAGGCCTATCTTCTTCTTCAAAGGGAAATAAACTTTTGCGGTTGAAATGTCTCCATGCTTAGCTTGGATCATGGGCCTGGGCGGGCATACATTTTACTTTTGAATCCATTTAAAAAAGCCACTCAATTGACGTTAAATAAAATGTGTGACTCATCGAGACAAAATCTAGTGTGCATGTATATCGAGACAAAATCAAGGCATAAAATGGCAATGAGCCCCAATGTGACACATGGAAGACATGAAATGGCATTCCATGGTGTCATTTTGACTTCACGTTAAACGAGAAAAGAATAGGAATAGAGGCGTCAAAACGACACTACATAGGTCTTGTTCATGTCCCCGAGTCACCATTTGGACTTGATTTCATTTCTCATAAGGCAAGCTGCTACCCTATCTACGTGGGTATGCCGTTTTGTCAACACAAACTTGATCTAGAAGGTTATGTGATAGTGTTTGATGCATAACATTACTTACTAGATACATATAAATTTTATGTTCCAACAGAGATGGATGATGAGGGACCTTTAGCAGTTGAAATGGGAAAAGTTATTAAGGATTGGCTGAACAAGTGGGCTTCGAAATATTGAAGCCCACAAAGCACGCACTACACGGAGCCCACCACAACCACCGTCACAATCCCTAACGAATCTTTCCACATTTTGCTTATTTTCGGAGAGAAGATGAACTAGTTGTAGTTTTTACAACTTGAAAACTTTTATTGTCCAGCAAACATTCATCCATTTGCTTTTTGCTTTTATTGGAGTGCCGTAATGCTTTTCCAAAGAACCTTTTAATCAATGTGGAGGCTGGTAGCTAGCGGCATTTGTCTTCGAGCTATGAGTGCTAGTTGGAAGAATAGTAAAATGACAACATAGCTAAATAATTTTTTTTTTACCCCTTAAAGCAGAGTAATAATAATAATAATAATCACATACAAAGAAAATAATACAAAGTAGAATGAGACAGAAACGTTGAAGTGAATTCTAAGGAAAGTGCTTGAAAACAACACATGGGATTACAAAAGAGCCCCTCATTGTCTAAGAGACTTTATCTACAACTCCAAGAGAGCACAAATCACACCCCCCTCATTATTCACTTTTTGAAACTTGACACACATCTACTCCTTCCCACTTCTTCTTTCCAATTTTAAATGATTAAACCCCGTGAAGAAGGATAATTCACTAGTTGAAATTAAAATCAGACATGGGATTGGCTCCTGAATGAACCAAGAGCCTTGACAGCTCCAGCTCTCAAGATGAATTGGTGGTAGAAAGCTGCAATTGCTGCACCAATGAAGGGTCCAACCCAGAAGAGCCATTGGTCATCCCAGGCCTTGTCCTTGTTGTAAATAACAGCAGCCCCAAGACTCCTTGCCGGGTTAATGCCGGTGCCAGTGATTGGGATTGTGGCCAGGTGCACCATGAACACAGCAAATCCAATGGGGAGTGGTGCCAAAACCTTGACAAATTAATTCCAACGACAAGAACATCAGAAAAATAAATAAATAGAGAACTACTGTGCACTTGTGACATACCAAATACCATTCATTCACACGTGAAGCCCATAATTCACTATCAAAAAGTTATTATAAATTAAAAAAAAAGAATTAAAATTGCGAGGGAAATAAAAAAGAAAGAAAGAAAGAAAGAAAGAAGCAAGCAGGCTGGATTCTTCACGGAATTTCCCAGAAAGACGAAAACGACACCGTCCTCGCAGACACATAAAAGATGTTTTTCCTTTTAGTCAAATACAATAAAAACCCACGTCACAGCCACAGCATCCGCTCAGGGCTCCGTAATCTAAATCTAAGGCAAAAAAGCTTATCAGCTTGCGAATCTTCTCAGTCAAGGGAAAACGCAAAGCAAAAGAGACACTTCAAAAAGAAGAATCTGCTGCTTGTTGATTTTCCGAGAAGAAGCAAAACAACAACATTAATTTTGGTTTTGGTCCCCCACCTGCATGTGTTCTACCTATATAGCTCTTTATTTATGGCCAAAAATTGATGGACCTTCCTATTCATAACATCGTTACCAAACAATTCTTTTTATCTGACGGGTCTATTTGTTAGATAAAAGGAAATAAGTTTTACTTTCCACATCCTGAACTTATTATAATTTCGCTTTCTCACCTCGTTACAAATTAATGTGTTAGTAGTAACTACTAACTAAACACGACACGTTAATAGAAAGTCTCTTTTAATCTTTCTACCACCCTCGAATAAAGTCAAGTAATCAATAAATCGAACGAGGAAAAACAGGCCCACGTGATTAATAAAGGATTCGTACATAATGAATGCAAGATTCAGCGTAGCAAATTTACTTTTCAAAGGAAGGGACAAGGCACAATATAACAAAAATATTTAAAGAGCTATTTATGCATCACGGCATGTGTTATGTATGTGTATGGTAAGTAACGACAACAGAGATCATATGACTTTACGCTTAAATAGATATAATATTAATATTAATAAATAAATAGATTTGTTAAAAATCGTTAATTGATTGATTAACTAGTTTGGCTTACGGGGATATGGGAGTCTCTGGCGCTTCTTTTGGGATCAGTGGCGGAGAAGACAGTGTAAACCAAGACAAAGGTGCCGATGATCTCGGCGGCCAATCCAACGCCGGTGCTGTACCCATCAGCCAGCTCGTTGGCCCCGCCTCCGTACCTTGTGTAGTAAGATTTTTGGAAAGCCTTGACCAACCCAACACCGGAGATAGCACCAAGGCACTGTGCCACCATGTACATCACGGCGCGAACCAACGATACCTTGCGGGCCAAGAATAGTCCGAACGTTACTGCCGGGTTAATGTGACCACCTGTGCAGTACACAATCAAACAAAATATACATATATATATATAAATAAATTTTTTTTTAAAATGTTGTAACTGTTATGCTTCTGCTTAATTTTTGAACGGACTGTAATATTTTTTTTTTTTTAGTATACCTGAGATACCGGCGGTGCAGTAAACGAGGACAAAGATCATGCCACCGAAGGCCCAGGCGATGCCGAGAATGCCGACGCCGCCGCATGCGTCGACGTTCTTGGCGGGATCGGTCTGGCTTTTGTAGCCAATGACAGTCAAGACGGTGATGTAAAGAAAGAGCAGGGTTGCTATGAACTCTGCTATCAAGGCTCTGTAGAATGACCATTTGGTCAGCTCCACGGCGTCGAATAGCGGCGCCGGCGGCGGGTCCGTGTAGTCCTTTGCTGAAAATGAGCCGTGCTCTCCCACCCCAGTGTCCTTCGCCATTGGAAAACCAGTAACAACGATTTGAAGAGAAACAGAGAAAACTGAGAGCACTACAAAGCCACAACAAGCACAAGGAGTGAGAAGCCCTCTCTCTTTTTTTCTTTTTTCTTTTTTTGCTTGTTTTTTGGTATGAGAAATGAATGCAACTGGGGGTATATATATTGCAAAGAAATGGATGATACTAGCCCTAACTAGGGGTTTCTTTTTCTTTTTACCTTTTTTTTTTATATTTAAAAAAAAAATTAAGATTTTGTAATAGTAGTTGATTAAGTAAAAATATTACTATGTTAATTTGGCTAGGCTTCTCTATCAACCGACCCTACTTGACATTACCTCTCCACCATCACCTGCCCACTTACTAATTCTCTGCTGGCTTGCAGTATTTTCTTTTTCTTTTCTTTTTTTTTTTTTTTTGTGTTATTGGCCAAGTCATTTGCATGCCACTTACTCGTATCTTTGCATTTTGCTCACTTTTTCTTAAAGATTACTCGCTTTTGTTTTCTTTTCTTGAAGTACACAAATTTCGATTCCAACTAGTTAATTTTCGTTTACTTGTAAGGGTTAAATCTTTAAAAATCCATCTTTATAAGCTACTTCAAGTCTCTCTGATTCTTTAATAAGAATACAACATATCTACTTTTGGTTTATATAAAATGAAATTTTTGAATGAATAAATTATATGTGTGATGCACGAATTAAAATCTTCTTATGATATGCGAGTTTCGAAAATATCTTATGTTACACATTCATCAATGATTGTTTGTATAGTTGAGATTTGATTATTTTTATGCTATTTATATATTAACAACCAATTATTCACATAAATTTTACTTTTAAAAAATTAAATAATAAAAAATCCTAATTAGTGATCTTAAATTAAGCCAATATCAAAATTTAGTAGAAAACATACCTTAAAAATAATAGGAAACTTCTTTGACTAATGTAGTCTTATAAATAATTTCTTAGAAACTTTTATCCTTATATACTTAAAATAAAATTTTGAGTGGTATTTTTCAAATTAACGTCTTTTTATGTTAGATTATAAGTCCGGCTATGGTGGAGAATTAGAGATACTCTATTATAAACACTTATTTATAACTGTATAATTAAATTTATAACATATTTTTTATTATTTATTATTTTGATTATGTGGTTATTTCCAGCAGAACCGTTGCCTTACATTATTAGTCAAGTCAATTTTGTGACGGCAAATTTACGCCTTAATTTATTCATTAGGGGAAAAGGAAAAAGGTTCGGCACCGGTGACGTGCCTTGAAGGGTAGAGCCCGTGAACAATTAGGTCAGCGGCTGGCTAGGCGAACCAAAGCCCACGCGTCAAAATGACGGTGCAGGTGGCAGTCCACTGCTCTGCCCTTTTACCCAAACCGCTGAGCCGCTGACGTTTTGCTTTCCTTTTAAACCGCCGGTCACGAAAAAAAAGCATGAAATATTTTTACGAAAATTTACCCCAAAAAATACCCCTATTTTACACCATACAACGTAACGAAATTCCGAGTTCCAAGAAACTTCCACGTGGCTAATTTGGGTTCACTAATTTTTCCGCTTTGGATTTCGTTTTCTGCTTTGGAGTTTACATTGCCACACGTGGCGAAGATTTGTGGCCTCCTAGTCTTGTCCGGTCCGGCTTGTGGGGTCCGGCTTGTCGTGTAGTCGCTGGTTTCTGATTGGATAAGAAGGGTAACGAGATGACGTCAGCGATCCGGGGGGTCATTAAAGACTCTGATGACGAAGTGTCGTTATTCACTGTGAATAGTAAAAATCTTTGGGTTTTGATAATTTTGATTGTCGTTATTCGAAACTTCAGTACTTCACTGTGCTGTCAAAGAGAAAGAGAGTTGTTAAAGCCTCAAAGGAAGCTTTTGTAATGGTCAGAAATAAGTGCTCAACGACATGGACCCACGTGTTATGTCCTACAAAATACCATAATGGGAAATTTGGAATAACACAAATCCATATTTATAATAATAATAATAACAACAACGGATGATAATGTTAAAATTACTTTAAGATAGAACACTCTTTTACAATTAAATAATTAAAATTAAAATTTATATTTTTATTATTTATCATTTTACATAATAGTTGTGATTAGTATTTGATCTTAGAATAACTCTAAGATAATCATAGCCTAATAATAATATGTACATGATAAAACTATTTTATATGTTGAATTGAAAAAAAAAAAAAGATGACATGTTAATTTAGAAGTCTAACAAAAAATTCAAATCAGTACACGATTATTTGAGTATCTATAAGATCGTTCTAATTTTTAACCGAAAGCTTGAAATTGCTGGCAAAAAAAAAAAAATTAAATTAATAATAAAAAAAATTTAAAAAAGAAATCTTAGATTTGATTCCTTTCTAACTATTTTTGTGCATGAGAGATGTCAGCGAATGAGTTTTACGACAAGGAAGCAAGACGGATGTTCGGATAATGGATTAATAAGATTATTAATTCAAAATTAATGGAGGGAACAGCTATTTTTTAAAAATTTCTAAATAATCATGCATCATCGTAGCTTCATAAAGTTGATTAAACAATTCCCACTCTCTTCTCACGTGATCCTATTTAATCGGCCTTCCCGATTTAAATCTTTTCTTTTTTAACATCCCTAATTACATCATTAATCGAACATAATAATATTTAAAGTTTAGTTATATTAGAATCGCTCTACAGTTGAGCACTTTTTTATAGTCACACAATTAAAATTACAATATATTTTTTATTATATATATCACTTTATGTATGTGATGATAATTCATTCTCTATCTTATAATAACTCTAAGGTAACCGTGGCCTAATATTAATTACATTAAAATGTTTTTTTTATCATTTAGTCAAACCCTAATAATTAATAATCAATATAAAAGAGAGTCGTGAGGGTCCCGCCAGTGGAGACCGATGGTTATTGGTCGGTCAGCCAGCGGAGCAACGGCATCAAGCACGTGGGAGCCCACAATTGGCGACCCACATCGGCTAGACGTTACAGTCTGTCGTTAAGCTTCTTCTTCTTTTACTGGTAGCAGCTGATTATGACAAATTTATGAAGCTATCTCTGTATTTGGTTTTTAATTTTTGAACGTTAAAGCTAAACTGAACAAAAGGGAGGGGGAATCCATTCCGCCACTATGTTCTGTTTGGATCATTTTGCCAAAAAGAGAAAGATTATTTGTTTATATATATATATATATGAATGTTTTTTTACGAATCACGAGAGTTTGTTTGTATTTAAATCATAAAAGGAAAATTATTATTGGAAATTGTCTACTCGGCTAGTCGTTACAGAATTTGTCAACAAGAGTACTTTATTAGTGGATAATGACTAACTTAAGCAGCAGTTAGCATAAAGCTAACGTAAGGAAGGGAATCCAATCTAAGACTTTTGCCCTTCTACTTGGCTTTTCTCTTTTTAGCATAAAGGGCAAGTTGGTTAATTGATTAAAAGAAAAAGCTCTATTGTAAAAAGTGGCTAAATCATTCTTTAATTTGGCCATGCCTTTTACTAATTCCAATGGGATCTTTAAGCATTGGTCTTCTTTTGTTGTTATCTTTCGCTTTCATAAGCAACGGTAACCTCATAACCTAAGTTTGAAAATTGGAAATTCTAAATGGTCAGTAAGTCATTTTCAAAATCGTATTAAAATAAAAAGGAATACATGCTGAAAGTATTGTTCACGTAAATATAATGCCATAAAATATCACGTCGCGGTGTTATTTATGTAAATAATACACGAGATTATATTCTTATCGTTAACGAATATCTTTGAAATACACATTAAACTATATTTTCAATGACATGTTTTATTTTTACTTATACATTATTCAGTCATATAGAGGGAAAATTAGAAAAAAAATTAAAAAAAAAATGAAGCACAATTTCTATAACTGTGATGATATATCATGCACTCCATTTATGCCCCAGTAGACAAGTAACTTATTTTGAACGATGTTGGCTTGGCTCTTAGCTCAAATCTTGAACCACATATTTTTTTGTTTTATATAAGAATGTTTTTATCTTTATAGTTTTCTTTGCTGCAAAACCATGGTAATCCCATTAGTTAAGGCATGTTTCTGTCACCACCAACTATTATAGCTGCACGACAACATGATGCATATCCCAATTTAACTAAAAGTTCATTTGATCATTTTTTTTTTCTTTTTGGTAATTTCTAGAAGATTAATGTAAGCCATCGAATAAATTTGGTCAATAATTGCATTTATTTTGTTTTTTCACAAAGCAAAATATGATAACATATCATGGATTAATTGGAATAAAAGGTTGTTTAGCGAGAATATGCATTTTAGAAGAATGAAGAGAACGTGCCAATAATTTAATTAGAGGAAATAAAAAGAAGAAATCGTTCTAATTGGAAAATTAAATTATTGCACGATTATCCCAATAATTTTCTTTGAACAACTTTGATTTGTTGGCAATAATTCAATCATTAATTAGTGAGCTAGTTTCTCGCCAATCTGTAAATGAATGAGATGGAGGGGATAATGGGGTGGTGGCTTTTGACCCAAAGCATGTGGTAAATTACTTGAGGTCTTGGGTTGGTCGCACAACAAACATCACAAACATTTTAAATATTGTTGATATGAACAATAATGTCAATGATAAATTTGATGATATTTGGAAAGTAAAATTTTTGATAAAGGATACACATTAGTGAAAAGGGCAAATAATAATAATAATAATAATAATAATAATAACTCCACCTTGTTTGATCAATTCGAAACATACGTGGATTGTAGTAGATTATATAGGTTATTGTCAATAAAAGTTTTTTTTTTAAACGGTTAATAAAATTTAAATGCATAAAAATTTGATTTGCGAACACATATTTAACCAAGCATTACTGAAAATCAAATCTTTTATATCGACTAATTTAATGTATTGAATCTATATAGTATCAAAACTAAATTTATTTATCTATTTATTTCTTGAATCCACTTTATACATGAGGTTTTTTTTTTTTTCCTCTTTTTGAAAACACTATATTTAATTCAATGAACCCAACAATCTTTGCGTCGTGTTTGGATTGTAGAACGCCATGTCTAGGAAAGCCGGAGCACAAAACGATACAAAACGATAGTGAAAGTAGCCGAACCGACCACCGACCCAATTCGCACTCTCTAGTCACCCAACCAATTGAGGCATGCCACGTATTCATCTGACCCCACAAACACTAAATCGGTGGACGGCTCGCGATCAGTGTCACCGACTTTCAACAGCCGCAATCTCATTTTCCACATTTTGTGTAGTAAAAATGGCTGTGATTTTGCCACTTGTCCAAACATATTGCATCAAGTAGATTTGGTCCCCACTTTCACTTGATCTGAAAGTAAGCAAATTTTGTTAATGTCGGAATAAAAATTGTTAGCAAAATTGCTTTTTGAAAAAAAAAAAAATTAAGAGAGGACAAAAAGTTTAAATTTGAGTTTTTTAAAGCTCGGATAATGAATTTGATAACATTAAATAATATTTCTAAAAATGAAAAATGTGTCTAAATTGATGTTTGCATAATAATAATAATAATAATAATAATAAAGCACAAACTATCTAAGCATGTTTTTGATATATTTCTTTTATTCTAAATATTAATATATTGCAAGCAATATTGTAAAAGAAAAACAAAATCTCAAAATTTTAGGTAAAAAATAGAAGAAGCAAAAGAGAAATTTCATTTTGTTCAATATTATTTTGAAATTCATCAGTCAATTGCAGTCATTTTTTCATCAATTTTATTCTTAATTGCAATATATCAAAATTTCAGTCTTTAAATATATTTAAGAGTCCGGTTCATACATTTATAATATAATCCAAAACTTTGATGAATATATAGAAATTAAAAAAAAAAGTATCAATATTAAAGTCGAGACCTCTACGGCCATCAATTTTATTATTGGAAAATGTAAAACAATAGCTCCAAAAACGTTGCCTAACGAAAGTTAAGTTGGTAAAATGGTCGGCTGCCTCAATTGTTGACTGTCTAAATGAAATCTGTCGTGAGGTGGACATGGAGCATGCTAGTTACTAGTTAGTATCCGAATGAATCTTTAAACTGGAGATGCTCGAGTTATTTGTCGTTTTATCTTGTCCTTTTTGATGCAAAATTGGTTGGACTATTAGAGTTAGAAATCGGAAATTTTGGATGAAAATGATGGCATTAATAATTGTAATGGGTTAACTTTCACAATCAAACAAGAAGGAATTCAAATACAAGCCCGACCCGAGTGATTGGAGTTCTTCACCTTCTAAACATTGAGAGTAGGTAGGTTCCGCTTTTCTTACGATAGATTTTCAACTATACTCGGTGTGATCTCAGATTGTGCTATAATTATACAAATCTCTTAGGCTTACCATAACATTTTGATTGTAATATATTACTTTTGAAAATATTTGTATCAGTGTGAGAATTAAATTTAACCATATTTGGTTTTGATTGAATAAATTATTTGTTAGAAATGATATATTGTCTATATATTTGTCACTTTACGAAATTAACTCTGCTTTTGCTTCAGAAAATAAAAATGGAAGACGATGAAAAGTTAGAATGTTGAAACAAAATAATAATAATGGATTCTGGGTATATTTGGGACACAAGAGACCTAGCTTGAGAACAAGGACAAAGCCGAATAGGCATTTTCTAATCAAGCTCATTACAGGACCCCAACTCCCTCGTTATAAGGTCCTGAGAAATTTTGTACAATTTATTGTAGGGCAAGAAATGGAGATGCCAATGAATAAATGTCCATAACAGAAAAAGCAAAGTTTGATACTCAAATTCCCATCACAAATAAACAAACATCAATTTCAATTTCTTCTATATAGGACCACTTACAAATCTTTAAAGATCAGTTGCCAGATTATTTGGTGCCCATACTTTACTTTTACACTGAGAGAGCTTTCATAATGGGTGTGGGTTCCAACTTTCATTAGTTTTGTGTGCACCAAATAAAAAGTTGTCTCAATTGAAAATAAACGCCACATAGGCGAATAATCAAGTGGACAGTCACCAAAGACACATAGTATACCACTTTTCTGTTATGTGCGCGCCATTTTATCAAAAACAACATGATAATAAATAAAGGATAGCAAGTCTTGCCATTGCCTTCCAATCAAGTGCGGGCATGAATAATCTAGACTTTTGAGGCAAAAGATGTTAGAAATTATGATCCAAAGTATAAGCACTGGTAAATGTTTCAGGAAGCGGAAGCAGAAGCACTATGTACACACTTTCCTCGCATGCTGCTCGCAAATCTCTGAAGTCTTATCATGTAATTGATTTGAATCATGAAGTACGGCCGAAAAATATGATGTGGAATCAGCAGATGGAAATTAATGGGATACTAATGATTACTTCGGGGATCTCATATACACTAGATACAACATATTTTGAAATAAACAAATACATAAAATGCCATATGAACCATTCGTGGGAGTTAATCATTTATCACCACGCTATATTTTATGTTACTGTGCTGGTCTTGTTTTTGCTTGCAGATGAATCAACTGACTCATTCACTTGGTTACTATTGAAAGCATGACCTGAGTGCACTCAGAGGGTGGCCTCCACCACTCAAGTACTGCAATTATGTAGTACATGCACTTATCAAGAATTTGCCTCTACATGTCAAGCTTCCTTTCGTCTTACAAGTCAGGTTTTACGACCAGTCATTGAGGCTCTGCCAAATGTAGGTCCCGTGGTGGAAACCATCAATCAGCCACCATGGCTGGTCCTACCACCTCAACAGGCTGAAGTGGTGGTAGGACTAGCCTACACAAGTTCCTCGTTGATGAGATGGAGAAAAACTTATTTGGGATGGGAACACCATGACATCTATGCATTTGTCCAATAACATTTTGACACACTTGTTTTGAAGTTAATCAATCATAATACACACACACACACACACACACACACACACACAGAGAGAGAGAGAGAGAGAGAGAGAGAGAGAGGTGATTCCACTAATATTTTAACATATTCCATCATAATATCCTTAAATCCTATAAGGAAGCGCAAAAATATTAAAATACCCAACAATGAAGTATACTGCATTATTCCACTGTGAAGTAAATGCATAACATAACATGAAGATGTAGGGTACATAATCAGTGTGCATATTATGCTACAATGCAATGCATAATAATTTTAGTGTATTTCTACAATAAATTATATCAAATTACCCTAGAATGTAGTGTGTTGTATTACCTTAGACAGCAATGTAGTCAAACTCTGCAAGTTCTCCTAAAATACAGAGTATAAATATTACCATACAATTAAGAAACATGGGCCGAAGGTGGAATAATCAGCAGAGAAGATTTTAGAGTCGAGTAAAAGAGACCTGCTGTTAACTTCAGTTTAACTAAGGAAAGGGCAGATAGAAGACAACAAAGCACCATTCCACCAAAGCATTTCTATACAGAATATACATAGCACCCAAACCTAAAAATCTGACAAATAATATACAGCTGATACAGCCACCAAAATAGGCATGAAGGGTGATTGCACTCTTTAGTAATATAATGGATGGTAGAAACAAACACTACTATGCCAAAATAGAAACTTTACACAAAAAGAGACCGAATTTGACCTTTTAATTAGAGAAACCAGCTTCCATTGCTTGTAAGATAGCAGCAGTATCAAATCTAAAGTTCCTGAAGCTTTTACCAGGCCCTGTGTCAGGAGGCTGAGAATCAGATGCAAGTTTACTTAACTGGCTCTCAAGAGCTATTGTGTTACTTCCTATAGAATTGTTCTTTGCTTTCCACACACAGATCCCTAGACAGAAAAGAGATCAAATTAGAAAGACACCCAAGTTTCTTAAAAAAGTTCAAAGCTGATTCTAAATTCTTGTGCAACACAAATACAAATAGAACTGTCAGACGATTCACTTGCGAGCCTACTCAAGAGTTGACCCATTCAAGCAAGAATCAAACATGCAATGCTTGATCCTAATAATACACAACTAGAATGAAGTTCTACAGAAGGGAAGGAAAACCTTTGAGAGGCATATCGTGTTTTGGAGCAATGGAGGGCTTATGTGCTGAAATCCATTTCTTCAACGATCTGCACAAGTATACCACACCTACTAAGCAAATGGCATAAAATGGTTTTAAAAGAACAAGGGACATCATGCCACTTTGTACTCACGCCAGAAAAGGAGCCACCATATAGAGCTTAAGACCAGTAACTCCATGAGATATCACATCATCAATAGCCGGCTGAAGTTCATCAAGCCGCTGCCATGCAATTTCCTGCATGCAATAGAAAGGCATGCTTGTGAAGAAAGACTTAAAGATAGGACAATAACACGGTAAAAGGAGAAGAACAAGGCTTGCCATTCTTCAAATAATAGAAAATTCAAGTTCCAAGGACTTTTTAATGAACCAGTTTTCTCAAAATTATACTGAATGATCACATTTCCCAGACAACTTGATTACAAGGTGTTCACTAAAAGAAATCTGGTCACTATTTCACGGCAAAAGTAACTTCTAAAAGTTAGTGATGAAACATAATACACTTGTAACATACTTGATAAGAAAGGATATTCAATGCATCGCCAGCCATACTACACAATGGTTTTTTGCAAAAAAATTGTGATATTATATACCATTTGTATGTACAAAGGAAAAAAAAAGAGTCAAAAATCAAATAAAATAAGAATGGATGGATGGATTTAAAATGGATTTCGCCACAAACTGCAACTGTTGCTTTACCTTTTGACATTTCCCAGACTTAAGATTCTACAAAGAGCAAAAACTGAAACAACAGATTAACTACAAAGGATAAGGAAACCTAATTCACTTTTTCACATGTCAGCATCTGTTCTCGCATATATGATAACACATGTATTATGTTTTTTCCCCTCTTAAGGAGATCAGTAAAAAAAGGGGGACAAATGGAGGATTAACATCAAACCAATAAATGTTGTTCCAAATTTCTAATAGAGAGGTAATTTAGGGAAGAATGAAATTGAAAATTATTTACAAAAGAATAACATACGCTAATCTCCTTTTTCGTTTGAGGGGCAAAGGCAGTATCATCTCTCACTCCAGCAATTATGTAGAGCCGCACCCTTTGCTGTCCAAATATCTTTTCAATATAAGCATCTTTGTTAAGAAGCTTTGAAACATCAAAACCAGTTTCTTCCTGAACCTGTGCAACCCATAATAAGTAGGTCAATATTTATTCAGAGAGGAAAATTGACTAGCATATTCTTAAGAAAACCTTCAGGCTACTACTAATCGCATACATACGCCTATAAAGTCAAATGCCAAAACCAAAACCATTCTTATTTCTGCTGAGAAATTTAGTTCAACATATGTGTTTGTGAATGTGTAAAATTAATTAACAGCCAACCATTCAACAAGGTAATGACGAAAGAACCATGCCTACAATACCATGATTGGATTTTGCATAACTACAGAAGATGGTACAGAAGATGCAATCAACATTACATGTCTAAGCAAAAGGCTCAGTCGAATATAAGTAATAGGCCAATTATTATTTAGCAGGAGCTCATTTTCCAACTGGAATTTCTACTCTCTAAATAAATTTCATAATCAGGTTCTAAAACCTTAAAATTTTGGATATCACATGTCCATTGCTTCAAGTCCAGTGAAACTACAGTTCAAATTCAACAATGATGCTAAAATATATTAATAAACATGCAAAGACAGTTAAAGAGTGCATTAGTGACAAGCTTACTTCTCGGATGGCACATGCATGATCTTCCTCATCTTTGTTCTTTTTCCCACGTGGAAAACTCCAGCTTGACCCTTTCCATCCCTTCACTAGTATGCACTGTCAATGCAAAGTGTATAAAACATAAGATAAGAAAGTACAACAACAGCATCAAGTGTAAACTGCGTTAAAAAGATTCAGAATGATTGGAGATAAAAAATAAATGTCAGTAAAAGCGAACAAAGCTAGCTTTCATTCACAATAATCTCACCCGTTCATAGGTTTCATCCAAAATGATTGCCCCAGTTACAGGAACTCGGACCTTGTAAGAAGTGAAATCCTTAAATATGTCATCTATGTGAGCAACATAAGGTCGTAGTACATCACAACTGTTGAACACTGAGACAAATTAAGGAAAAGGAGGATATACACAAAGGGATATTTGACAGATATTATTCATAGAGGCTATCTTGTTTAAATACACATGATGCCCCAATAAGTTTGCTTTTTACCTTCACTTCCATATGGTTCTAAAAAAACATGAAGCTAGTTCTACAAGATAACTCACAAAGGGAGTTGGCAAGGTTAACCATTAATTTGACAGATATCAATGACATCAGAGATAAAGCTGAAACCAAAATAGATGCTGCAAAGGATACTTAACGAAGTAAACTCCTTCAAAGTGAATGACTTAAGTGATGGATTGTTTTCCACTGAATTGTCCTCATAGAACCAATGGGCATACTCCACAAGAAACAGAATCCTCTCAAATGACTGTTGATCTTCTTGCGGCACATTTAATACAAACCGACTGTAGCACAATTGTTTGGCCAAAAAGGTTACAGATATGCATCGGAAAAAAAAGAAGTACGCAGAAGAAGAAGAAAGCCATACAGGTTACTAACATAAAAGAAGATTATAAAGGACAAATATTTCCGATATTAAAGGTACATTCCAGCAGAAAGCTAAAAATTACAGTCCAAACACTTATAAAGCAAAGACTATCAAGCAATATATCATTGCAGAAACAGGAATAAATGGCTGTTTTTTAACAAAAGGATTTTGAAAATTTCATTAGCACCAAAAGAAAACAAACCACCACCACAACAAGCTTGGAAAATCGAACAGACGGATGCAATGACTAGAACTAATATTGCTGATCCACTCTACCATCACTGCAACCAAATTTACATCTAATTTCATACAGTTTCTCAGCCAAAAAAAAAAAAAAAAAATGGCAACAAAAGTGATCAGAAAAATAAACTGAAAATTAAACCCCAAAAAAAAAAAAAAGAATTGAATTCCTTTTCATAAACAAATGAGCCAAATTCATCACAACCTTACAAGACCTAGAAACTTTCATTTCTTTTCCTGTGAATCTCTTAAGCAAGAAAACAGTCCATAAAGAGTAAAAACAATAACTGAACAACAAGAAAACAGAATAAAAATAAATAAATAAATGAATAACAAAAAAAAAAAAAAAGAAAACAGCTAATTTAATCCATAAAAACAAAGCTGACCAGAAATAGTTCAAAATGATCAACTAATCACATACATGGAACTAGATAACATTCAATTGATTTTCTAGGTAGCCAAACATTCAGCAAGAGTTCAAAAGCTTAAAACTAAACAACAAGAACATACAAGAAGAACAAAAAGAGAAAACAAGATTTAAATGTAATTTTGATCGCGAACTCACGAGAACTCGAATTTCTCATTTGTCATCTCTTTACACGAGTTATTCGTCAACTCAACGGCAAACAAAGAGTGGAGAAGAAAACAAGAAGAATGAAAAATAGCGTAAAGCCAAGAATATACTTTTACCTGCAGAGATCGTCGAGGAGTTCTTGAGGAGGAAGGCCGCCGTTCTTTAACGGCGCACTTGACGATCGAGGGAGACCCGACATCGCCGTTAAATTGAAGAACTAATTTTTATTTTTTCGATTTCTGAGTTTTTCAGAGAGGGGAGTGAGAAGGGACTGCAAAAGGGCCTCCTTCTTACTTGGGATCTGGGAGTGAGAGCAGAGGAGGAAGCAACAAATCTTCTTCTGAGCCTAAAAGCCAAACCCTCTCTCTGGACTTCTTTTTATTTCTTTTTTGTATTTTATAGCTGACCCGAAATATTGGTCAACCGGAATTAAACCGGATCTTCTTTTCTTTTTTTATTTTTTCTGAAAAAATAATTATTTTAAAAATGATTTATGAATATTGTCATTAGAATAACGGTTTATTAACAATAATTATTTTAAAATTTATAAGAGACAAAAAAAAAGATCTTGTAATTAAATTTTTTTTTATTATAATGAAATTTTTTGTCTTATAATAATAGTATACTAACTATAATAAGTATTTTATTACTGTAGTCACTAAAAGATAACTATTGTTATTTTTATTATAAATAATGATATATGTATAATAGTTTGAACAATAATTATTACACAATTTATCAGAGAAAAAAAAATTGTCTTACAGTAAAATTGACCTTTTTATGGTAGTAAAATTTGTTAATTCTGTAATAAAAGTATACGTATTTACTGTAGTAAATATATCTTTACTGTTTTATTATTTCTTTTAGTTTATGGATAATGACATATTGCCACCCCAAGATAAATAATTTTGGTTATTAAAAGATAAAAATGACGTGCCTGGTTTATTTATAATTTCCTTCAACTAAATTCAACACCCAATTCACGACGTAAAACAGTTAAACTGCCCCAGTAACCAGTGTCAGCAGCTGATCAATTCAATTCATAACCGAACAAACAAACAGCAATCAGTCAAATCACCTAACACACACTCTCTCTCACACTCAACAACACTCTCTCTCACACTCAACAACAATGCGAAAGAGAACACAACCTGAAGCTTCATCTTCATCTTCATCTGCGACCGATGAACAAATCAAAGCCAGCAGTAGCGACTACTTTCACGTGAGCGGCGCCAGGCGATCAGGACTCGTTTGGACGGTTGCGTTTGCGACGTTCATCTACGCGTCTTACGGCGTTTACTACTATCAGTATGAGCATATGCCTCCTCCTCTCACCGCCGAGCAGGCCGGCAAAAGAGGATTCTCCGAGCTTGAAGCTATCAAGCACGTCAAAGCGTTGACTCAGTTGGGCCCACACGCCGTTGGCTCTGACGCTCTTGATCGCGCTCTTCAGGTTGTATTCGTTGTATTAAAGTTCTAGTTTGCTAGTTCTCTTTTTTTTTTTTTCTCTCCCCCTCCCCACCACCGCGGCCCACCCCCCCCCCCCCCCCCCCCCGCCGCGGGGTTTAAGTGAATAATTGAAAGATGTTATGTGTCTGGCCGTGCATTTTGTGTGTGAATTGAGGTAAGTCATGTTGACTTTCAAATAATCAAAAGCATTCTACAACGTTTGACTCTTTCGCGGATGAAAACCACGTTATGCTTTTTTTATTTTTCATTTTTCTTTTATTGAAAAGCATAGGAATAAAAAAGTGCTTTTTGGATTATAAACTCAGTTGAAGTGCTTTCTGCAGAAGCACTGCTTCTCTTGGAAGTGCTTTTGTACAAACATGGAAATGTGTTTTCAGTTGCGGTCATAGAAAATACTCCTGCTCAGACATTCGTACTTTTATGCTTTCCCAGCACTTTCAAATGCACTCTAATACACTGTTGTGTGAATGTGCTTGTCTTGTTATTTTCTTCTGGATTTACTTGGTTACACATCATAAAAGCAAAATGAAATTTGTCAATAGTTTGAACCCATGTAGCTGGAGCCTGAGGTTTTTTTTTTCACTGTGAATTTATGTTATGTCATGTTTCATAATATAGGTGATTTTTCGTCAACAATCATTTAATTGCTGTCATAGTTGACATGCTCTTCACCACAGTATGTTTTGGCAGCAGCAGAGAAAATTAAGGAATCGAAGCACTGGGAGGCAGATGTTGAAGTGGACTTCTTCCATGCAAAATCTGGTGCAAATCGTGTGGGCACTGGCTTGTTCAAGGGGACAACACTTATTTACTCAGATCTAAATCACATCGTACTAAGAATCCTGCCAAAATATGCATCTGAAGCAGGGGAAAACGCTATTCTTGTCTCTTCTCATATTGATACTGTTTTTGCAGCGTATGCTTTCTGTGCCTTTTTAATTTCCTATCTTGAGATATAGCAAATTATTTTTATATCTCTTTGTCACTGTAGTTATATAACTTCTGTCTATAATGGGATCTTCTTCTTCTTCGGTGTGAATATCTTCAGTCAAAAAATTAATCTTTCTAGTCTATTATCGAGGATGAGTTGTGAGAGTCGTGGATTTCCATGAGAAGGAGGTGCAAAGTTTGAAATAGAGTAGATAAATCCCAAATTTGATTTAAATACAAAAAGGGGTTTACTAAGTATAATGGGCATGGCAAGCTAAATCCATAACTGCCCCTTACCGTACTGTGGCTGTTGACCCCGATTTGTCCCATGCTATTACCATGAAACCTTCTTTATTCAGCTCAGGTCAGCCCTAAATGCTGATTTGGCAATTTTAATTGCCTCACTGCATCTTATCATATGCTTTGCTTGACCCCTTCCCCTTCTTGGATTTTGTTATTTTGTAAACTTTGCTTCCTACCTTACCATGTTCTTTGCATCGTTCAGGGAAGGGGCTGGAGATTGTAGTTCATGTGTTGCTGTTATGTTGGAACTTGCTCGAGCGATGTCACAGTGGGCTCATGAATTTAAGAATGCTGTCATATTTTTATTTAATACAGGAGAGGAGGAGGGTCTAAATGGTGCTCATAGCTTTGTAACTCAGGTTGGAAGCATTTTAATTGATTTATTCTAATTTATGACTTCCATAAAATGGTAGCATGTCCATGAGCCATTTCTTGTTGTTGGTGAGAGGGGGGTGGGGGTGTTTTGGTTTTTGGTTTTTTTCCTTTTTCTGTAAACAGTTTTGCATGTGTTTTATATAATCTACCCCGATTTTTTTTTTTTTCTAATCATTACCTATCTAGTACACTAAATGATAGAAGAGTTACATATTTACACACTCGCATGTGAGGATGTGGTATTTGGTTGACTACTCCACAGAATTATTGACTCATAAGTTTTAAGCGTGCTTGTTTTTAGTACCCAAAGCAAATATGTTTCCACGAAGGCGTAATATCTGTTGTGTAAACTGATTAAGTTTCAATATACCGATGTAGCATCCCTGGAGTACAACCATTCGTGTGGCTGTAGATTTAGAGGCTATGGGTATTGGAGGCAAGTCTACCATTTTCCAGGTGCAGTTTTGTAAATAACATAGACTAATTCCACTTTATCTTCACTGCATGTGGTTAGTATGAAAATTTTGATCAAATGCCTCCACTTTATTGGTGTTAAGTTATCAATCCAATTAGAGACTTATTTTTAATAAAGACTCAGTTTACTTTACAGGCCTGTGAGGTTACTGCTCTCCCTATGTTTGACGTGATGAAACATCTAATTTTCCAAGTATCCGGTTTTTTTCTTACTGTATCTCATAATTATCATGTTTATGTAATACTGGGTCCAAAATTGTGTTATTTGGCCTTATCGAGATAATCGAATATTTTATAGGAAATGGTGGAGAAATCATCTAGGGACCACATGCAAACTTACTAACTATGAACCTGCAGTAAGCAAGCCAGTTAAGAAATCAACTAGAAGACCATTTTTTTTTTTCTGTGTCTAACCTGGGTGCTTCACACAGTTTAATATGCTTTGAATCGTAGCTGATGGAGACTCATTGACTACTGACATCAAGCATTTCGATGTTGGCTTCTAAACCAGTCAAATAATAACAAATAGCTTGTGATCTCTCTTTATCTTTTTGCGGATAATGGCCGATTGCACACTTCAAATTGTAACAACGTATTAATATAAATGGAGTAAGATGCTGTTCAAGAAATCGTTATGCATGCATTGATCTTGTTCCTTTTGTTAATTGTATCAAAATGTATAACAGCATGTATTTGCAAATGTAATTGTTATTTTATCCTGAGCCTTATTTTATCAATTGTTCATCAGTCAACTACTTGTATAGCTCCCAGTTTTCTGGTTGTTTTTTGTAATCTTTATAGAACATTTTCTCCATCTCTTATGTTTTTTCCCCCCCTTGTCTCATAGACTGGCCCAAATCTGTGGGCTGTCGAGAACTTTGCTGCTGTAGCAAAATACCCATCTGGCCAAATCATTGCACAGGTTTGTGGTTACACAATCGGATGTTCTTTTCTCTCACTTCCCTTTTTGTTCTTCAAATATGCTTGTGTAACTGGAAAAACTTCAGTCTGAGAAACTTGACTGCTGCAGGATTTATTCGCTTCTGGAGTTTTTGAAACTACAACTGATTTCCAAGTATACACAGAAGTTGCTGGACTTTCAGGCCTTGATTTTGCGTACACAGACAGAAGTGCAGTATATCACACGCAGGTCTATCTTTTATATACTTTTATGCATCCATCAGGAAACGTGATAAACTTTTTTTCATTTTGTAAAGCATAACAGCTCAAAGGAGTTAATATTTTATTTTGGTTTAAGAAGTGAGAATCATGAGCACAGCTACTATCTGTTTCTGTCACTTTGTGTAATGAATTAGCATCACATCCCGAAGGAGTACACTGATTTTCAGGATGTTATTGATGCCCTGTTTAGCCCAAAACCTTTTTTAACCAGGTCTGGGTCATTTAGCAACATTCACATGCATCCACTTATGAGTTATGTGCATCATGCTTTCATTTACCATGCTCCTATCTATTTGCACCCACCATGGCTAATCATGCACTATAACATGGTGCAATTTATGAAATTGATTGAGTTGAATTGTATCTTGATTTAAAAAATACTGATTGTAAGTTTAATATTTTTCTATTGCAGAATGACAAATTTGATCTACTAAAACCTGGATCTCTTCAGCATCTTGGAGAAAATATGCTTGCTTTCCTGCTTCAGACTGCTTCATCCACTAGTATTCCAAAAGGCAATGCAGTGGAAGAAGAGGGGAATACTGTCCATGGGACTGGTGTATACTTTGACATTTTGGTAATTGAGTTCTCTGTGACTGCTAAAATTTGGACACTGTTCCTAGCTCACGTTCCATACTCCACCATTCTGTTTTCAATATCTCGATTAACCATTTTGCTGTGATTGGTCTTCTGCACCCTAAAATAACTTTTTCCATTTGGATTTCTAATGCTGGTTCTACCTTAGGGGAAATACATGGTCTTATACAGTCAACACTTTGCAAACATGCTTCATAATTCAGTGATACTGCACTCAGTTCTGATTTGGGCTGCACAATTGGTTATGGGTGGTTATTCAGCTGCAGTATCATTGGCCTTGATATGTTTGAGTGCAATCCTCATGTTGGTATTTTCCATTAGTTTCTCTGTTGTTACTGCCTTCATTTTACCCCAAGTTTCTTCATCCCCAGTGCCCTATGCGGCAAGTCCTTGGTTGGTGGTTGGGTTGTTTGCTGCACCTGCTTTCCTGGGGGCATTAACTGGTCAACATTTGGGCTACATTATCCTGAAAGCATATCTTACAAATCTGTATTCCAAGAGAATGCAGTTATCACCAGTTGTTCAAGCTGATTTGATTAAGTTGGAAGCTGAAAGATGGCTCTTTAAAGCTGGTTTTCTTCAGTGGCTCGTTCTTCTAGCATTAGGAAACTACTACAAAATTGGATCCACTTATATGGCTCTTGTTTGGCTAGTTCCACCAGCATTTGCATGTAAGTTTGAGTTTACAGCTCTCTTCTTGTGGCTACAAGAATGGGACTGCTCTCGTTTTCTCTCTTTTTGAGCTCAAATGGGTCATTAACTTTAATTTGGAAGATGGATTTTTGTTGTTGAACACCATGATTTCATTAAAAACATATATGAGATTTATGAGTAATGATCATTTAGATGCTCTCTGACATGGTTTATGCCAATAACATATTATACAATTTTTTATTTGCAAGTAATTGCTTTAAAATAATTTTTGTATATTGAAATATGCACAGATGGCTTTCTTGAAGCAACTTTAACCCCAGTCCGTTTGCCGAGGCCATTGAAACTAGTGACTCTGCTCTTAGGCTTGGCTGTGCCAGTTTTGGTTTCTGCTGGCAACGTTATTCGATTGGCTAATGTACTTGTCGCAACATTGGTACGATTCGACAGGTAAGACTGTAAAAGTTGTTATATTTTTTTCATTTGTTTAAAAACAAAAAAAAAAAAAAAGCCTGAAGTTGAAATTTTCTCTTCATTGGTTTCATTTTCTTATAATTTATTACCTCGACGTGACATGAGCACGTTAGGGGTTCAAGAAACCTTTCTTAATATCTTGACGTAACATGAGCACATTAGGGGTTCAAGAAACCTTTTTTAATATCTTGTTGGGCAAGAGTTAAAGTAGCTCCAAAAAAATACTGTTATTAAACCTATCAAAATATTAGATTCATTATGTATACTATTACTAAGTTTCTAAGTAGATCATAGCTATTAAGGCAAAATTTGCATAGGTATCTTAGAACTTACACAAATGTGCATTAAGAAGGAACACAATTAAAGAAGTTAAGGCATTAATTTGCATGCGATATTCAATGTTAGATCTAATTAATATTAACAAATAACATTATATAATTCTCTATTTGCAAAGCCAACCGCATAGTAGAAATATATTCAATGATAAAATGGTATCTAACTATATTTTACTCTTAACAATTATCAATACCTTTATGTGGTATATTCAACTTCCAAACTTCAATGAAAAAGTTATGTTTTTTCTCTCCTCATCTGGTGGTTGATAGGACTTGTAATACCCTTTTTTTTAAAAAAAAAAAATTATTATAATAATAATGTCTCATCGAATTATATATTTTTCCCTTAATTATGAAGAATTTCACACTCTTTTTATAATTGAGATTAAATTCAGACATCCTTTGTACATTCTGACTGTAGTATGTTCCATATAGACAACATTCGTGACAGCTATGATTGCACCCAACGCTCTCCATTGGATGAGTTCCACTGCTGTCACAACTTAGAATTTTGCTACAGATTCGTTATATGCAGAATGACAGCCAATATTTGTTGTGAATTGATGTGCAGCAATCCAGGTGGCACCCCTGAATGGCTGGGAAATGTCATACTTGCTGTTTTTATAGCTGTTGTCTTATGCCTAACTCTGGTGTATCTCCTTTCATATGTTCATCTTTCAGGTATCAACCTGAAATGTTTTCTTTCCACGCACATGACATTGTCAATTTTGTCTCTTGAGTTTGTGACAATAGATTAGATGGGCTGTTCAATGTTGATTGTGGATAATTTAAGCAAATTGAAACTGACAAACCATTTTAAGTCATTTGGCACATCCCCGTCATATTGAGAATAGGTTGAATTGGTAGTATCTGGGGCATATGTTGGAAAGATCTGATGATTGAAATTATCATGGGTTTGCTTCTTATGATAATAGCGTAACCAAAATGTGCCTCAGTACCTATGAGCAGCTTAAATGGCAATTTACCATGTTAAGATGCTAAATTGTATGTGTTGTCTTCCTAATTATTGTCTAAAGGTCTCCCAAGTATCAAAAGAATGCTCTTCTTTCCACACTTACATTTATTTGTTTGGGTCATTGCTGAAAACTCTGTTACTGTTTTTTTTTTCAATTTTCTTTTTTTTGGTTGTGTTCGTGCGTGGGAATGGTTTTTTATTTGAATTTTCCAAGTAACGGGACATTGTTGCCATTAGCTGGCTTGTAAATTTGTTAACTGTGAGATGATTTTAGCACATAAAACTACAGCCAGCTCTAAGCCATGGGGAAGAATTGCATCATTTTCTGCTTCGTAACGAATTCTTGTTTCTTCTTGTTAGTATATTAATGAGAAAAGGGAAGGAAGATGAGGAAGTGAACTCCATTTGCATGCTTGTTTACTTGATAAGCACAGAATTATTTTCATTTATAAAGATTCTATTGCAATCTTATAGTGCTTGAAACTAATACTATTTACTCCATTTACATGTAAAATTGTTCTCTAGGTGCAAAAGGTCCAATTGCACTTGGAAGTTTTATTTTATTTGGTCTTTCACTCATCCTGGTGTCGTCTGGTATCATTCCACCATTCAGTGAAGAGACTGCCAGAGCTGTGAATGTAAGTTACATGAGTACCTAGTAACTATTTCCATGCCGCTATTTTGTTGAATCATTATTCATGTTGATTACAGCTTACATCTTCCCTTGAGAGTAGCCCGATTTTACTAAGTCCAATAGCTGGTCTTACTATTAAATTAACCGCAGATTCTTTTTAGAGCTTCAACTTTCCAATTCATCACCAGATAGGTTGATCATTTTGTTAAGGACTAGTAATTGCTGTTCAAAATGCGATTCCATTAACAAATGCAAGCATTTAACTAGGTAATAGATGCATTCTATAGATATTATGAGTATTTTATGATGGTCAGGTAGTGCACGTTGTGGATGCAAGTGGAAAGTTCAGTGGAAAACAAGAACCTAGCTCATATATAGCTCTATATTCTACAACCCCTGGAAAATTGACGAAGGAGGTTGAGCAGATTAAAGAAGGATTAGTATGTGGTAGAGATAATGTTATTGATTTTGTTACTGCATCCATGGAATACGGTTGCTTGACCTATGACAACTCTGAAGGAGGGTGGAGCCAGTCAGATATTCCAACAATTCATGTTAATAGTGATACCAAGGGGAGTGAAAATGAAAGGATCACACAAGTAGCAATTGATACGAAAGGTTCTGTACGCTTGACTCTTGCAATCAATGCCAAGGAAATAGAAGATTTCACATTCAAAGGTATAATTGACTTACATTTATATGCATCCCTCTGCTTCCTTGTTGTTGCCATTTCTGCATGCATCACATTTCCTATAATACTGCAATAGCCATATTATGCTGGAAACTATTACAGATCTGATAAACAAATGGACTCTACTAAATACAATTTACATATCAAATTTTCTATTAAGAAGAACATTTTAGTAGATAGTTAGATGCCAAACGGTATTGATCTGCAATGCAGTGGGTTCGGAGGAGTTAGTTCCTCGGGATGAGAAGAGCAGCATTGATGGATGGCATATAATCCAGTTTTCCGGAGGAAAGAATGCAGCATCGAAGTTTGAGATAGATCTTTACTGGGCAAAAAATTCCACGCAGTCAGCTGGCAGTTCGAATGGAAAGGAGAAACAGCAGCCTCTTGTCAAGCTGAGAACTGATTTTGATCGATTAACACCAAAAACTGAAAGAGTTCTTTCGAAGCTTCCTCCATGGTGTTCCTTGTTCGCTGGGTCAATATCTCTCCAACCTTTATCTTTCTTAAATAGTCTTCCTGTAAATTTCTAGGTAAGGGAAACATCCTAATAAGATATAAAAGATTAGGAAACATTCATTTATCATACAGTCTGTGATAGTTTTGGCAAAGAAAATCAGTATTTAATGCATATTTAGAAGTCATTTTTTCTTTGTCAAAAATATTTCAGATTTCAATTTCTTTCGAAATTTAATATTTATGCTCAATGACCTTTTCTCATTGAATAATAGGATAAATATTTTAATGCATTTGAAAAAAAATTTGTGGTGTAACTGAAACACTATGAACCATTGAATAATAGGATACTATTGAATAATAGGATTTGAGTGTTATTAATGGTTAATAAAAAAAATGGTTAATAACACTCAAATCCCTAATTTTATTGATTTACCAAATAAGGACAATCTGGGTATCATATGTAAATAAGCCCTTAAAGTAACCACTTCCCCATTTTATTTATAAGTTAGGATATTTCTACCACACTAACTACATACTATCACCCCAATTTAAAATAAACCCACTTAATACTAAATTTACACTTAAACTAATTTGACAGCTTAGTTCTAACAATACATAGAGAATTTGTGAGCGAACATAAGAATATCTTAGAGAGAAATTAACTTTAGAAAAAAGTGATTTTTTATTTTAAACTTAAGTTGAGTGTCTTTCGCACAACACAGTTAATGGGAGTCTTAAATTTTATTTTTCATTAGGTTTTCAGATGCTACAAGTGATTTATAGATGAAATAAATCATGTCGATGGGGGATACCATTTTAATGAAAGAATTGTTGTTGCTACAATTTAGTAAGAAGGTTTATTTATTTATTTAAGGATAAAATTATAATTACAACGATAAAGTAAGATTTGGGGTGTTATACTACAAAATGCATGGCTAAATTATCATCGCCCTTTATTTGTGTGTAATTTTAACATGCCTCCGTTGAGGTTATGCCCTCTGGTGTTAAATTTCTAGAAGTATGCAAACTTCACTTCTCTTTGTCAATTATGTACAAGGAGTTAGTTGAGGTCAGCAGTTGGCGAACATGAATAATGTAAATACATAGTTTCAAGCTGCCTATTTTATTATTACTATTTTTTTTTTTTATAGCTATATGTTTTGGCATTCTAATATTTGATTATGCTTGAATCTGATGCAACATGAAAGAAATGAGTTTTACTAACTTACAGTTAGATGAACAGTATCAACGCATGGTTACTATTTATTCCTTTTACAGCAGCTGTAACTGTATGTTAGGGGACTCCGAAAAAAATTATTGAACGATATAACCACTTAAAAAGATAATTTCTGAATCCAACAGTACTTAATTACATACTTTCCTGCCCCATTCTTGTCAATTACATGTAAAATATTTTAATAACAACTTATTAATTATCTTCTTATTCTTTTTCAAATACTCCTTAGCAAATCTTGTAGAGATGACCTCAGCACGAACCACATTTATAATATTAAATTCTTAAGAGTTCTTAAGAGTACGTAAATTAAGTTAAGAAAATTTCTTCTCAGTCACCAAAAAAAAAAAAAATGGAAAAAATCTCGCTTAGCCTATGTAGGCGTGTTGAGATCAAGATATTCTTCCTTTTTTTGGTATGTGATTGATTTACTTAATGGATTACAAGTGATTTTACTTCCAGTAAAAAACAATAAACACTATCCCTCCTTGGTGGTTGAGGTTACTGTGATGGCTTACTTGCTATCGAAATATGGCAATAAATATCCATTTTGCTCATGTTCTTAGAGAAGCATATTAATACTGTGGCTAACAAATCATCTCATCCGAATATTGGTGGTCTACCCTCGATTATTTAGCAGGGTATATGTTTTCTTATTTAGTCTTTTGATCATTATTCCCCTTTTTATTCCGCCGGCTGTACTAAATCTTTTCTTCCATTTATGTCCTCGCCAAGTGGATGTTCCAAATGAAAATTGCAATTGAGGACTTATTAGATAAAAGTACAAAATAGTTCTCCTTTTAGAAAATATAAAAAACTTTGGGATGCAATGTTATTTAACGAAAATCTGCTGAGAGAGAGAGAGGGCAAATCAGCAAACCACGCGTGTCAACTAATTGTAAGAGCACACTCCCCATTCTGCAGTTATTAAGCTCAGTTCAGTTCAGTTCAATTCAGTTATGTCCTAAAACCAAAGCAGTCAGAGGGAGAAGAAAAGAATCTCCGAGTCTTGGGTTGAGAGGGAGACAAACAAGAATTTACAAACAATGCGAAGCACACCGTTGGGAATCTCTTGTCTCTCTATCAACACTAACACTCTCAATTTTAAGAAACAGACACAAGCCTTCTTCTCTTCTTCTTCTTCTTTTTCTTCTTCAAGCTGCTGCAGGGTTTCTCTTTCCCATGAATCATCTTCTTCCCCCTCCCAATTAGGTACCCTTTTTTTTTTCTTTATTTTCATTTTCATTTTCTTTTAATGTCATCAAATTCTGCACAAAAAAGTATATATATTATTTTTGTAAGCATAAGATATAACTGCTAGTTTGGATCCCGAATATTTCATGAATTTTTACATTTTATTTTGTGATTCTTGTAGCTTCAATTTTGAAAGAATAGCAATATAGAATTATTGTCATAAGAAAGCCTTTGACTAGAAATTGATCTCTTATCATATTTTGACCAAACCCAGAAACTTGAAAATCTGTTTTTTGTGAGGCAATATTATTATCATTATTATTATTATTATTATTGTTTATTCTGTCTATTTAGATCTTGAAATTTTTATGGGAAATTCTCCAATTTTGATTTTTTCCTCAAAAATGTGCTGAATCCTATGACGGTAGTTTCTTTGTTATCAGCAACCCAAAAGAGCTTCAGAGAAGACCAATTGGAACTGTAAAGAAACAATTTGATAGTTTGAATTGGATCATTTTGCGCAATTGTGTGTGTGGAATATTAATGATTGCTTCAAAATGAACTTTGGACTGCAGGAGTATGCAGAGCTAGTCAAGTGGTGGAATTATTTTCAACGGTGTCTCCTGAGATTGTTGTAAGGGAGGCAAGAATAGAGGATATTTGGGAAGTGGCTGAAACTCACTGTAGTTGCTTCTTCCCTAATTACACTTTTCCCCTCGACTTGATGCTGCGGGTTGACAGGTTGGTGGCTATGCTTTCTGGTTTCACTGTACGCCATGGTACTAGGAGAACTTGTTGGGTTGCTGTTGTTGGTAGCTCGATGGATGAAGCCTTCTTTCTAGGAAGTGAAGATTTTAAAATCGGAGGTCTTGATGCTAAATTCAGTCTCCATAGAGGTTATGTTGCTGGGATTTTAACTGTGGATACTGTGGCTGATTTTCTTCCGAGAAAAGGACCTCTCCGGCAGAGGAGGTGAGTCGAACATATGCTTGGTGGGGTTTCTTTCTTTTTACCGTTGACTTGTTTACTCTTGTTAAAATTTTTAGCTTGGCAAAGAATTAAAGTTAAACTCACTTTTTTGCCCTTTTTTTGGCCCGTATATGTGCACGGTTTCTTATGTCATCTCTACTAATCTCACTAAATGACGTTGGTTGTTGATTTTGCAGAATTTATGTGAAATACTGATTCTTATTGGTTGTTATTTTAACAGAATGAAAAATATTTCTGGCAGACCATTTCTCTGTGAGCTTACTCGTTTGATTAGTATTATTAGTTTACATGATGGTAAAATAGAAAAGAAAAAGGAAAAAAATGAAAAAAAAAAGAAAGAAGCTAGTATCTTATTCTTAGGAGGCAGATATATAATAGAAGGAAAAAAAAAAAGAAAGAAAAACTTTTGAGTACCCATGCCCGTTGTTTTTCTTTTTTGTTGAAACTGTACTAGTTTCTGCTCCCATTTACTAACTTTGTTGGATAACTTGAAAGCTCCTACTATTTGCCCCTCTACTGAGCATTGATAGATATTCTTTTAATTCAGTAATTCTATTTGTGGAATCTAATATATAGTTTATTTCAAATAAACTTATCTAGCTTCTGTGTGGTTCATTTAGTTGATAACTTTCCTCTTACTTTGATGTTCTTTTCACAGGACTGGAATTGCATACATATCAAATGTTGCAGTTCGGGAGAAATTTCGACGGAAGGGAATAGCTAAGAGACTCATAGCAAAGGCAGAAGCTCAAGCAAGGGGCTGGGGCTGCCGTTCAATAGCATTGCACTGTGATTTGAACAATCTTGGGGCTACAAAGCTATACAAAGGCCAAGGTTTCAAATGTATAAAGGTTCCAGAAGGAGCAAATTGGCCACAGCCGAAGAACTCTCCAGATGTTAAGTTTAACTTCATGATGAAGCTTCTAAAGGCCCCAGCCACTGCTTAGCATTCTTAGGAACATGCAAAGAATAATTTAAAAGGAAAAAGGGAAAGAAAAATGTAGGAACTAGAACTGGTTTATTGTATATATACACTGTATAATTGATGGGATTAGCAGCAGATGCCATAGCAACTGCAATTATAGACCTGTAATGTTGTGCCACTTTCTTATTTGTTTGTATGACAGACCAAGTTTTTGTAAAACTTTCGTGACATGGTATAAAAAAGATTATTTGCCAACATAGTGCTTCTTGCAGCTATATTGTTTTTCGTTCGTCACTTATTTTTTGTGGCAGTTGCAGATAAGACTGAGATCTCTATCATTACCCGTAAACTTCATGTGTAATAAGTTAGAATCAAGATATCTCACACTCAAGTTAGAATCAAGATTTCTCACACTCATTCTTTTGAATAATTCTTTCTTTTTCACCTTGATATGCATGCATTTCAAGCATCTTTACTAGAATGGTGACTTGAAGAGCTGCGCATACATTTCGATGCGTACAGGGTAACTTGAAGAGGAGAGATCAAAGTTAAAGAGCTCAATTACAAATCAAAACCAAAATTGAAATGTATTACAGACAATGTTTATCGCTCCAGTGATTAAGAAATTTGTTTATCTTTATTCATCTATGAAACTTTAAACCTGGAATATGCAGTCACCTCTTAACACTAATACAGTGGTGTTTCAAGTTCCACCAGGAAAGCCTGAAGTTTACAAGACTTCAACCGCACTTCTGTAAGCTCCAAATCACCTGCCGTGGAAGTTACGGGCTGGCTACTCTGAAGATGATATCCAGAGACACACGTGGACTCAGTCAGATAACTTAGGATGGTTGTACGAATTTGTTCAATGCAGAAGTGTCCAAAGCTGGGAACTCTTTTGTAGCAGCAGCCACTGCCAGACCAAGTTTCACAGCATCTTCTCTGCTTGGTGCCTATCAGATTATATAATTTCCATTAACTGTAAATTCACCCATAGCTGTATCAGCTTCTGCAAAAGATAGTAACTAAACTACCTCAATATTAAGGGGAAGAACAGGATCATGAAGTGAGAGTCTCAGAAGGAACCACCCACCAGAGCCAGAAACCCGAACCTGCTCAGGAAAAATTAGAAATTTAAGGATATTGGTTGGGATAAATTGAAATTGAATGGATCCAAATTTTTGGGAATACCGTACTCAGTTCAACTAGCTACAGCACTAATGATGAACCATATTCTACATAATACGGTTCTGACAGTCAAGACAAAACTTACCCCTTCATAGTTAACAGGAGCTTTCTGAAGCTTTGGATCTGAATCTACACGGTTCTCCAAGTGTTTCAGCACTGCCTCTCCATAATCGCGGAAAGATCTGAAATTTCATATATATTACACTCCAAATGCAATAAACACGCCCACCCCTACAATAAGTAAATACTGCAACATACCCTCCTTTAAGATCTGAGTGGTTTTGATCGATTTTCAGTCTCAACTCCACAGCAAATGCTGGTTCTTCTAGGCCGTCCACCAGATCAGTCAAAACTTTACTACCACCACCTCTTCCAGCAGCTCTAGCTGATGCAAGTTTGTTCAAGAGTTTAACCTGCATTTAAGATGGCAGTGCAAGAGATGGACTGATTAATATACATCCATATCAATTCCTGGGTTAATTTATGAATGGCCATTCAAATGTGCTAAATAAATATGCTATGTTAAAAAGCATACCATCAGATATGCCCCATCATCAAGCCAGTGATTTTCCTTAAGAGCTCCATGGCCACTTGTTTCAATAGCCAGATGCGACTCCTCCCCAATAGAGTTCTGCCAGAATTGCTAGAGCTTCAGTTTGGATATCCCAAAAGATGAAATGGAGAGTTAGAATGACTAAATGTCAAGATCATACAGGTTGTAAGCTCCAATGAGAAATGCAATTATCAAATTGTAACATGGCAAGAAAGTATGAGTTCAATATCTAGGAACTTCATTGCTGGGTGTATAAGTAACATATTCAAAAATATAGAGAATGCTTTTAGCAAGATAGAGAATCCACTTTTCTTTTTTCAATTAGATACCTATAATCTCTCCACTTCTCAACTAATCCTCTCAAAACCCTTCTAGAGTAGGAATAAGACATATTGAGCATCGATCTTACCAAACGAATGGCTTCATCAATGACATTTTTATAGCCTCTTTTGAACCGGTGGTGCTTTCCTCCTAAAAGAAATAGGAAGTTGTTAACAAATTCATAATAGGAAATCAATAAAACACCATCTCAGTTCTCATTATTACCTAGTTTCTTCTCAATGAAAGTTGTCAGCCCATCTGAAGTAACACTGTCTGTAACTATAGTTGTTCCTGGATGCTGAAGGAAATTTCAAGAATGAGCCATATTGGTGAGACCAAGAAAGATTCAGGTTTAGGGTTAAAAAAATAAATGTACGTAAATATGAAAATCTTACTTCTTCAAGAACAATGGCAGACATGAGAGCGATCAGACGATTACGGTTCAATTCACGACCAGAGGAATCCACCGCCGCAGATCTTTAAAAACATGATCATGTCATCATTTCACACATTGAATTGAAAATGATAATAAATAAATAAATAAATAAGTAGCAATAATCACTACCTGTCAACATCAGTGTCAAAGATGATGCCTAAATCAGCTTTGTTATCAAGGACTGCCTGAATAATAGCTTTCATTGCTGTCTTATCCTCCGGGTTGGGAATATGATTAGGAAACATACCTGAACCCGTGAAAAATTTCACTCAAATATTCCAATATTAAAGCCAACTAGAGATTCACATGATGCTGGAACAGTTTATTACCATCTGGCTCCAAGAACTGACTACCAGAAGTTTTAGCCCCCAGAGGCTCAAGCACTTTTGCCTGACAAAACATTGAAATCAAACAACTATAATCAATGCAGCTCAACAACTTGACCAACTATGAATAATTATCACGTGACCACATGCTTCCAACCAGACAAAAATCAAACACATGGCGGGAAAGCTGTTGCAATGGAGACTCAAAAACCAGTATTTGCATATGACAAGAAAAATCTCTTAATCCACAAGGCATAGAGGATCAGTAATTATATAAGCCACAGAAGTTCAAGGTAAACTATAAGTAGCCTGTAGCACATTTACAACATTCTTTTACTAAACCCAGGATCTTCTAGACATCAGGTTCTAGAGATCCTCTAGAAGAGCTATTCCGTTTCGAAAACAAGAAATTCATTGTATATGAATCAACAAACAAGTTTCCTAGATGATGACAGAAGCCGGCATAGTCAATGATTTTAATTTCTATGAGTAAACACCAAGCACCGAAAGAAAACTTTATATCAGAAATAAAAGATGATCTCCACTAAAGAAAAGTGCAATCTCACTGCAAATGAAACTTACGGCAAAAAATCCTCCTGCTCCATTCCCTGCATCAACAACAATATGGAATCCCTCCAATGGCTTCTCTAGAAGTTGACAACACAAATAAACAATTAGAAAAAGAACAAATAAATCATTTACTGCAAAAAATACAGGTCTTTATGATTGACAAAAATGTACAGATCATTGTAAAAGAATCTGGACAAATAATAATAATTCTAATTCTGCTTATGTTGCCCTACACAGTTTTATGGAAGTTGACATTAATCAACATACAGAGTTCCACCCCAATTGAACATTTCGGAAAGCTATTAGTACCTATATCTCCAGCAGCTCTGCGAACGGCCTTTACAAGATCAGATGCGTACACAGACATGTAATCAACTCTTTTAATTGATGTGGATGGTTGCTTTTCTGAATTAGTTAAGCCTTCAACCATAAACTTTTTGTAAATATCCGCAGCACGCTCCAGGATGTCTTTGATATCAGGTTTCCCAAGCCCTCCCGCATTTGTGAAGAATTTGAATCCATTCCTGTTGTAAGGCAGATGACTAGCTGCTCAGAAGGCAGAAGCTCCATCAGGTGAAAATCTTTTTTGTGAGGGAAAAAAATCAAATAAGGCAAATAAGAATTCAGTTAAATCTTAATCCAATTAAACCAAGTGATCAGACGCTCATGCATGTATTCTCACATGATTAAAGATCCATATTTAATTGAAGAATAACGTGTAACACACTACCTGTAATCATAATGGCCCCATCTACTGGACAAAAGAATGCATCATCTCCAGTAAGTGTGCTATTAAACATTGCTGGTGTTGAAGCTAAACTGCAAAATGCAAGAGGACAACGAAGCCAATTAGATGACCAGTTATAAGTAGTCACTAGGGAAACAAGTTTCTTGATGATGGTATTACCAATTCATAGTATATAAGTAAAAGATTCATTTGAAAAGAAAACAGGGAAGACTGAATCACATGAGCAAAGATACAACTAGTAAAAGCAACTGAAAGTCAATTAAACTACGGCTTCGTTTTTATATTAACCAATACATTGAAAGCATAAGTTTAAGAGCTACTGCCGTTGTTAACTAAGTGAAGCAAAACCTAACCCACCATGTTCTGCCCAAGACCAAAAGTAAACCTTGTCTCCCACTGTCCCTGTCCAGTTATAAAAATTCAAATTGTTCGAAATTTGAACCAATTTATAAGCAGTTACGAAAAACAGCGTGATGTAGACCAAAGAAAATTATTTTTAATCAAAGCAACAACATTCCAGTCAGAACTCTAAATGGGCATCAAATGGATTTGCTTGGGCCAATCAATATTTATATGACACATCACATATACCAGAGCACAATGCAAGATTAACAGCAAAGATAAAGCATCAGCATAACCTTAGAAAATCATCACTCACCCATATTGAACAACATCCAGACCTGCCCCAGCAATTCCTCGAGAAACAGCATCCTGGAAGTCAAAGAATAAGAGACATAACATTTGGAAAAGTTCGCCATCAACCCAATAACACAGGAAAAGAAAACAACACAACAGCCCATATATGAAATCGTCCCATCCATAAAAAAGCATGCTAATGTGTTGTTGATGATACAAATTAACCCAAAGGCATGTGTCGTGAACACCAATAGCAGAAGCAACAAATCAACTTAGAGGTACCCAAAAAGTACCTCGCAATCATGCAAAATATCCCCTTAATTATTGGTGCCGATAAATTTCCAGCTACTTTGCAATGAAGTGTTTCCAACTAACCAATAGAAATCTAGAATTGCATCAGGCTCGAACTTAAATTTTAAAATAGCGTAAAAGACTACCTGTAGCATTTGTGCAGATATGCGAGAATCATGACCAATAGAAATTTTCAAACATTTGGGTGCATCAGCCTTTTTCTTTTCCAATAACCAAGCAGCAAAGGCAGCAGCTATTGCTTCTGTAACTGGTTCTGTTAGGCTTACTGGTTCTCCCTCAACACCACCAACAGCAACACCGCGAATATCACTGCGTCATCGTTAGGAGAATGAACAGAAACATATTACAATCAAACATAGCTTCAAACATCTGGACAAAACTAAGGATATAGTAACAGTATTTAAATTTTATAGAAGTATCATAAGCCTCTGACCATCAATTGCTAGAGACTGCAAACTACAAAATGTGAAAAAAAAAAAAAAAAGAGAAAGAAGAAGATTGTAAAAGTTACACATCAGTAACAGGGGAATTATCAGTGACATTTAAATATATAAATCTTATTACAGCAACAGACATGATTTCATATTGGGGAATTGATATCATTCATTTTCCTCAAAGATTAAAACGAGCAGAGAAAAGTTAGTAAGATGGATTCTTCACCTGCCATTTTGAAGCTTAAGAAAATCAACTTTGTCAAGAGCTGGTACTGCAGCAGTTGATGAAGCAGCTGCAGCCAAAAAATGCAAAATTAAGTACGTGAATTCTGAAGTTACAAAACGATTATAGATTGGCAAAAAGTTGTAAGATAGGAAATCAAAGTTATCAATATCATGCTACAAACAAGTAGCCACGGACCCCCAACCCGGACATTAAAATTTGAAACAAGGACAAACATTGATGCATGCTACCAATCAAAGTTAAAATTATCATTTAGGGTCAAAATGCAGTCGTTGCATTTGATATCAACCTGGATAGTGAGAGTCTAGAACAGACCGTTGCAGTAAACAGTTCCTCGGTTAACAAAACCACTCTGATATTTGGGTATGTTGCGCATTTGCATGGAGGAGATGCCAGTCCATGCCAACTTCCCTCCTTGCAAGGGAAGCAAATTGCGCATATAAGGGGCAGAATAGTCCCTTCGGTATTGGGTCTCAGACTGCCTATTCTGTTGGTAAGCCTGTGCTACTAAGACATTTTGAACAACTTTCCCTGACATTGCTGCATAAGAATTTACGATTTCATCAGATCCAACTCTCATAAATGTGTAACGAAATGATTTATAAATACTTATTTCACTTTTATTGCTTGATTTCCTGGACTATTTTTATCCATTATTTTTATCAGAGGGTCATTTATCACATTGAACTAAAGGACCACAGGGCAAACAACATATAGATTCCACCACACCCTCTATACTGTGCTGTCTAGACACGAATGTCACTCTTAATAATTGGAAAAAAAATCGAAAAACAAATTACGATTCAGAATTCTGATAACAACATTTCAGTTGTTTCCAAAAACCCCCAATGAAACCTATTTCCTACAGTTCTTGTATCCTTCTCCAAAACAAAGAACTTTATTTGAATAGTTAATCAAGCAAGCCTTTAATTTTTTTTTTAAAAAAATTATTTTAAAAAGGAAAACAACTGTGTTCTGCTCCAGTATATGGTACATCGAGAAGAGAGGATGTTTCTTAAGTTGATACCTCGAAATTTATCTTTCACTACAGGTATTATCATACCAACACAATCTTCATGTCATTAATTTTATATGTTCAACAACATCAAATTCTTCTCCTGCTTTGACGTATGCATTGGCCAAAACTACGCATTCAAATTATCTATAAATAACTAAATATCAAAATGTATTGCTCTTAATTAATAAACGCATTTTTATAAACTATTCACCTGTGTTTATACAATTTTATAATGAAAAAAGATACAAGCAGCTGCAGAATCATAATTTATGACTACTACTGCAAGAAAAAGTTAAAGCAAGTATTTACCAACAATTTCACAAACAAATAAAATTCATAGCTGGTTTCCAAAGCTCAACAAATCAGAAACAAATTAACAAAAAAATAAAATAAAATAAAATTGACAGCAGTCTATATATAATATGTTGACCGGTAAGATTCGAAAACAAAAAACAAATGTTAAAATTACGAAGAGAATAAAAAGAGATGTGAAGAAAGAGAAAATGAGTTCACAATTTCACCTGACATTTTTTTTTCTTTTGTTGGTGAAAAGCTGAAGATCGAACTTGAGAGAGACGAGACGAGACGGAAAAACTGAGAGAAATTTTTAGAAGAGTAGGTGAACGTACCAGTGAAGTGTGTTATTCTATTTTTAAATGCCACCTGGCAACGGAATTTTATACGAATATTGCATACGATATTACAGTCTGGCAATGGGGAGGGGGGAAGGGAATTGACATCCTATATTAATCTCTAATATTTTATTTATGTTTCCGTTCTTTCTCTGTTTTTATTAAAATTATTTGAGAAAATTTCTATCTCTTTTTCGAATAATAATACGAGATTTTCGAAGGATCTCTAATCTCCGAATAATTAATACATTTTTAATTTTTAAATTTAATTTAATTATATTAAAATATAAAAAATTTAAATAAAAGTAAGATTTGATAATATATTATATATTAATATTAATCTATTATAAAATCACACTTCAAAATATAAATTATCAGAATAATTATATTCGTCAATCTTCATAATTTTATAATAAAAAGAAAAAATTATTTTTATATCAATAATGAAATGGGTATAGATACTAAAATTAATATTTTTAATAATTTATTCTTGTACATTCTGTTCCTTATGTTCTTTGAATGTGGCAAATTGAGTGATAGTATCAAGTTTCAAATAAAAAATAATAAAAAAAATATAAATAATGTAACTCATAATTTAAAACAGTTTTGAGCCAAGGTCTTTGAAATAAAATTTGGTTGAATAGTAATTCAAGACCACCACTAGTTAATTAGGTCTAAAAATTTTTATAGCATATTTGTATAAATATTTTGATATTTGTTATTTATACTAATATTTTATAATTTAAATTATGTTATTTATTTATTAATAATTCTAAAAAAAATAATTAAAAATTAAAATGAGGAAATGAGGAAATGAGGAAATGGGGAGGGGAGGGGATTTATTTATCATCCATATCCCTTTCCCAAATAAGAAATTGAGTAAAAAATTATTTCCGCCCCTTCCCCAAATAAGAAATTAGGTATAAAATCATCCTCTTACCCTTCCCGAATGGAAAAAATCTCCAGGGCCCCCGTCTCCATGGGGATTTCTGCCATCCCTATTCAAAAGTTAACTCAAGAGTTAAGAATTGCCTTAAACTTATTATTCTTAGGCTTCATTTGATATATCTTTTTGAATATAACTTATTTAAGCCGATCTTTTACTTTTATTTATTTGAATGTCAATGATAAATTTTATTGAAAATTATAATTTACATTTTATTAATTAGTTAAAATTGGTTAGAAGTGAATCAATGAAATGATCCTCTCGCAATACTAATGATCCTTATAGGAAAAAAAAAATCAATCATAACAATAATGGTGCTTCTTTGCACCTTTCACTCTCGAAATCATTCACTTGAATTAAGTAAATTCAAAACTAGGCACAAAATTTAATGCTAGGAGGAATGCTTTTATGCGGTGCTAATGATTTAATAACTATCTTTATAGCTCCAAAATATTTCAGTTTTTGCTTCCATCTATTATCTTGATATATCAAGAAAGACGAATGGTTTAACAAGGCTCCTATGAAATATTTACTCATGAGTGGGGATAGCTTTTCTATTTTAATTTATGGTTTCTCTTAACTATATGGTACATCCAGAGGTGAGATCGGGCTTGTCAATTTAAAAATGATAAAATGATTGATATATATGTAGGTACCAGCTGAAAGAAGATTTCTTGGAGGAGGATTAAGGAATTCCATTTAATCAAGACCATGGAACAAATGCCTTTTGAGTACCTAGGATTGAAGGAGCCTAGGTTCAATAAAAATTTTAACACAATGGTGTATAACGCAATGGCGGATTCAACATGTGACCAGAGCCCCACAAGCAAACAAAAAAAAAAGGAAAAATAAAAGAAAAAATTATTTTGGGTTTCTAATTAGCCCCATTCTATAAACTTATAAACCCATAAAATTTAAACTTTAATTTTAAGAATTATAAAACCTACACTTTAATTAAAAATAATAGTCGTACACCATCCAAAACATTTTTCTATTCCCAAAAATAAGAATAATTCTTCTAGTTTCCACAGCAACAATAGAGAGAACATTTTCAGCAACAAAATTTGTCAAGATTCAACTCAAGAATCAGATGGGATGAATGATAGTTCGATTGTTTATGAAAAAAAAATACATTTAATAGTATTGATAATGAATCTATTGCATAACATTTTCAAGATTTGAAAATGTATCGAGAACAGTTAATTATAAATATATTAACAAATATTTTATATTTTCAAAATTTTAATTTTTATATTTTATTATTATTAAATTTAATTCCCTATAAATTACTTTTTTTGAATCTGCCACTGGTATAACCATACTACTCTCGTTATTAACAACATGACTGAGGCATTACTAAGGCTTACAATGGTTTCAACCCCATCAAGCAACTGGTCGATGTTGGTGGCAATCTTAGACTTACTCTTAAAGCTATCACTTCCAGGCATACCCCCATATCAAAAACATTTATTTCGACTACCCTTGTGTGATTCAGCATGCCCATGCCTATCTAGCATGATTTATATTCATAATCCCATTGTTAAATAATGAAGAAATGAATATAGTAGAACATCTATAAATTAATAGGGTTGGGACTATATAAAATCTATTGATTAAAAGAGAAATTAAATAATTGATAAATTAATATTTTATTTATTAATCGATAAATTAATAAATTGTTAATTTATAGAGTTATTTACAATTCAATTAACATACATCAACAATACTTTATAATTTCTTATTACAATTTGATAAGTCAATCCCAAGGCTTCTAGATGTAATAAGAAAAATAATAGATGAGATTCAACTAAATTTAAATTTCAAGAAAAAACAAGTTATAATAAAGTCATATTTTATGTAAATAAGTAACAATATATTCATATTTTATGTCATTCAAATATCATAGTCAACTACATTGTAGTTTCAACAAATTATTGATTTATAATTTTAATGAGGCCACAAAGTTATATAAAATTCTTTTAGAAAAGTATTATCTTATTATTTCATCGATATTATTAATTTAATCTATTGGCCCAAGTCTGGAACACGAAAATTTATTTTTATAATAGAGATTATTAATTTATTGAGTATTAATTTCTAGAGGTTCTACTTATGTTATTAATAGAGTACAAAAACTAATTGGTAAATGTGAATTACCCTTGTTATTTGGAGAAATTAAACAACCTTTCATGTTTTAAAACAGGTTCAAACTCCCTAAAATTACAACATTCGTAATTTTATATTTATTTTACTATTTTCCCCCTAATCTTGATGTTAACTGTAAAATTTAAATAATTTTGAGAATATAGATTAACTAAAATGGTTGATATACCCTTAATGATCAAATTAATTTATAATGAATTGTAAATTATAGAGAAAAATTACAAGTAGGAGAATTGTCATAAATGCCCCTAATAGTTGAATAAAGTGTCCATTCAAATTGTAATAACAATTGGCCATATGTGACCACAGGAGCCCCCGCATAAATTGTGGTACTAAAGAGGAGCAAAAAAAAATATGCTCAAATAAATTAAAATAGCAATAATATTTGGGTATATGTAGAGATGGCCAATGAGTCGGGTGGCACGTGGCACGACACTGGCATGGCATGTGTCTGTATAGCACGGCCCGGCATGAACATGTTTCAGTGGGGCACGTGACATGGCACGATATGCGCACCAACTGTGTCGGACTTAGAATTTTAGGCACATGGGCTTAAAAAGCATGGCACGGTCAGATATAAGCTAAAGCATGACACATGAAAATGCCCAGAATAAGTAGGCTTCACTTTTTAATGAAAGTAAACTTAAAATTTTATTATCTTACAAATAATTTGAAAGTGAATCTTTTAATATATTTTATTAGTGCAAGTTTTTTAAATCTATTTAATTCTTAGTTTAAAAAAAATACTCTAAGTGATTTATATTTATAATTTATTAAATGAATAATTGATATCACAATTTTAAAAAATAAAATTATAAATATCATGATTTTATAAATATGTATTAAATGTCATTATGGAACATGGTCTACAACTCTATATGAATCCAAGTTAACAATTAAGTTAACCCTAAAAAAATTTATTATTATTGTTACTATTATTAAGTACTAAAAAAAGAATTCTCATACTGCAGGATCTAAGTTAGTAATTAATATTATATTCTCTTACTATTATTAATTTATTGTTATTAAATATTGACTTGAGCTTTGAATTTTTTATTACGTTAAATTTGACTAAAGACACATGGATCCAAAAAAATACATAAGCTTAAAAAAAGTACACCAGCATCTTAGCATGCTCTCTTTAAAATATTTTAAAAAAATAAAGCTTATTGTGCTTTTTTTTCTTAGGCATGGCATGTGTGTAGAGCCGGTCCTAAGCAAAAAAAGGGCACGGCATGGCACGATACCAAGCACATGTTGGACATAGTATGATACGAACATGAGTATGTGTGTGTCTTCTTTTGATGTGCCGGCACGGCCCTTTGGCCATCTCTAGGTATATGTGTCTATTGCAATATTGATGTTCGAATATTACAAAAGATGACTAAATGGTTCCTGAAAATATGCCAAGGGTAGTTATATGGATTCATTTTTTTCTAACCTATTGTCATAAAATCCTACAAACTCTATCTTATATAACAAAATTTCCTCTTTTAAACACAAATACCATCCACAAATAAATTTTTGCCCTAATTAGTAATGGGAATATAAAAGATACACACACACACACGTAGGCTATTTAATAAATTTTTCGGCCCATGTTTTCTAATCAGGTCCTCCAAATAAAGTTTTACTCTTAAAACCCTACATACCTGTTACCTACTTCTAATTAGGCCAATATTTTCTCTTTACTTAGTTTTTATATTGAACATGAAAAAAGTTGAGGACCATGCACACATTCAAACAATATTAGGATTAGAATCAAGTCTTCAAAACCACTAAATAAAACGATTTGCACTAAATTACAAGTATTTTGTTGTTTTAAAAAATATGTATAAGTTTTTTTTTATTTAATTCTTTCAGAACGAGCTTGGGACACATTTAAAAAGAAAAATAATGGCCCAAAAGAGATTGATGCCCCTCTTTGGCCTTAGCTAGGGTCCACCCATGGTTCTGTTGTTAAGGTGACTATATATGTTGATTATTGCAAGAATTAGCTTCTAATGAAGGAATTAAGTTAAAAAATTAGAAAAATATGAATTTTAGTATACTATAAGATAAAATATTCTGAATATGTATTTTTTTTTATATATGCTAATGTCTATCCTCAATGACCTCCCCCAACATTAGTATTACGATGCTTAGATTGTTTTTTGACTAAGAAAATGACTAAAATACCCTTGACCTAAAAACAACACATTTTTTATATTAAGACTTATTATTATAGGTTAATAGCATCATATTTGTTTTAGTGCCAATAGATACAAATACAATTAAAATACCAAATCACCCTTGTCATTTTCCAAAATGACTTAGCCAAGTAAGATAAAAATTTGAAGTTCCTTTTTTTTTTTCCTTAAAAGGAGGAAAAATTTGAATTTTTTTTAAATAGAAAAAAATTTTGAAATTTAACTTGAACTTGCTTCTCAAACTCAAGACACAAAATAAAGCATTCATCTTCCTTAATCAATATCAAACCACCCCTGCAAATGTAATTTTATCTCCATATCAACCATTTACAAATTCTTTATCCTAAAAAAAAAAAAAACATTTACAGACTCTTTCAACAAAATTCAAGAGACTCCATAAGGCATAAATTTTTATTATTTATCAACAAATGAGGACTCTGCCACATCAATGCATGCACAAGAGCAACAACTTTGTTCTCCCACTCTTTTTGCTTGTCATTAGGGTCACTATCAGCCATTGCGATCCATTCCCTTTGCTTATCCACATCTTTGTATGAATACAAATGTCATAGCGTGTTGCAGTTGAGAAGTCTATAGTCCTGAGAGCAAGGGCAATGTCTGTATCACCACAAAACCAAGACGGACAAGTTCATGAAACACAAAAAAGAAAAATTGGCTAAATAAAATTAAGAATAAACCCTTCCAACATCATTCCTCCCGAAGTCAACAAGCATGATATGCTGTGTACATTGCTTTCTATCATTCAAAATTTCCTTTTCAAACACTAGATCTTCTTTTGCAGTCTTGATTAATAATCTTTCTTTGTAAATAATGATAAAAGGTGAACATCTACGATCATCACAGCAATACAAACAAAAATTCTGATAGTAGAAAATAATTAATCCAGGATCAACTCACAGAAACATAGAGTGGGAAACAAATGTTATACAGTCATTATGTATTCGTAAAATCAAAACTTAAGGTGAAAGAGGAAAAAAATGTGAAATTAATCATCCCAAAATTCCTTTGAGTATTACTAACCTTCTTCAGACGGGTAAGAATTTCTGGACTAGAAGCCACTAGTGTACACCATCTAGCATGATTAGAGAAATGAATAAATAAGCAAAAAGCTTGGAAACTAAATATTATTTCTCCAAACAAATACTATTAGGAAAAGCAGCAAACTTGTAACCAAGTCATGTATGGACTTGGATTAACATCTCAGTGCTTTACATATTTCAAGTGAAGTCTGTAAGAGTTTGCCTTTCATAATGCTGACTTAATACGATGTGGAAAATGTCACGAGTAAGGATATACTCCTTGGCATGCAATGCAGCCTCCTTGTACGCTCCACTTTTCATGCTTTTTTTTTAAAAAAAAAACCACCCAAGGGTGGGGGGGTTAGGCGGGACCCCTTACCTGTAGATTATTAAAATAAAACGAAAAATACATATGGAGGGGGATATAAACTAAAACCTCCAAGCAGAAGAAAGGGAACAAAGAACAAATAGAAATGGAAACCAATTACAGTGTAACGGAAAAATAAATGCGAAATCATCAATGCGAATGCCCAGAACGTAGCTTGCGGTGCTTACGACCTTTCATAGAACGGGAGGAGTGCGGGCCAGCAACACTGAAGTCACGATGATGCCCCTCGATACCTCAGGCTCAGAAGCAAAGTACTCATCAGCTACAGGATTGTCCGCGGAGCTAAACTCCTCGTCTGATTGAGATGGGAGGTTTGGAGGAGGAGAGTGAATACCCATAGCCAGGGAGCGAATAGCAGCGGCTGTAGCCTGGATAGGCGGACCTCCCGAAGAAGGCCGAATCGGTTCACCCACAGAAACACTCATCCCTGGAGCAACAGTCGCAACGGGAGCCACAGAGGCCGAAAGCTGACCCTGAGTCACAGGAGGCTGGTGATTAAAAGCAGGTGCTGCAACTCGTAATGGGCCCTGATCATGGGTCTGGGCCTCACCAACAGGCTGCGTGGGCTTGCGAAGCCCGGGATTAGCAACATAGCAGGAATCCGCAGAGTGACCAAGATGCCTACATGAAGAACAATAAGCTTGGACTCGCTAAAAGATAACGTCCTGCCAAAATCCGAAATCCCCCTCTCCAATCAATATACGAGGCAACAGCGGCTTCGAAACATCATACTCCACCAGAACTTGAGCTACCGATGGCCGATTAACCAAGGCCGTGGCATGATCAACCCGTAATGGGGTGCCAATAGCAGAAGCAATAGAAAACAAAGCAGATTTACAATGGATAAAATGAATAGGCAAGTAGGGAAGGGATACCTATACCGGAACAATAGGGGACTCCTCCGAACAGCGGAAATCAGTGCTCCACTTAAAGATGCGCATGCCTCGACCATTAACATACCAAGTCTGGCGCACCCAAACACGCGAATAATCTTCTTCCAAAGAGAGTTTGATCAACACATGCCGGTTGTCAAGCAAGGAGACTTGACAATTTCCTTTTAAACCCAGGGTAACAAAAAATCTCTGAATAATGTCCATAGAAGGCCGGCCAAAGGAGAACTTACCGACGAGAGCTAATTTAAATGGTTTAACCATGGCTTGTATTTCCGCTGCTGTAAAATAGATAGCGGCTCGCCACGATATAGAGAAGTCGGCTTAACCGGTACTGTGGGTTCCGTAGAACCCGTAACTGCATCAAGGAATGACTTATGAGGCCTAGGGGGGCTGTTGGGTTAATGATGGATACTGGGTTCAAAACGGAGGCAAATTATGGCTTAGAAGGGGGAGGTTGGTTACGGGTTGCATGGTTGACATGGGCTAGATGGTGAGATTGAGAGGCACTAGCCGTAACAACCTGAGGAGTAGGTAATGTAGGGCATTGTGGGTCATGAGATGAGTTCGGAGGAGGCTGGTTGGAGGGAATCACCCCAAGCTGAGGCAAACCCATGACTGGCAGGGGAGCATGGGGCTGTGGCGTGGGGAGTTGAGAGGGATTATGGGGCTCAAGGTTCGACCTAGGAAGGTTTTGTGGGTTGTGAGGGCTTTATGTGGGAGCTGGCACGGACTGTGGAGGGGGTTGTTGCATAGCCGAAGCACCACTAGTGGGATGCGGAGAATAATGACCGCTCCACTTTTCATGCTTAACCTCTCTAATTCCGGAATAAAATGATGTGTGTAACTTTATTGGACCTAAGTGGAGCCGTGGTCTGAAATTGCATTATAAATAAAATTTCGAAAAGGTTGACTTGAATAAACAACAATGAAGTAAATGATTTTAAAAATTATAAATTGAAAGACAATAATTTGCAGAATTCTAATGCAACTGCCCATGTTCAGTGGTAATATGCTTCCATTTGCACAAAAACAATAACTATCACCAATCATGAGGTCAATATAGTTTCTCTATCACAAATTTATCTAGTTTTTCCACATTCAATAACCATTACTTCATAATATCAGGCATGCCCTGATAAAGCCATGTAATGCATATTCTCCGTTGAAACATTTTTTTTTTTAATTGAAATAGATATGCAATTGAAACAACTCATGTGCATCCTAAACTCATTGATCCAACACAAAAGAATACGGCAAACCATTTCATTTTTTTCAACCCAAGTCATGTAAATACCGCGGTATAAAAAAAAAAAACCCTTTAACAGAAGACTGCTACATGCACTTCAAGCTATCTTCAACATACATTTTCATCTTTAATTTAACTATATCTCATGAATCTACTGAAAAAAGTCAGAAGGAACAGCTAGAAATCATAAACAATTTTCAAGACACTTTTTTCAATCAATCGCAAGGCAGTAGGGATATTTAGTTCTATCTTCAACATGCTTTTGCAATTCTCATTTAACTACAATTAACATTAAATGATGGACAAAATCAGAAGCAGCAAACAACAATCTTAAATAATTTTGAAGGCCCATTTTTTAACTTTTCACCAAGATTACAAATTTCAGCTAATAAAGCTAACATGCATTGAAAGAATCTGATTCATACCTCACTAGTGGCTTGAAAACAGTGGGATAATTGGTCCGTTGTCAGCAAAACTCACCGGTCATTATTCTCTCATCTCACGGTCGTGAATCACTCGTAGCTCATATTAGAGTTGGCTTCGTCATCATGGTCTTTAATTTATAGCCCAAGTACTTGATCAAAGCTTCAGAGAGAAAATGAAATGGGTTTTGAGCATGGTTGCTTTGGATTTGTGGAGTAAAGAGACGAGCAGTTTTTATTGTGTTAATGTTTGTTGGATAGAAGCAAGCTTCAATTTATTCTCCACTAGATATTAACAAAGTTCAAATCATTTCCAAAACCCAATGTGCAAATATTAAGTTTATTTGAATATTTTTATGATTTACGTGTTTAATTACAATCTTACCTTCATCTATCTAACATATACTAAACAGACTAATAATGTGAGAGAAGTCATTGAGAATACGCAGATATTTTCTATTTAATTGAGAAAACCCCAAACCTCAGGGGAGGTTTCTGAAAATTACCTACCTTTTACATAATGTAATTGCGGCCTCTACTTGAACCATGTCCCAGTAGCATGCCAGAGTAATTAATTTACCATTGGATTTAAGTTTAAAGAATCCAACGGCTTAGATATAATGATCTTTTCAATTGGAAAAAAGCTGGCTACTCATGCAATAGGTTACATACACTATTTTCTCTCCCTTTGTTTTTTTTTTTTAAATTCGTCCCTCAAATGATGAGATAGAAACACTATTGAGTTTGCAAATAGAAGAAACTAGATTTCAGAATATTAATAAATTTTATTGAAAAATATGAATGAATAAAAATAGAGTTTTGAAACTTTTTTATAACAATCCTAAATATTACGAATTTACCAAAATAGGCAAATCCAAAATATAATATGATAATTAAATTCTCCTAATCAAAATAAGAAAATGAAAATAAACGGTACTCAAATATGAGTTTAAAAAAAAAAAGATAAAAATCCTAGAGGAATAAGAAACAACAGAAAAAAATCTTAAAACTATGAAACGGTCGGGATTTCTCTCATCGCAAGCTTCAAAATAGTATATTATATGTTGAAAACGGACACTTGTAGCCCAAGTTATGGCCTCCTAAAGGTACTCTACTTACGACACGCAGCCACCAATATCAATTCCCTGCACTTTGGAAAAGAACTTGCCCACGAGTTTGGTTCGTACAATTCTTCATCATATGGATGATACTCGAATAAATCAGCCACATTAAAAGTGTGAGAGATGTTCTAATTGTTTGACAATTGAAGCACATAAGCATTATCATTGATCTTCTGTGCCACTTAAAACGGTCTATATTTGTGCTTCTCCAATTTAGTGCGAATGCCAGGAAAAATGACTTCGCTGCAGATATGGCATCACTAAGTCACCTTCTGAAAACACTTTCTTTTGCCGATGTTTGTCGCTTCAACCTTGTATTTAGCATTGGTAGCCTCCAAGTGAGCCCATACCTCGGCATGAATCTTTAGAACCTTTTCCATCACATTGTCTGCCACCTTGCTTTCTCCAACTACAGCGATTGTTGGCTTGACAGCCAAGTCATACACATGGAGAGGGGGACAAGTTTAGACAATCTCAAAAGGGGCTTTGCCAGTAGAATGATTCACCATGCTGTTGTAAGCAAACCTAATGTGAGGTAATGCAGATTCCCAATTCCATTGCTTGTCACCATAAATACAGCGCAACATATTGCCCAAAGTTCGATTGACCACTTTCGTCTGCCCATCTGTCTGTGGATGGAAAGCACTATTATTATGAAAAATTTTAATACACTTACAAGTGCACGAATCTGGAAATAGAGTAGTGCTAACAAGGTTGAACCCACATGGATTGCTTTAAATTAAAAAGCCTAATTTAAATCTAAAATTAATATTAATTCTAAACTAGTTGAGCAAATTACGTTTTAAGAGAAATTAAACTGATTAAATAAGAAAATAATTAAAGTAAAGAAGAATTATATAAGACAAAGGTTACCAAGATTTTAGAATCCATTACTATTCAACTAGTAATTATATAATTATTAATTAATCCCAAATTTTAGAGTGACAACTCAAAATCAATCTATGTCATCTCATAGATATAAAAATTAAACCCAATTAAATTAATCTTGTGTAGGTTCTTTTTCTGCTTAATAGTATGATATATAAGTATCCTATGTAAACATACTGAATCTGCTTAATAGTATGATATCTAAGCATCCCATGTAAACATATTGAATAACAAATAGTCAAAGTTTTCCTAAGCATTTTGTGTAAACAATTAAATGGACACAGAATCAAAGATAATCATATATAGGCTTTATAGATCCAAGTATAGATTTAGTTGATTATTAATCCTAATATTTAATAATGTATGACAGAATTGGTGAAAAGATTTAATAACATCCAACTAATCATGTGAAACAAGAACCACAAACATTAAAGCACACACGTTGGGAATTTAATTAAACAAAAAGATAATTATTGCATTGAATAGGGTTTTATTCTTAATTTTAGTATAAAAAAATTAGCTAAACATACTTGAATTTGGAGCAACAAAATAAATAAAACCAGCCATGAGAAAACTGAACTGCTACTGCTCTTTCTCTCTCTGTCTCGCATCTTCCTTTGTCTTGTGTCCCTTTGGCTTTTGTTTATAATGCCCATGACCACCAATTATGAAAAGGAATCCGTATGCATTGATTGGTCCAATCCAATTCAAATTCGAATTCCAATTCTAAAGTCAATGTTCCTAATTATTGCCACTATTACTTGTCAACACCATAAACCATCAATTTCTTCCCACTTTTAGAGCTAATTCACGGATTCCTTTAATTCTTGTCTTCTAATTGATTTCCAATTTAATCTACATTGCTTCCCAAACTGAACTTTTTCATGCCCTTTTTATCCATAATCTCCAATTAATTTCCTATTCAATTCAATTTATCTAAAATAACAAATAATAATAACTAACAATTATATAATTAAGGATAAAATATGTATATGCTCATCAACTATTAAACTGTAACTGTCTCAGAGATGATGCCAGAACTTGCTGATGAACTTCAAATCTCTATCAGAAGTAATGGTCTTTGGAATGCCATGCAAACGCACGACCTCTCGAAAGAACAAATGTGCAACTGCAACATCATCTTCAGTCTTTTTGCATGCAAAAATATGGAATCTCAACCCGTCGTTGTACACTGCAGTCCCAACACAAAATCAATAGATAGATCCAACCAAATATTTTCTGGAATGGGTAATGACATGTATAAACACGTATTCTGTGTGTGTCCTTTGCCTTCTTGGCAAACTTGATAACTCTGCACAATTTTCCGCACATCTCTGTTCAACTGGGGCCAATAATATCACTCCATCACAAGTGCCTTGGTTTTATCTCATCCAAGATGTCCGCCCAATCCTCCTTCATGCAACTCGCGGATAATCTGCTCTCTTAAAGATATTCGTGGCACATATAACTAGTTAGCCTTAAATGAATACCCATCTTGAATGAGGAAATCCTGTACACTCTGATGATTGATGCAGCGATCCCAAATATGAGTAAAATCCTCATTTATAGTGTACAATTCCTTCAAGCACTCGAAACCACTAACTTCATTCACTAGAGTTACTAGTAAAGTTGCTTGCCTATTAGCACGTCAGCACATTATTCTGCTACCCAGACTTATACTTCAAGATAAAAGTGAACTTCTGCATATAGCTCACCCGTCTCGCATGGATCTTCCTCAAATTTTGTAGATTATTAAAATACTTTGGTGGTTGATGGTCGCTATAGAGCACGAACTCTTGCTAAATCAAGTAATGCTCCCATGCCTTCAACGCCGTATGGCATAAAACTCTTGGTCGTAAATAGACCACTTATGCTGTGCTTCATTCAATTTCTCACTCATATACTCATTCAATCTAAGCCCTGGTTCTTGTAAATTTAACACTTTTTGAAAGGAACAGGATAGAGAAGTGTAAATTTAACTCTAAATTTAACACTTTCAGCATAAGATTGTTCTACCAGAACCAGAACGTCCAAAATCTAAATTTAACGCTTTAGACACTTATTCAGCATAGGCTTTGTATATGGATTGTTCTGCTACTTAAGTGGCTGTTGCTGCCTAAGCAGTTGCTATCTTAATTGCTGCTGTGCTCTCTGTTGCGCCTAACTATTACGAACCCATGTTGTTGCTTGTTTTCAATCCCAACATTGCTTGGTCTATTTTGTATGCTAGTGAACTTCTTCTGCTGAACTCTAGAAACAGCATGTTGTTTTTGTTCTTCCAACTTCTTTGCCCTAGCAACCACTGTACCCATGTCCCAAATTGCGTCCATAATCTCATCTTGCAACTTTTGTTTCAATCCGCCATGATATTTTGTAACTGTCTGAAACTCAAACTCATCCACATTATTCCTTGTGTGTAGACTATAAAACTCCTTCGTATACTCATCAACACTATGATTTCCTTGCTTGCAATTCTAATACTTTACGTATAACTGCTGTTGGTAATCTGTTGAGAGAAAATACTCTTTTATCATGCTCTGCATTTTAGGCCACAACTTGATTAATGGTTTTCCCACAACTCTTCTCCAATTTTGGACGTTCTACCACTATGCAGATGCTGCGCCTTTCAACTTAAACGCTACAAGTTTCACTCACTTATTCGGTGGAATCTCTGTATATTAGAAGAAATTATCTACATCCATTATCCAACTAAAAATTCCTCAACATGTATCCTACCATAAAAATCTGCAATATCAATGCTAATCTTGTAATCCGAACTCTTCCTGCTCCTCCTATCATAGTCCTCAATGTCTTTTTCTTCCGAATAACTTCCTAAATCTTCACGTATGCATAGATGCACCAGCCTAGCGGGTTCCACGTTCTGAGGTACTACTTTGCGATTGAGATCTTCAAGTAGTTCACCACAATTGGCTTTTTGAATTTCTTCTTTACGATCAACCCTTTGTTGTTGTCGCCTCTCTTCCTCTTCGTCTATGGAAAGTCTAAAACTCTTGATTGCCCGCTCTATTGCCACCAATCTCGAGTTATAAACATCTTCCATCGCTTGCAAGGTTGCTTCTACAGTCGCCTGTCGGCAACCTCCATAGACCATGCCTGCATCCCTTGATCATCATCGTCGGGACGGTTGTTCCTTTGTTCGTGTGATCGTACCATGATAACAAGCGAGCTTGCTCTGATACCAACTGATAAAATGAAAACTCTATCGAGTTTACAAGTAGAAGAAACTAGGTTTCAGAATATTGATAAATAGTATTGAAAAATATGAATGAATAAAATTAGGATTTTGGGCCATTTTTATAACAAGCCTAAATATTATGAATTTATCAAAATAGACAAATCTAAAATCTAATATGATAATTAAATTCTCCTAATCAAAATAAGAAAAAGAAAACAAACGGCGCTCAAATCTGAATTTTAGAAAAAAAATAAAAATCTTAGAGGAATCTAGAAAAATGGGGAAAAATCTTAAAACTACGAAATGACCCAGAAAGAAAGAGAATTTCCTACCCAACCATGGGGTTAAATAGCTTATGCATTCGAGGTTTTGTTCCTCTCGTTGTAAGCTTTGAAACGGTATATTATACGCTGAAAACGGACATCGGTAGCCTAAGTTATGGCCTTCAGAAAGTACTCTACTCGCAACACGCAACAACCTATATATTAAATCCCTAAAATTTTTCCATTTTAAAATTCAATCTCCGTCTCCAATCATATATGAACACAATGCTATTTTCACTCTAAAATCTCTCATTGACAAATTTGGTCTCTTAAATCCCCAAATTTGCTACTCTTGAAATTGGTCTCTCTATTTCAAAGCCCTAGTTTTTTAATTCTCAAATTTAATCTCTCTCAAAGCCCTACATTGCTTAAGGCCAGTCTAGTAATGCTATATCTTTGAAAATAACTACTATTAGCTATGCTGTAAAAATAATTAGATGTAAAAAGAATCAGATAAACATTTGATAAAATTTGCATTTAAAAATGCTGTGAGTTTTGAAAACAATCATATGTTTGGTAAATCTTACTATTAAATTATTGTATGAATCTAAATGACTGAATTGAATATGATATTGAATAAAATTTATTTAAACATTTATAAACAAATATATAAAATATTTTTTTATTATGTACATATAATAATTGATAATTAAAATAAATACTTATTTTATTATTTATTATTACTTTTATTTTTTAATTTATTATCTCAATGTAATTAGTAATAATAATAATAATAATATCTTTAAAGTTAATAATTTTATTTCCTAATAAATAAGGATAGTTTTAGAATTTTATAATATATATGGGAATATATATAAAATTGTATTAAGTTTAAAAGTGATTCTCAAAATCACGTTTTGAAAAACTACTCCTTCCATGCTTTTTAAAATCTGCTGTAGGATGAGGTGATTTTGTGAAAAGTGATTTAAAAAAAAATTCACGAACCATCAAATTAGCTTTTAACTTTTCAAAATCACTTTTAAACTTTCTAAAAGCAATTTTAAATGGAAACGTAGTGGGAAACATGACTCAAAATGAATAAAGTATTCTTTTCTTTTATGTTTTTTTATTCAATTTTTAATTTTTAAAATTTGGGTTTCTTCTTCAAAGACCTAATTTTTCAAACTTGATCTAGCTCTGTTAAAGTTGTACATTAGCTCACTGCAAAGTAATGCCAATAATGTTTTTTTTTTATATTTTATTTTTTAAAATTCCTTATTTTTTGGAACTTGAGTTTCTCTCTCAAAGCACTAATTTTTGAATTTAGTATTTCTCTCTCAAGATCATAAATGAGCTTTTTCTTTTTATATTTTTTATTTTGGTTAAATTTTTAATATGTAAGAATTTGGGTTTGTACTTTCCGTATTGGAGATCTATGAATTTGGGTTTTTGGTTAAATTCTTATGAATCAAACCTTGAACCTTGTTTTATATATATATATATATATATATTTCCTATGGTTTTGATTGTTCTTGTGCTTTTTATTTGGTTCTCATCAGGAAGCTCAACATTTCATGGTAAGGATATTTGGTTTATTTCATGATAAGCATATCTAGTTAATTTTGTGATAACTGGCCTTTGATATTCCTTTTGTTAGATACTTTCAAGTTTGTTGATCAAACTATTAAGATAAAAAAACCTTTGGCAAAAATCATCATTTATAACCCAAGAACATTTATGTTGTATCACCAAGAACCAATAATAAATTATGCGGAAGCGTATCTGAATTCATAATGCTGAATTCCTCTCTGGAGTTATGTGGTTGACCTTCCAGATCAACACGTTTTCCTAGAGAATCTTTTAAGTTTCTCACTGCTCTCTCTCTGATGATGGGATGTCAATAGAGAATAGAAAGATATGTGTGACCTGAGGACTATGGCCACTTATATAGAAAACATTTTCATGTTGTCATTAAGTATTCCCAATTCTGCCCATAGGTCCCTACACATTAAAGACCCACACCCTATTAGATACATTAAAGCCCATAATACTGAAAACCTAATTAGATCACTTTTAATTGGGCTTAGCTTTATTTGATAGTCTGTAATACATAATTATTTACATATAAGCCCAACGTTGGATTAAAGATCCAACAATTTCCCACTTGGGCTATATGTGTAACCTTATAATTATGTTTTGTAAAAATAACCATATGAGCTTATCCTTACTGTCATTGCCGAAATGTATCTATAATCAATCTGGTCTATCAATCATACTAGCATAGGATCAAAGTGACCTTTGTTACAATTATCGTAACTCGACCCATCAATGGTCACTATGCCAATATAACTGAATGACATGGATCATGATGTGGATGTGCAGCATGAAAATTTCATACAATATGATCTAAACATGCCTATTTACAACTAGTCCACCTTAAACCTTATTAAGATCAACCATACTAAAATCAGAGTGTGAATAAACCAAAACTTTATTTCTGCAGAAAATAACCCTAAATATCCATAAACCGAAATAACTGAAAATGTTTATAACATAAGAGCATCTAAAATTACAAACTTCCACTAAAACTGAATATTCTTTAATGACATGACACCCATACGAACTACATGCTCATGGAATGTTTTGGGTGGTAGCCCTTAGTGAGCGGATCTGCAATCATATGGTTTGTACCGATGTGCTCTATAAATAACTGTCCACCCTGAACTCTTTCTTTAACAACTAGGAACTTGATATCTATATACTTTGGCTTCGTCGAGCTCCTGTTGTTATTGGAATACAGCACTGCTGACTTATTGTCATAAAATAATCTGAGTGGTCTGTCAATACTATCTACTATATGTACCTCTATGACAAAATTTTGTAGCCATATTCCGTGATTAGATATCTCATAATATGCTATGAACTCTGCTGTCATAGTGGAAGATGCTATAAGAGACTGTTTAGCACTCTTCCAGGAGATAGTACTCCCAGCTAGCAAATAGATGTAACCCGAAGGAGATTTCATATTATCTTGACATCTAGCAAAATAGGAGTCAGTATACCCAACGATCTCAAGCTGATCTGACCTCCGATATGTAAGCATGTAGTCTTTTGTTCTCTGTAAATACCGCAAGACCCATTTGGCTGCTTTCCAATGGTCTATTCTTGGATTGCTTAAATATCTGCCCAACATCCCAGTAACGTACGCAATATCCGGTCACGTACAAACTTGAGCATACATCAGACTTCTTAACACTGACGCATAAGAAATCTTCTGCATTTCTTTTTCCTCAAAATTATTCTTAGGGCACTGATTGAGACTAAATTTGTCTCCCTTAGCCACATAGATATCATCTGGTTTGCAATTTTACATGTCGTATCTCTTGAGAACTGTTTCGATATAGCTCTTTTGTGATAATCCAAGAATACCTCGAGAGCGATGCTGGTGTATCTGTATGCCTAATACAAAAGAGGCGTCACCAAGATCTTTCATCACAAAATTCTTAGCTAGAAATTCTTGGTGTGGTGCAATAAGCCTATATCGCTGCTGGTAAGCAAAATATCATCGACATATAAAACCATAAAAATATACTAACTCCCACAGAATTTATGGTATATACAATCATCAACCAAATTCATCTCGAAACCGAATGAGATGATCACTTGATGAAACTTAAAATACAATTGTCGAAATGCTTGTTTTAGCCCATAGATGGATTTTTTAAGTTTGCAAATCATATTGTTTGGGTCTCCGGACACAAAATTTTCTGGCTGCAGTATATAGATCGTCTCATCAATGTCATGATTGAGAAACGTTGTCCATCTGATGTAACTGACGATCAAAATGCGCCATTAATGCCATTATAATCTTGAAAGAGTCTTTCAAGAAACCGGAGAGAAAGTCTCTTTACAGTCAATGTCTTCCTTTTGTGTAAAGTCCTTTCGACAAGAAACGCTTTGTACCGCTCCACATTGCCTTTTGAATCCCTCTTGGTCTTAAATATCCATTTGCAACCAATAAGTTTTGCACCTTCTAGCAATGGGATAAAATCCCATACGTCATTGTCCTTCATAGACTTTATTTCCTCATTCATGGCATCAGTCCATTTCTGAGAGTTAGAACTTTCTATGGCTTGAATAAAATTGATCTGATCATCGTCTATCATGCTAATGTCTACCTCATGTTCTTGGAGAAATACAATGTAGTCATCTAGCACTGCACTTCTTCTTTCTCTAATGGATCTCCTCAATGGCATAGGTTCTTGAGGTGGTAGAGTTTGTTCTTCTGGAACAACTTCTTGTATTGGTGGTTCTCCAACATTATCTTGATTTGTTGTGCCTTGAACAAAGTCAGGAATAAAATGTTGATCAATGCAAATGACACTTATGGGAATATCAACATATTCCTCTGCAAAAATAAATTCCCAATTGTATCTCCCCTCGCAAACTCGACATCCTCAAAGAACCGAGTATTTCTTGACTCAACGATCGATTTAGTCTTGGGATTATAAAACTTGTACCCCATGAATCGTTCAGAGTATCTAATAAAATAGCAACTCACCGTTCCTGAGTCCAGTTTCTTCTCATTAGACCTATAAGGCCTTGCCTCAGTTGGACATCCCCAAATATGCAGGTGTTTTAGACTAGGTTTTTTGCCTGTCCAAAGCTCATAAGGAGTTTTGGCAGTCGCTTTAGCTAGAACCTTATTAAGGATATACGCTACAGTTTTAAGTGCTTCTTCCTAGAGTGATTCTAGTAAGGTAGAATGATAAATCATACTCATCACCATGTTCTTAAGCGTCTTGTTTAGTCTTTCAACAACACCATTCATTGTGGGCGAACCCGCATAGTATACTATAGGATGATATCACATTCCTCTACGAATTTAGCAAATGGTCCTTGACGTTGTTCACCTAAACCGTCATATCTGCTATAGTACTCACCACCACGATCAGAGCTGATACTTTTAATTCTTTTGCCAAGTTGGTTCTCAACCTCAGTCTTAAATTTTTTGAACATATCAAAGGACTGTGACTTTTCATGGAGGAGATATATGTAGCTATATCTAGAAAAGTCGTATATGAGCATCATAAAATATTGTTGACCATTCTAAACACCCGCAAGGAATGGCCGACAAATCTCCTTTTATTGGTTTGTTTCCCCTTGATACAGTTAATAGAGATATCAAAGTTTGTAAAATTTAAGGGGTCAAGAATTTCTTCTGACATAAGTCTCTCTATTCTATGTTTGGAGATATGACCCAATCTCTTGTGCCATAACGCAGCCGAATTCTCATTGGTTAATTTTCTCTTCAAAACTTGTGTACTTAAGTGCAGGGATTTATTAAATGAAGTAATTGTATCAAGCATATAAAGATTATAATTGCCCGATAAATAACTGGAAACAACCAATTTTGAATCATGAAACAGACTGAATTTTTTATTCTCAAATGAATAAGAATAACCAAATTTGTCCAAAGTAGAAATAGAAATCAAATTCCGTCGAAAAGACGGAACAATAAATCTTTCATCAAGATCCAAATAAAATCCAGTCTTTAATAATAATCTATATTTTCCAACTGCTTCAACTTTAACTGTATTGTCATTGCCCACATAGATGTATCTTTCACCATTTCTAGGTTTTTGGCAATTCAGGCAACCCTGCATAGACACACTGATGTGAGTGGTTGCTCCAGAATCTATCCACCATGTGTGTCTAGGTATCGAAGTTAAATTACCCTCAGAACAAACTAAATTAAAAAGCATACCTTTCTTAGCACGCCATGCGTGATAATTAGTGCAATGCTTCTTCTTATGCCCCTCAGCCCCACAGAAGAAACAATCAGTACCTTCTTGATCACCAGGTTTCTTTTGGGGAGTTGTATCTACAGCTTCCTTAGCCTTTTTCCTTTTCTTGCCTTTGTCCTTGCTCTTAGAGGTAGAGACAAAGTGAGCACTTTCGGTTTATCTTTCTTAAGCCTACCCTCTTCTTGAACACATTGTGATATGAGCTCATTCAGAGACTAAGTTTCTTTCTGATAATTATAGCTCACCTTAAACTGGTTAAACTGTGTTGGTAAGGATATTAAAACCAAATGTACTAATAAGTCCTCAGAGAGTTCAAGCTTAAGTGCTCTTATCTTAGAAGCAAGATGAGACATCTCCATGATGTACTCTCTAATATTGCATTTACCCGTGTACCTCATTGAAATTAAGCTTGTTAAGAGCATACCAATTTCAGCATTTTCATTCTTAACAAATCTCTATTCAATCTTTGCAAGGAACTCTTTAGCCATAGTTGCATTTTCAGACATTGAGCCCCTGAATACTTCTAGAATGGCCTTCTTCATGATCATGATACACATGCAATTTGATCTATCCCACCTTTCTATTTCCCTTTTATCATCAGGGGTACTCTCATCTGTAAGAGGTGGGGAGAATCAGCCCTTAACGCAAGGTCAAGATCCATGACTGCAAGAACTATTAAGAGGTTCTCTTGCCATGATTTGAAGTTAGAGCCATTTAGCATGGGAATTGAATAGAAGTTGACGGTAATATTCGCAGCAGACATAACTGAATAGAGAACAACAAACAAACAAACAAACAAAATATGCTTATATTAGTCTTAAAACAAAATTAAATTCAAATAAAGGTACACATCATCTTAAGATATCGGACACTCCATTAATATTTAATCTTTGGACTAAATATTAACTTGTAAGTGATATCTTGGTATAGTAATCAAACACTTATAATAAGAACATGTCAAATAATAAATCTTCCTTTAGGCCAATTTATTATTCACATGTAAAAATCGAATAATCATCAAGTATTTATTACCATAGGTGCACATGCAATTCTATTAAATATGGACCTTCTTTTGGGTAGATAGATATTCATAGAAATTACATGTACAAAACTTTTTATATTATAAAATAAATTAATTTGCACAAGAGATGTCACTTTGGCGACATACTGCTTCAATTAATTTATCTCAAAGTATATATAAATCTACCAATATTTAAATTTAAAATTGTATAAAAAATTTATCATAAAAATAAAAAAAATTAAAAAAATTGGGGTCAAGTTGATCAACGATCAAAGTCAACTATCAACGTTGACCGTTGACCGATCAACCATTGACCGGTTCAAGACTGGACTGGTTCGGTTGACCCGAACTAGATCCTGTACCAACCCACAAATCAAACCAACCTTTAAATCTTTTTTTTTTAATCTTAATGGGTTAAACAATATATTTTAATTCATCAAACCCAATCTACTAAGCCCAAAACTAAATTTCATTAAGCCTAAATAAATGTATGACTTAAATGAAAAATTTCTTAACTATTTTACCTAGGAAATAATTTATTAATATCTCAAGGACCTGTACGATATAAACCATGAAAACTTTATCTCTTTTCTTATTTATGCAACAGTGCCACTTCTTCCCCCATTTTTTTTAATTCCAGATTTCGAACACAGAGATTTGTTCTTAAATTCAATAATTTTAATGATTTCGGTGTTATTAAATTTGAGAACACCAAAGATTTAATTATTAATCAAAATTAATTTTGATTCTCAATTATTCAATATGAAAAGGCTCTGATACCACTTGTTAAGACAGAAAAAAACCTTTGGTCAAAACAATCACCTATAACCCAGGAACATTCATGTTGTATCACCAAGAACTAATAATAAATTATACGAAAGTGTACTTGAATCCATAATGTTGAATTCCTCTCTGGGGTAGTGTGGTTGACCTTCGAGATCAACACATTTTCCTAGAGAATCCTTTAAGTCTCTCACTGCTCTCTCTCTGATGATGATGTGTCAGTAGAGAATAGAAAGATACGTGTGACCTGGGGACCATGACCACTTATATAAACAACATTTTTCTGTTGTCATTAGATATTTTTAATTCTACCCATCATAGAATTAGAATACCATTAGGTCCTTCACATTAAAGGCTCACATCCTATTAGATACATTAAAACCCATAATACTAAAAAACCTAATTAGATCACTTTTAATTGGATTTAACCTTATTTAACAGTCCACAATACATAATTATTCATATATAAACCCGACGTTGGATTAAAAATCTAACAATACTGATTAAAATTCCAATACAAACAAACTTGCTTTCCTTTTATTGTTTTTGTTAATTTAACTTTTTTACCTTTAGGAGAAACTTTTGGGTGAAATGCTATTAAAAGAATAATAAAAAAAAGAGAGAGATTTAGTAGGCATTAATCTAGTTGCTTTAACATGATTATATATCACTGATTTAGATATGCTTGGCTTTCTTTTCATTTAACACACTAGTTCATTCTTATCATCTACAGGTCCAAGGATTATTTAAATATTTTTGTTTTTGGTATATATATGTATTGAAAGAAGACCCAAAATCAAGTGGTATATTTCTTTCAGTATTTTATAAGTACCCAAAATGATATTTTCATCTTAGCAATACTCTATAAATCTTTCTCGAACTATTTGAAGATTTGCAGGGTTCACTTAAGACACCTCATGAGCCAAGAACTTACATTGGATATGAACTAATTTCAGGAAACAATTATGCTATCAATTTAACTTATAAGTTTATCAATGGAAAATTTACTTTTCCTTCAAAATCGTATGGAAAATTTAAAGCTACTTATAGTAAACGGATTAATGATTTGATTTTAATTCATTGGTTTTCAACTAACTATGTATAGTTTTAGAAATAGGAAGGTGCAGCTTTGGCTTTAATCAAGGTTGAGGTGCCATGGTCAGATGAAGGGGAATTATTTCTGAGAAAGAATGGTGGGGGTTTGTGGTAGGTGTTTATTTCTCAACATTTGCTTGTATTCGGCTTTGTTGTTGTTTGTTAATTTTTTACATACTGAATTGTGTAAAAATTTGGGTTTTATAGCTTAATTTCTAGCTAGCGTTCAATATGTTAGCTTTAATTCTTATGAATTTATTTCTCTACTTTCATAACTTTCTCTGACCGTGGAAGATTTTGCTGCTATTTTAGATTTTTTTCTGCTAGTTTTAGGCAGTTTTGTTATTGTTTTAGGCTTTTTTCTACTGTTTCTAAGTATTACTTTTGTTTTGAATTTATTTATGTTGTTTTTAGGCATTTTTTACTGCTGTTTGAGGTTAATTTTTGTTGTTGCTTTGGCATCTTCTTCTGCCCTTTTTAGGCATTTTTTATTGTTGTTTCTTGGTTATATTTGTTGTTTTGTTACTCGTTTTGCTATTTTTTTAGTGTAATTTGCTATTGCTTCTTATTATGATAACGGCTGCTTTTATCTTGTTGATTAACTTGAAAATTTTAATTACTTGTAGGTGAGAATTCAACTGGATATTGCTCTGTTCTATAAATTAACTGGCACAAGTTTTTTACTGGAAACTTGTTGATGGTGTGACAATCTTTTGGATTACGAACTTGAATGAAATTATTGTTGGGAAAGGGACTCACACAAGCAGCTGCAAATTAAGTGGAAACAAAACTCTTTCCCCATTTGTGTGATTAAAATAGGATGTGTACCATAGATAAATATGCAGAAACATACACTAATACAATCCAAAGCAATAAACCAACCACAAGAGACACATATTTTTACGTGAAAAACCTAAAGTGGGAAAAATCATGGGACTGTAATCCAATATATAATCTTCCACTATATTAATGGGATTACAACACAAATTGTTCTCTAGATAATACTAGAGACTAACAACATCAAGAATCTCAATATCATTGGCTTACAGTGACAGCCTAATAACTGTCTCTCTGACAAGTGAGTATCTCAAATAATAGCCAAAGAGAGGATAAAATAAAAATCAAGACTAGTATGATTGTAGAGGGCGATGCCAGGAACTTACCCTCAGAATATGGGAGAAAACAGAGTTAATTTCATCTTCCGATCATCTAATTAAAGATTAAAATTATTATTCCTAACAGAAGAACATCTACTGTCTTCTCTCTCTCTCTCTCTCTCCCACCACTTATTCACGCTCAAAAGTACTACGGCAGCAGCGTCTTTCACTTGCTTTTATAGGCAAATTTCATGGTAAATTTCATCCAATTCCAAAGCTTAATATTAATTGCATATCAAGCAATTTTTTTTGGACATTAGGCTTTTTAGCCCCAAATAATATGGACCCAACAAATCTCCTCCTCCAGATCATATGGGGGGGCACCACCAAGCCTGCTTTAGGTTCTCCTTGCGTAATGACTTTGTCATCATATCTGACCCATTCTCTATTGTGTGAATCTTCTCAAGCTGCAACTATTTCTTTTCAAGCACGTTTCTTATCCAATGATGCCTCACATCAATATGCTTGAATTTCAACTGGTAAGTCGAATTCTTTGCCAAGTGAATGGCACTATGACTGTCACAAGACACAACATAGTTATCTTGCTTCACACCCAACAATTGTAAGAAATTCTTCATCTACAAGGTTTCTTTGCAACCTTCAGTAATTACAATATACTCTGCTTCTGTGGTAGACAGAGCAAAACACTGCTGAAGTTTGGACTGCCATGAGACTGCTCCCCCTGCAAAGGTGAGTAAATATTCCGATAGAGATTTTTTAGAATCAACATCCCCTGCCATATCTGCATTTGTGGACACTTGTAACACAGGTTTGTCACCACCAAAACATAAACATAACTTGGAAGTGCCTCTGAGATATCTGAGAATCCATTTCACTGCTGTCCAGTGCTCTGCCCGGACTAGAGAGAAACCGACTGACTACACCAACTGCATGAGCAATATTTAGCTTCATACAAACCATGGCATACATTAAACTGCCAACTGCTGAAGCATAAACAACTTCTCTCATCTCTTGCTTCTCTTTCTCACTTGTAGGACAATACTCGGAACTAAGCTTGAAATGGTCTGCAAGCGGAGAACAAACAGATTTTGCTTTGCTCATGTTAAATCTTTCAAGAACCCTTTCAACATATGCTTCTTGAGATAATCATAACTTCTCAAATTTTTTATCGCGGGAAATTTTCGTGCTAAGAATCTGTTTTGCCGGTCCCAAGTCTTTCATTACAAAAGACTTACTAAGCTCTCTCTTCAAATTGTCAAATTTACTCGCATCCTGGCCAACAATCAGCATGTCATCCGCATAAAACAGAAAAATGATGAAGTCATTATTACCAAAATTTTTCACAAAAACACAATGGTCATATCCAGTCTTGTTGAAACCATGATTCTGTATAAAGGAATCAAACTTCTTGTACCACTGTCTTAGCGTTTGTTTCAGCCCATACAAACTTTTCTTCAACTTGCATATAAGTTCTTCTTTGCCTTTAACACTAAAACCTTTAGGTTGCTCCATGTATATTTCCTCCTTTAAGTCACCGTGCAAAAAATTTGTCTTTACGTCAGGCTGTTCAATCTCTAAATTCAAGCTGGCTGCTAATCTCAGAACAACTTGGATAGAAGACATCTTCACCACAGGAGAAAATATTTCTTCAAAATCAACATCTTTCTTCTGATCGGAACCCTTTACAACCAATCTAGCCTTGCACCGCTGTTGTGCGTTTTTTTCAATCTTCAACCTGTAAACCCATTTGTCCTTCAGTGTCCTATTTCCTTTAATAAGCTTTACTAAGTCATAAGTGTGGTTCTCATTTAAGGATTTCATCTCCTCTTGCATGCCTTTAACCCACTCAGTTTTATGCTGATGAGACATAGTTTCTTCAAAACATTCTGGCTTCCCTCCATCTGTAAGCATCACATACTCATATGGAGGATATTTAGTGGAAGGCCGTCGTTCTCTAGTGGATCTTCTCAATTCTGGCTCAACTGGTGGTGCAGGTGGTTCTGGAGGTGCTTGGTTGACTAGTTCCACTGGACCATCATTATTATCCTCTTTAACTCCCCCATGATCATCATGCACTACAGGTGGAGAAACTAAAGCTGGAATAATAAGAATCTCAGGAGATGACTGAGTCTCATTACTCTTCTCTGCATCACCAACTATTTGATCTTCAAGGAACGCAACATCTCTACTTCTGATCAATTTCCTTGCCACTAGATCCCATAATCTGTACCTAAATTCTTCATGCCCATAGCCTAAGAAAATGCATTCCTTGGCTTTATCATCAAGCTTCGATCTCCCATATTTAGGGATGTGAACATATGCTCTGCAACCAAACACTTTCAAGTGTTTATAAGAAACATCTTTCCTAGTCCAAACTCTCTCAGGCACATCACCATCTAATGGAGCTGAAGGAGAAAGGTTAATCAAATCAACTGTAGTACGCATAGCTTCTACCCAAAAAGATTTAAGAAGCACGTAACCCTCTCTACTATTGTTTTATTCATCCTTTCTGCAACACTATTCTGCTGAGGGGTTTTTGGTACAGTCTTCTCAAGTCTTATTCCATGGAATCTACAATACTGCTCAAATGATTCTCTGCACTCACCACCATTGTCTTCCCTGACACATTTTAGTTTTCTTCATGTCCCTCTCTTAACATAAGCATGGAAGAACTTAAACGTATCAAGCACCAGGTCTTTAGATTTCAAAGCAAAAGTCCACACTTTTCTAGAACAGTCATCAATAAAAGTTACAAAATAAAGTGCACCTCCTATTGATCTACTTTGCATCCTACAAACATCAGTATGAATCAAATTGAGTATTTACAACTTTCTAGATGGAGAAAAACTTTTAAAAGCTACTCTATATGTCTTTCTAGCTAAGTAATGAATACAAGTTTTGAGAGACATACCTGCAAAGCTGGGTAGAAATCGTTTTTTGGCAAGAGTTTCTAACCCTTTCTCACTAATATGACCAAGCCTTTTATGCCATGTCTCAATATCAAAATCCCTTTCAGCCACATTCACGTCTTTTTTCTTGATCTTGGCTTCTATCACATAGAGAGTGTTTACTTTCTTCCCCTTAGCTAACACTAGGGAGCCTTTAGTGAGCTTCCATTTTCCTTCACCAAATTGGTTAATGCAACCATCATCATCAAGTTTGCCTGTAAAGATTAAATTAAGGCGAATATCTTGTACATATCTGACATATTTGAGCAACAACTTACAACCAATGCTGGTTTTCAAACAAATATCTCTTATGCCCATAATCTTGGATGCCCCCTCATTTCCCATCCGAACATGGCAATAATCAACATTAACATATGATGTGAAGTAATCACGATGTGCAGTAACATGAAATGAAGTACTCGAATCAATCACCCAATCACTGGTATGGCAAGTCAGATTTACAGAGCTTTCATCATAAACAACCATATCACCATCAACTATGGTTGTAGTGTTCTCTTTGTCATTTTTTTTAGCATCACCATTTTCTTTCGCATGTTCTCTTTTCCATAATTTGCACTCATTTTCAACATGACCTATTTTCTGACAATGAAAGCACTTGACATTTCTCCTCTGGGACTTGGATCTTCCTCTGGAGTTATCATTGTTCTGCTGGCCAAAATTTCTACTTTGGTTTCTACCCCACCTTTCTTACTTTTCAAAACAAGTGTATCTGACTCAGAGAGAACTACTTCAATGTTTTTTCTTCTAAATTCTTCATTCCGTAGCCTATCTGTAACCATATCCAAGGTTAATTTTCAGCTCGACGCTGAATTATTCACTGACACCACTAATGTCTCCCAACTGTCAGGCAAAAAACTAAGCAATAACAATGCTTGTAACTCATCACCTAAACTAATTTTCATAGTAGTCAACTGATCAACCAAATCCTGAAACTTACTAGTGTGTTTAGTTATATTACGCCCCTCATTGTATTTCAAGTTAACAAGCCTTTTCATTAGATTGGCTTTATTCTGTGCTGTTGGCTGCTCATAAATTGTCTCTAATTTTCTCTAAAGAACATCAGCTCTAGCTTCCTTCACTACATGGTGGTACACACTCTGATCAATCCATAATCTAATAGTACTTACGGCCTTCTGGTTTAATTGAGCCCATTTATTATCACCTAAATCAACGGGTCTAACTTCTTCGCCTTTAATGGGCTCATGTAAATCTTTCATGTACAACAAATCTTCCATCCTAGACTTCCAAATATCATAATTCATTGACTTTAATTTAATCATACATGCCAAGGACTCCTCCATCTCAATCACACAAGTAATAAAACCACAAAACCAAGCTCTGATACTACTTTGTTGGGAAATTGATTCACACAAGCAGCTGCAAATTAAGTGAAAACAAAACTATTTCTCTCTTTGTGTGATTAAAATATGATGTGTACCACAGGTAAATAGGCAGAAACATAAATCAACACAATCTAAATAAATAAACCAGCCACAAGACACATAGAATTTTATGTGGAAAACCCAAAGCGGGAAAAACCACGGGACTGTAGTCCAATATATAATCTTTCACTATATTAATAGGATTACAACACAAATTCTTCTCTATATAATACTAAAGGCTAGCAACATCAAGAATCTCAATATTCTTGGTTTACAGTAACAGCCTAATATCTATTTTTTTAATAAGTGGGTATCTGAAATAATAGCCAAAGTGATGATAAAATAAAAATCAAGACCAGAAAGATTGTAAAGGGCGGTGCTAGGAACTTACCCTCAAAATTTAGAAAAACAGAGTTCATATCACCTTTCAATCGTCTAATTAAAAATTAAAATTACTATTCCTAATAGAAGAACCTCTCTGTCTTCTCTCTCTCTCTCTCTCTCTCTCTCCCGCCACTTGTTCACGCTCAAAAGTATCAGGGGAGCGTCTGTAGCAAATTTTATGGCAAATTTCATCTAAGTCCAAAGCTTAATATTAATTACATATCAAGTAAATATTTTTAGACTTTAGACTTTTGGACCCCAAGTGATAAGGACCCAACAATGATAATTAATTTGTAACTGAATTTGACAATGCTTTTATTTTTTGGGAGATTCTGCTTATAAAAATTTTATTTTTCTTTTCGTAGCTTATTTTTATAAATGAGTGCTCTTAATTTTTATTATTTTTTTTCATTAACAAATTTCTTTTAAAATAAGTGTGTTATAATTTGTTTTCACCCCAAAAAAAAGAGTGTCATATAATTTAATCCAAAATAATTTAAGATACACTAGGTTGTAAAACACCCTCATATGTGCTATCAATTTGTTGCAATCTTTAGGTTTGGAAGCGTTATTAGTGATATTGAAATTTTACATTGTCAATTTTGGATGTTTAGTAGATGGATTTACTCTATTAGGTTGTAATTTTATTGAAATTGGCCGTATTATTGGGAAGATTTGGGCTTAATTTTCCCTAGAAAAATGATGATATTGATGTTGCCGTTTCTTTCTATGATATTTTCTTTTTATCCCTCATTTTTATTTTTGTTTTGCTAGCATATTTTGTTTCATATATGATTGTAAATTTCAATTGAACTCAGAGTTTTTCTGACCCAATAATTTAAATAGCCACTATGATTAGTTTCTCTGAAAAAAAATAAAAAAACAAAACAACACACAACTAAAAAAATATTGTGTAGCAAATAAGAGTAGACATTATCACTTGTATTATCAAATTCATTTCAAAACTATTATCCGACTAAAATAAGGGAAAAAATTGGATAGGTATGTAATTTTATTATAATTAGTTGATTTTTTTTTTAAGTTACAAGTTCTTTTCGAAGCTCTCATTTTATCAATCGTGTCAAAAATAGTTAGACCATTAAATTTATGTATGTAATTTCTTGCAAAAATTTATTATATGTGTACGAGTTAAATAAAAATTAGTTAATTAGATATATTCTAAATACAATTATTGAGCACAAGTTGAATTTAATTTAATTTAACGTACCTTTATTAATTAAATCTAGATTAGAAAAATAATGTGGATCAAATGAGTACTTAATGGGGTTTTAACATAAAGATAAGCTCAAAATATTCATCATATATATAACCCTATACTATTACAAGGGCTTCGAATATTTTGAGACGCAAGAGATTTCATTACCAATTATATTGAGATAACAAAATAAAAAAAGAAAATTAATAATATAAATTTTAGTTAATTTTTAATTGATTCATTTCACAGCTGATTATACAGTACAATTTATAGCAATTACTTTAAAAGAAGTTTCATCATTACTAAACTGGCCCATAATATAGGAGTAATCATTATATTAAAACTCAACACTTGAGTTGGCTACCTGAGTTTGAATCCCAAATACTTAATATACTTAAATGTGTTGTTTTGACTTATATTAACATATTTATATTTTTTGTCCACTAGTTAAGTACAAATTAGTTAATTAGCTATATTCCTACTTATAATATTTGTAATACAAGCTAAAACAATTAATTTTATATAATTAATTACAATACATAATTAAAAAAGCTATTTAAAAATATATAATATTTGTAATACAAGTATGTCTTGACTAATTGAGTTCAATATAATATTACCCAACATATTTCTATATATATTATGTAACTAATAATTGAATTAGGCCGTTAATTGAATACGTGTATATTATTAACAAATTTAAAATGAAACATGACATTTGTGCATGAAACAAATACCACAAAGATGCAGCATTTAGTGTACAATGTGAAACGACGAACATCAAACATGAGTACAACTAAACGTTGAGCATACTTTTGTGTTAAAATATGAGGCGATTAAAACTTAGTTACCCACCTAAGATTTTGAGACAATTAACCTACCAAGTACGAATCACCAAAAGTACAACTTCGCCTCACAATTAATTGGAAATGTTAACGAAATTGTTTCCTCATGGTGGCATCTTTCTCTTATCTTTATGTTTGTTTGCTATAAGGCAATAGTTAAATTTCATGTTGCGGTATTTGGCTACTGGAATTGGATGAAGAGAAAAAAGTTATGCATAAGCCCTTATTATATCAGCTCATTTTTAAGGATTTTGAAAGTTTTGGCCCCATTTTTTATGAAATGAAACACCAAACAACAGTTAAACATGAGTATGATGTAAACTTGCAAAGATATTTGATATATGTGCCAAACAATATTGTACATGAAACATGAACGTCATAGAAATATAAAATTTTTTCACATCATTTTTTGTGACATGAAGCAACAAACTTTAAAGATTCAACAAAATAGGGTAAACATAAAACATGAAATTTACATGTAAAAAGATGGCATGAAATTTGCGAAAATGAAAGTTACCTGGACATTAAACATGACTGTGATGTAAACATATCAACTACTTGAAACATGTGAAACGAGTTGTACATGAAAGATGAAACACGAACATCTTACATGAAAGAGGCAGGAGGATAATAATTTTTGGTACCATTTCTAATATTAACTCAAAAAATGCAATATGTGATATAAACATGAAACATGAAATTTACATATAAAAAAATTGCATAAAATATGCAAAAACAAAAGTTCTTTTCAAAGCCATCATTTTATCAATTGTGTAAAAAATAGTAAGACCATTAAATTTATATGCATAATTTCATGAGCATTTTTATAATTTGTGTACGAGTCAAATAAAAATTAGTTAATTCGATGTATTCCTAAATATAATTATTGCGCACTAAGTTGAATTTAATTTATTTTTATTACCAATTATTTTGAGATAAAAAAATAAAAATAAAATTAATAATATAAATTTTAGCCAATATTTAGTTGAATTTCTTCACGGTTGATTATACAATACAATTAACCACAATCACTTTAAAAGTTACAGTATTACAAATTTGGCCGTTACTCTAGGAGTAATCATTGGATTGAAATTCAACACTTTGGTTGGCCGCCCAAGTATGAATCTCAAATACTTAATATATTTAAATGTGTTATTTTGACTTATATTAACATAGTTTTATTTTTTACCAGTTAAATACAAGTCAGTAAATTAGCAATATTCCTACTTATAATATTGTAATACAAATTAAAACAATTAATTTTATATAATTAATTACAATACAAAATTAAAAAAAAAATTGAAAAATATCTCATATTCACTCGCATAAGTATTCAATGGAAACGGATAATATTTTTAATACGAGCATGTCTTGACCAATTGAGTTCAATATAATATTATCTAACATATTTCTATATATATTATATAACTAATAATTGAATTAGGGCATAATTGAATATGTGTATATTTTTATTAATGAAACATGATATTTATACATGAAACAGATACCACAAAGATGCAACGTTCAGTGTAAAATATGAAATGAAAAACATCAAACATGAGTACAAGTAAACCTTGAACATGGTAAAATTTAATTTTTTGGGTTACTTACAGTATGAAGCAATTAAGACTTAAGAACCCACCTAAGAGTTTGAGGCAATTAAGCCACCAAGTAGGAATCACCAAAAGTATAACTCCACCATACAATTACTTGGAAATGTCAACAAAATTGTTTCGTCATGGTGGCATCTTTCTCTTCGGTCTTAAATTTCTTTGCTATAAGGCAACAATTAAATTTTAGGTTACGATATTTGGTTATTGAATCGGATGAAGCAAAAAAACTTTATGCATAAGCTTTTATTTTATCATCTCATTTTCAAGAATTTTGAAATTTTTGACTCAATTTTTATGACATGAAACACCAAACAACAATTAAATATGAGCATGATGTAAACTTGCAACAGTATTTGATATATGTGACAAATGATGTTGTACGTGAAATAGGAATATAAAGTTTTTTGGAGCCATTTTTATGGAATGAAGCAACAAACTTCAAAGATGCAACAAAATAGTTTAAATAAGAAACATGAAATTGACATGTAAAAAAAAATAGCATGAAATATGCAAAAATGAAAGTTAAACATGCAACATCATATACTAAGCACGACTACAATATAAACATGAAAAAAAAAAAAACTACTTGACACATGTGACTAGCGGTGGGCATAAACCCACAACCCATGGGTTTACCCAAACTCAAAACAAATAAAATGGTTTAGTTAAATTTGAGTTTTTATATAAGAAATTATTTTATAATAGTTTGGGTATGGTTTACCTATGGGTCATAGATAAATTTAAGGTGACATGTTAATAAAAAATAAAATTATTATTTTCAATTTTAAAATCTCACATTCAAATTGAGCAAATCAACGCTAAGGTATTAACTACTAAGCCATTAGATTTTGAGGTAATTTTTTTTATATATTTAATTATATTTGGTATCGTATTTGACTTATCTTTCTTTTGAAATTTAATTTTCTTTTTAAAGTAAAATAGCACTTCCTTAACGGCTATTTTTTTTAATGTGTACTCCACTCTCTGTTATTTTTTTATTTATTCATTTTGTTTAGGAATTTATGCTTCCAACAGCTCATTATCTTAAAATTAAAAATATTTTTTTCCGATCTGCTTTAAATTAAAAATATTAAAATGAAATTTTATGCCAGAGTTTTTGCCATGTATCTAGTGATATATAAAATAATCTAACCACTTAAAAAGAAAAAGAAATTTTCTTTTGACATGGAAAATTTTAGACTGACCAAATTTTAGAGTTTAAGTCTTTATTGTTGGGTGGTCATATTATTGTTTTAAAACTAATAATTAATAAATTAATAATCACTATTATATAACAATTTTTTACAATCTCAACTTGAGTTAAAAGGCTAAGTTAATTTAATAAATTATTCAGACAACATTTTTATGAAATTTTCTAATATAATTTTATAGTCCTATTTTTATTGTAGCCTACTAAATTAAAAATGTAATTAATTATATCATTTTATTAAATAAAATACATTTCTATTGTTATTTTTAATTAAATTTAAATCTAATTAGATTTCATGTCTAATTTTTCTTAATGCATTCAAAATTTTGGAGCTTTTTCGAATTACAATAAATTTTAGATTTATTTCTCAAAATATTTAAATTTATAAAATTGAATAATTTAATTTAATTTAATTTTGATGGGTTGTTTCGATATTTGAGTTGAGATGTCTTATCTTGTTTTGATTTGTATTGACATTGTTAAAATTTATGTTGTAATATGGTTAATATTTAAAGGTGAAATTATTATAAAATCTATTATTTATAATTTTTTATCCACTATATATTTTCATATTTTAATATTAATTTAATAATTAATAATTATTATAATTTTGATATAATTAAATTCATCAAAATAAAAAATATTTTAATTATAAAATTCAAACCAAACCCAAATGGGTTGGTTTGGGCTGGATTAAAAATATTTGGGTTGGTTTGGATTGGGTCTAAATTTTTATGATTTTATTCGGGTTAACTTAAAACACAACCCAAACTAACTCATGCCCACCCCTACATGTGACAAACGAGGTTGTGGATAAAACATAAACACCTTCCATGAAACAGGCAGGAAAATAATAAATTTTGGCACCATTTCTAATATGAAACACCAAACTTAAAAAATGCAATATATGATGTAAGCATGAAACATGAAATTTACATGTAAAAAAATAGCATGAATATGCAAAAAAAGAAAGTTCTTTTCTGAGCCATTATTTTACCGATCGTGTAAAAAAAGTTCGACCATTAAATTTATATGTGTAATTTCATGAATGCATTTATAATTTGTGTCCGATTTAAATAAAAATTAGTTAATTATAAATATTCTTAAATATAATTATCGAGCACAAATTGAGTCGAATCTAATTTAATGTACCTTTATTAATTAAATCCAGTTTACTATAATAACATGGAACAAATGAGTATTTAAACCGCAAATATAAGCTCAAAATATTCATCATATATATACACACAAGAGCTTCAAATATTTTGAGACGCAAGAATTTATTACTAGTTATATTGAGATAACAAAAAAAATAAAATTAATAATATAAATTTTAGCCAATGTTTAACTTATTCTCTTCACAGCTGATTATACAGTAGAACTAACATCAATCACTTTAAAAGTTACAACATTACGAAATTGGCCCTTAATCCAAGAGTAATCATTTGTTTGAAACTCAACATTTTGGTTGGCCACTCGAATTTGAATCTCAAATACCTAATATATTTAAATGTTTAAATGTGTTATTTTGACTTATATTAACATATTTATATTTTTTGCCTACAAGTTAAATACAAATTAGTTAATTAGCTATATTCTTACTTATAATATTTTAATACAAATTAAAACAATTAATTTTATATAATTAATTACAATACATAATTAAAAAAAAAATTCAAAAATATATCATAGTCACTCACATAAGTACTCAATGGAAATGGATAATAATTATAATACAAGCATGTCTTCACTAACTGAGTTCAATATAATATTATCTAACATATTTCTATATATATATATTACATAACTAATAATTGAATTAGGCCATTAATTGAATATGTGTATATTTTTATTAACGAATTTAAAATGAAACATGATATTTATACATGAAACAGATACCACAAAGATGCAACATTCAGTATAAAATATGAAATGAAGAACGTTAAACATGAGTACAAGTAAACCTTGAACATGAAACAGGGGTAAAATTTAAATTTTTGGGTTAGTTACAATATGAATCAATTAAGACTTGAGAACCCACCGAAGAGTTTGAGGCAATTAAGCCACCAAGTAGGAATCCCAAAAGTATAACTCCACCTTAAAATTAGTTGGAAATGTCAACAAAATTGTTTTGTCATGGTGGCATCTGTCTCTTTAGTCTTTAAGTTTCTTTGCTATAAGGCAACAATTAAATTTTAGGTTACGGCATTTGCTTATTGAAATTGGATGAAGCGAAAAAAGGGCATGCATAAGCTTTATTATATCATCTCGTTTTCAAGAATTTTGAAATTTTTGACGCAATTTTTTATAACATGAAACACCAAACCACAATTGAATATGAGCATGACGTAAACTTGCAACAATATTTGATATATGTGCCAAACAATGCTGTGCATGAAATAGGAATATAAAGTTTTTTGGTGACATTTTTTATGGCATGAAGCAACAAACTTCAAAGATCCAACAAAATAGTTTAAATAAGAAACATGAAATTGGCATGTAAAAAAAATAGCATGAAATATGCAAAAATGAAAGTTAAACATGCAACATCATATGCTAAACATGACTACAGTATAAATACGAAAAAAACTACTTGACACATGTGAAAGACAAGGTTGTGCATGAAACATAAACACCTTACATGAAATGAGTAGGAAAATAATAACTTCTGGCACCATTTCTACCATGAAACACCAAACTTAAAAAATACAATATATAATGTAAACATGAAGTATAAAATTTACATGTAAAAAAATAGCATGAAATATGCAAAAAAGAAAGTTCTTTTCTAAGCCATCATTTTATCAATCGTATAAAAAAGTTGGACGATTAAATTTATACGCGTAATTTCATGAATGCATTCATAATTTGTGTACAATTTAAATAGAAATTAGTTAATTAGATATATTCTTAAATATAATTATTGAGCGCAAGTTGAATTTAATTTAATTCATTGTGCTTTTAATAATTAAATCCAGTTTAGTGAAATAACGTGGAACAAATGAGTACATAATGGGGTTTTACTGCAAACATAAGCTCAAAATATTAATCTTATATATAAACTAATTAAAAGATTATAGTTTTTTTTTTTCATTTTCCATTTATCTATCTTTTCTTCTTATTGTTAATATTACTTTTCACAATTTTTTAATTCATATATTATTTTATTTTAACATTTAATGTTTAAAAATAAATTAAGTAGAGCAACCGGTTGCTCTAAGTCTGCTAGGCTTTCTTTCTAAGAGCCCGACATTGTAGCCAAACCCTTAATTGTCCATGATTAAAGGACTAAACATGTTAGAATCAAATGATAATTTTGGTCTTCGTGTCTTCAGTACATATAATCTTTTAATAAATATTCTTCGGTGATTACGTTGGTCTTTTTAGAATAAAGATATAGTCTATTATGTAGATGTGCAAACATAATTAAAGACGAATAATGCTCACTAAATAAGTTTGACTAAGTTAATTCAATTAGATGGTAGCAAAACTAAGACTGAGTTTGAAATTGTGTAAGAATCTAATTGTGTAGAGAAAAGGGAGCCTACACCCTAAGGTTCGAAACAATAGTCACGAAAACCCTAAAGTTTTCAATAAGAAACATTAAAACTCCTTTTTGACCATAATACCTCTTGACTCTATAAATCCCAAAAAAATTAACCCAAAATTTTATAATAAATAGAAATATGGCATTAAAATAATGTAATAACATATATATTTTTAAATAATTTTAATATTTAAAAAATATTTTTATATTTTACAATCTATTAGACCTATTTTATTATAGTTAAAGTAATTTTTAATAATAAATAGAAACGGAATATTACAATAAATAAATTAAAATTAAAATCATTTTCAATATTATGTAAAAAGTAATTTTAATATTATTGATAGGGATATATTTTGTTAATTGTAAAATCTATTTAACCCAAAAATTTATTTAAAATCTTTCTAATAAATTCAAATTTATTATTAAAATAAATATAATAATTTAAATATTTAATATTATTGTAAATGTTAAAATTTAATATTATTAGTCTACTAGATAGATTATATTATTTATATTAAATTTATATTAATTAAAAAACTTTAAAGTTAATTTTCTAATTACTAAATTTAAAAGGTATTGTGGTCAAAAAGAGGTCTTAGTATTCCTTTATGAAAACTTGGGAGTCTCTGTGACCTTTTCTTCAATCCTTGGGTGTCCTTTTTCCTTAGTTGTAATCTTTTATTACTTAGTGAATTGATTAATGTCTGGGTATAGTCCCGTGATTTTAGGATTGTGATTCGAACCATGTAAAAATCCTATGTATGCTTTATTTTTTATAATTTACAGTTTCTAGCATAGCTAATGGTTTAGGGCAAATAAACATAACTTAAACAATCCTAAAAATGGCGATGGTACAGTGACATATGAACAATAATTATTAACAGTATAATATAAGTATTAATTTATGAACAGTAAAATTTCAAGATAATTAATATTTGACGATTCTAATGCCAACAAAATTTAAAGTAAATTCTTAACAACGTGGTTCAGTGAATTATGTCTCCTCCAATCTTGGAAGTGGCTCTCTCTAACCGTTGATCAGACCTACCAACCCCTTTTGCACTTTTCCATGATACCGTAGAAAGCACATGGTGCACATGCTTCCCTTGTTAGTTTTACATGAGCAAGTCCTTGTATATAACTTCCTGGCAAAACAAGAAACCCCGCAAAGCGTAAAAGAAATTCAAGAAACTTAGAATGGATTCTATAGTTGATGGAGACAGCAGCCAAAGCTTTGCATATGCCAATCAATTGGCAATGGGTACAGTGCTACCCATGGCCATGCAAGCGGTGTATGAGCTAGGCACTTTAGAGATCATAGACAAAGCTGGTCCTGGTGCAAAGCTCTCTGCTTCAGATATTGCAGCCCAGTTGCCCACCAAGAACAAAGACGCACCCATGATGCTGGATCGGATTCTCAGGCTTCTGGCTAGCTACAGTATTGTTGAATGCTCACTTGATGCTTCTGGTGCCCAGAGACTGTATAGTTTGAATTCCGTCTCTAAATACTATGTGGCTAACAAAGATGGCGTCTCACTAGGCCCTGTACTACTCCTATTTCCGGACAAGGTCTACCTGGAGAGCTGGTAATTAATTAATTAATTTCTAGTACTCTCCCATGCATGCATGAAGCTTATACATATACGATGCATGATTAATTGTTTTTTTGGGAATTTATGTAGGTCCCAACTCAAAGATGCTATTCTTGAAGGAGGAATTCCATTTAAGCGAGCCCATGGAATGCAAATCTTTGAGTATGCAGGATTAGACCCTAGGTTCAATAAACTTTTTAACACAGCATTGCATCACCATACCTCTCTGGTTATGAGCAACATTCTTGAATTCTACAAGGGCTTCAACAACATCAAGCAACTGGTCGATGTTGGTGGCGGTCTCGGCATTGCTCTTCGAGCCATCTGTTCCAAGTACCCCCATATTAAGGGCATCAATTTCGACCAGCCTCATGTCATTGAGCATGCCCAACCACATCTATGTATGATTATTAATCTCGTTCTAAATGAAGTGTACATATATTCACTAGGGCGGGCGCCCTAATTCCCTTTTTTTTTTTTTTCATGCGGATAGGTTGTTGAATGGTGCAGTTTGACAGAGTCAGTGAAGAACAGTATTAAATCGCACGGTTAAATAGCATGTCCACATTAAAAAAAAATGATGGCATTTATATAATTATTCTCTAATGAGCATATCCTCACTTTGGTAAAATGAGAATGTCACTAACAGATAAAAAGACAAAAATTTTAATGTATTTAAATATATACTTTTATATTTTAGTGACATCTTCACTTTGATAAAATTTAAGATTTTAAATTAGATCAGTACTATATATATATATAGGTTCTCTTAGTTTATTAATGAACTAAAAGATAATACACTACATTGGAAAATGTGTGTTTTTTCCTTTTTTTTTTTTGTAGAAAATTACTTACTTGAATAAAGTACGAATATATGCGCGTATGTGTTGATATAGGACGTTAATTTAGGATTTTAGAATTTTTATTGTTTTAGGATTCTAGAATTTTTATTGTTTTAGGATTTTCTATTTGTATTGCAGTCAATTTATGGTATGTGATTTAGTATTTTATTTCTATTAGAATTTTAATTTAGTTTCCTTTCTTTAGTTAACTGAGAAAAATAACTATCCTTTATGATAAATAGAGAGGTCTTATAATTATTTTCATAACTTGAAATTCAATTATTCAATAAAACTCCTCCTTTATAATTCCCTCTGGGATTATCTATCATCCGAGGAGCCTGCAACGCGCATGCTCATGTGTTAGCTAAGGCAACTTTTAATTTTAAGTGCCTACAATTTGGTTGGAAGATTTTCCTTCCGAAATCAAGTATAATTTCAATCTTTGAATGAAAGGACTTACGTCTAATTAATTAATTTTTAGAATTATAAAATTGCATGCAGTTTCAATATTAACGATGTGATAGACTTTAATCTAATTGTTAGAAATTTATACCTAAACTTGTATTTTAAAAATATCCCTTGAACCTGCTTGTATATATATAATTTTTCAATGGTTTACTGTTGTAAAAATCTTGCAAAACCCCGAATCTGTTTTTGAAAAAAATGAGGACATCCGTGTGTGTGTAGAGGAAAACAAATAAATTGTATAATATTTTACAGGTATTGAGCATGTACCGGGTGATATGTTTCAAAGTATTCCAAAAGGTGATGCCATTTTTATGAAGGTAAGTTTTTAATTTATTTTGCGGACATATCATGAGGAGTTCCTTAAATTAAATTTTTACAAACAATAATTTGATTAACATGAGAATTCTTATATAGGCCATACTCCACGATTGGAACGATGAGCATTGCTTGAAGTTGTTGAAGAATTGCTACAGAAGCATTCCAGAAAATGGAAAGGTAATCGTTGTGGAGGTAATGCTTCCAGAAGTTCCTAATACAAGCATTGAATCAAAATTAAGTTCCCTTCTTGACATGCTTATGATGGCTCAAAGTCCCCGTGGAAAGGAGAGAACAAAGCATGAATTCATGACCCTGGCTACTGGCGCTGGTTTTAGTGGGATCAGGTGTGAACGTGTTATTAGTAATTGCTGGGCTATGGAGTTCTATAAGTAGAGTGCATGCCCATGCATTCTAGAAATAAAGCAAATCTTGTGTTGATTGTTTTGCGTGTATCCCTTTCCAAGCATGCTGATATGTCTCCCACGTACCTGATACCCACGCTTGAGAAGAGGAGTCTAGGACTTAGTAGTAAGTGCTTTGAAATAAACGGGTGATTCACACGTCGTCTGTTAACCATATGTGCAATATTATTACCCATATTTCCTATTATTTCTCGTATTTCATGTGTTATTCCAAGTGCAGTTACTAGTGTAGATTGTGCTTTTCCAATTGGCTCTTATAAAATGCCCAAAGCTGTTTGAATAAACAATGCAGACAAATTATTTCATAAAGCAATTCTCTTTTTTAAATTCTTTCCTTTCCTCTGCTGCTGTAACTTCAAATCCTTACAAATTACGTAGCACATGCATTTTTTATTTTCTAGAAATAAAAAAATTTTCTATTAGACTTGTTTCTAGATATTCACCCTGTTAATTATTGGTGGAAACTATAACTTTTAAATTCTAACTCTAAAGTGCTTAATAAATACTTGCTGCTATAATCTAAAAACTAAGTTTATTTTATCTATATAATAAAAATTTATAATAACTTTCAAAATTATTACATATTACCATACGTTATCAACTTTTTTTTTTAATAGCAACATCTTAATACCAAATATAGTCATAATTTATATTCAATAATTGAATATATTGGCATTTTTTTTGTCACAATTGTTTGATCATAACCTTACCATATTTCTACTATGTCACTTATACTCAACAAATTCCTCATGCAGGTTAGCTTTTCCAGTTGGCTTGTTGATTGTCAATTAATTGCTCCTTCTTGCATTTGATTATGTCAGAAATCTTAATATATAGCTTTAAAATTGATATAATGTGATATGTTATTTTACATCAAATGTAAAGAAATCAATTAATAAGTAATTGTAGCCATAAAACTTGTCATAGATTCATTGCAGTGATTGTTGCCAAGCTCTTCTCGAGCCAACATTAGGGATTAAGGATCCCCAGCATTTGCAAATTAAATTTTATTATTGAAAACCAAAAATATATTCAGATATTAAATTATTAGTGTTGGCCTAAATGGCTATATGAACCTTAATTTTGATGATAATAAATCACGTGTCAAGGGTAAAATGGTAAATTTACATTTCACAATCTCACTAATTCTTGAAAGGCAAAAATCATTTAAGTGAGATTCAACTCAAGACACTTAATAGACAATAACACTATTAAAAACGAACACTAAGGGTGTGTTTGAAACATGGGATTATGGGGTATTAAGACACTGTTTACATTAATTTAATACTAATATCATGTTTGGAAAAAATTTGCAAGGGATTAAGGGGTATGCTAATGCAGCAATTGCCGCATTAGCTAAACCCGACTGCTGCATTAGCGTTTTGCTTTTGCTTCTTTTTTTTTTTTTTTGGTTTTTGGTTTTTCTTTTTAATAATAATAAATAAATAGTTATATTTTAAATTTAATATAATATTATATAATATTAATTTTATTTTCCTTTATTTTTATATCATAATTATTAATATAAATTAATAATTTATTATTCATAATTTAATTTTTATTATATTAAAAATATAACTAAATAATGTATTATTTAGTTATATAATAATTAATATATAAAATTGATTTATGTTTAATAAGTTAATATAACTAACAATAAGTACTTAAATAATATATAAAAATAAAAAATATAACATAATATTACATTATTTAATTATATTATAATAATTAATATATAAAAATTGATTATTATTTAAAATTTTAATATAACTAATAATAAATATTTATATATGAATAAATTTAAATAATATTAATTTAAAATTAATACCAATAAAGATAATAATATAAAATATCATTACATCATGATATTATTTAGAGACTATTTAATTAAATTATTTACTTCGATCTTTATTTTATATGTTATATATTTAGAAAATACTGAAAAATAAATGTTATGCTGCCGAGAATATAAGACTATAAGCTTCGATTAAAATAATACAATACAACATAATACAATACAGTGTGTCAAACGCACCCTAAGAGTACTAGCGCAAGTAACCTCTATTGTTATAATTCTGGTAAGGCTGGTATGATTTAATGTATGCATATTTTAGCACTTAAAAGCTCAAGTTATCTTTCATAATATTTTAAATAAATCATCATTTTTCATAAACTAAAGGTTTTATAATTATAAGACAAATAATTTTATGAAATTGGTTGTTTTCAAATTTATGTACTAAATTGAAAAGTTTTGAGAACTTTGAAATTAATAAGTGTTGTTTTAAAATATGAAAATGGATCTATTTGCAAATATATAGAAAGCATTAGGCTATAGTATGATTTCATAAAGTTTTTGGGGTAAAATTATAAATTCTGGAACAGTAGTGGCTAACCGCTTCCATATAGCAGCTAACACCCTCAAGTCCAGAAACTTAGTGATTAGCAAAATTTTCAAATCTGATTTTGCAACTGTAATGTGCCACATTAGCATGGCGACTAACCATCTCATTTTAGCAACGATCTGGTAATTCTCCAGAAAGTCAATAACGGCTAATTTGTTTGTATAAACTATAAAAACTTAAATCAAACTAAATCAAATAACTTTTTTCAATCTCTAAAAAGTTTAAATTTGTTTATACAACTAACCTTGAGCTTTTATTTTGTTTATCTACATACATTGATTCGCTATTGTGCTATTATTTATCCATACACTCTTGTAGAGAGTAATCCTTGTAAACTTCATTTCAATATCAAAATTGAGTGAGTAGGAGGATTAAGGAATTCCATTTAATCGAGACCATGGAAGACATGCCTTTTGAGTATCCAGGATTGAACCCTAGGTTCAATAAAATTTTTAACACAGCAGTGTATAACGCAGTGGCGGATTCAACATGTGACTAAAGCCCCCACAAGCAAACAAAAAAAAAATTCAAAGAATAAAAGAAAAACTATTTAAATATAATATTATTATATTTAGTTTAAAATAATAATTTACTTTGATTCTAAGCTAAAATTACTTATTGCTAAAAAAAAGTTAAAATTACTTAAAAATAATATTGTTATATTTATTGAAAAATAATGGTACTATATTTATTTAATAATAATAATTAATAGTAATAAATAATTTATTCTAAGAAAATATTAATTTTGCACTAAGTTATTAATAATAATGTCTCATTCGTGTTGCTCTTATTAATAATTTTTAATTTATATAATGAAAATTAAAATTAATAAAAAAATTTGATTTACATAATTAAGAATATTAATAATTAGTATTAATTTACAAATATAACAAAATAAATATTTTATTTTTCAAATATATTCTTTATTAATTTTGTGATTAAAAACTATAATTCTTCAAACAAGGGAAAAGTGTAATTTGAAACTATTTACTCTCAATTCAAGACAAAGTAAACACATTAATTAAATTCTGATTCTGATTCTATACTCAGTGTAAGTAAATAACCTACTCTTATTCTCACTCTACATCTCCAATCATAAGATTCTCACTTCAATCCAAAATGTAAATGTTACCTTAGAAGCGAGCTTATCAAATCAATTATGGTGGAGTTCTTCTCTTGAGTCTTTCTTTCCTACTAATATAATTTATTTTTTTAATTCTTTGAAAGGCTACTACTTAAATTTTGGTTTGGTATTTGGTAATCTTGTTTGAAATTTGGTTTCGAAAATGTTATTTTATGATTTAAAATTATTTTAGAAATGTATAAATAATGAGAACGACATATCACTGGACTAAAAAAAGCCAATACGTTCATAATTGGGCCCACATCACAACGCCGGTCCAGCCCAAATTGGATTATGGAAATAACGGGCGTAACTTTCTTCCAACAGCTACAAGACTTTTTATTTTGAAGTCAAACGGCTAGCCTTTTTCCAACACTACATAAAATAATCAAAATTCTCAGCTTTCAAATGCTATCTCACTCTCTAAGTTTTCTTGATTCATCAAATGGAAAAAAACAAGAACTCTTCTCCTCCTCTTGACTTCATCCATCATCCTCTTCAAACTCTAGTTCTTCCCACCAACACAATCCCAGGAGGATCTTAAGCTAGAGCCTGATGAACTTGAACTGACCAACCTCAATAATAACCATGCCTAGCCGCTTCTTTACGTAAAGGATGTTGTGTCTTTAAATGGGAAGAATTTTAGTGAGTTTATGAGCAAGAATAGGAATGTGATGGCAATGTTCTATGTAAATTGTGCTATTGGAGTAAGAAACTAGCTCCTGAATTTGCGGCGGCAGCCAAAATGCCGAAGGGTGAGGCTGAGCTTGTGATGGTTGATCCTTCTTTGGAGAAAGACTTGGCAAAGGAGTATGATATTCTAGCGTATCCAACTTTGTATTTGTTTGTTGGTGGAGTGAGGCAATTTCTGTTTTTTGGCGAAAGGACAGGGTGGGTGCTCCCCCCCACACCTTATACAAGCCAAATTTGTCATCTGTAAAGTTCAATAAATTCATGAGATGTCTATATTTATTTCAAAAAAAAATTCAAACAAGTTGGTTTGTCTTGATAAGTGATAAATGAATATAAACGTGACATAATACCACTGGATGATTGTATTGCAGCAAAGGTATTGTAGACTTTGTTGTTGATGGCATTGCATGTCTTATAAATTCTTGAATGGTTGGTACTAATTGTTTCATCATATGATATTGATGTTTTCACCTTAAAGAGACCTCTAGGATAAATTTTTTACACTAAAATTTTTATCCTACGTTAACAACACGAGATAACAAGATTACGTTAGAAGCCTTAAAAGTTAGTTAATCTTAATTTTTTTTAAAGATAATTCTCCTGTAATCCATTAATCCTGTAATCCATTAATTAAGTTATTATTCATCCTTTACAATTTTAAATTTAAGTAATAGAATAAATATTATACAATTTATTTGTTTTCACATTAAGTAAATAATTGAGATTATATTTTTCTAACTATTATCTCAGCTCCATATATGTGATAAGGTATAATTAAGTTTACATAATTTCAAATTTTCATATAGAAATTTATTATTTTGAAAAATATTATTTATAAACTCTATAATGAAACTTAAATTACCGTCCAAATACTTTTTATTATTTATTTATTTTCATTTTAAAGTTATCAAAATTTATATAAAACTTTGTTCAATCCTATACTACACTAAACACAAGATTACAATATTGTAATCCAATTGGTATTTTAAGTAAATGCATGTGGAAAGTATTTTAGCAAGTTAAAAGGATCCATCTATATTTTTAATACTTAAATATATTCATTTACTAAATTACCATTGGTCCATAAAGATAATAATATATTTTAATAGACTTATGTGTAGACATTTTGAAAACTAATCTTTTCTCATAATTTTTGAAAAATGAAGGGCTGCAATGTTAATCACCAAGTAATTAAATCCTTGCCGTTGGACTTACTTTTGCAACTCTTGGGTTGAATCTAATGGTTGGATCACAAAAAGACGAAAAATGGGTGCCAAATTATGGTTGTATAGTAGCTGGACCCTTATATGAAATAAAGAGAAGTGAGTCAACGAAACAATTCTCTTGTGATACTAATTAATGATCGCGACAACAAAATTTTCAATCACAATGATAATAGCAAAGGAAAAGAGAAAAAAAAAATGGAGTGCTGATATCCTTGCGAATTTAGGTATTCATCGTACTGATTTTAGTTGGTCTTGAGGTTCAAAACTTTATTAATGAGAGATATATATTAGGGTAATAATAGAGAGCCTACTAAGGTTGCTTACACCGTAATAATGAAAATGTATATCTTAGAGTTATTAGGTTGATACAACGTATTTGTAGTTCCTACCTCCATAAGATTCGAACTTGGATGGTTAACTAAAGAATTAAAATTGTTTGAAAATAAAATGGCCAATTAATCATGGATAGAGTTGAATGAATAGAAATATATAGAACTAATTTATACTCAAAAGTAGTGATGGCAATGGGGAGGGGAGGGGAGGGGATTGACATCCCCGTACCCATCCCCGATATTTTATTTATGTCCCCGTCCCCTCTCCGTCCCCGTCAAAATTACTTGAATGGATCTCCGTCCCCTCTCTAAATAATAACAGGAGATCCTCGAACGGTCCCCGATCCCCGAATAATCAATACGTTTTTAATTTCTGAACTTGATTTAATCATACTAAAATAAAAAAAAAAACTTAAACAAAAGTAAGATTTGACAATATATCGTACATTAACATTAATCCATTATAAAAATCACACTTCAAAATACATATTATCAGAATAATTATCTTCGTCAATCTTCATAATTCTATAATAAAAAGAAAAAATTATTTTTATATCAATAATGAAATGGGTATAGATACTAAAATTAATATTTTTAATAATTTACTCTTGTACCTTTTGTTCCTTATGTTATTTGAATGTGGCAAATTGAGAGATAGCATCAAGTTTTTAATCTAAAATAATAAAAATAATATAAACAATGTAACTCATAATTTAAAATAGTTTTGGGCCAAGGTCTTTGAAATAAAGTTTGGTTAAATAGTAATTCAAGAACACCACTAGTTAATTAGGCCTAAAAGTTTTTATAGTATATTTGTATAAATATTTTGATATTTGTTATTTATACTAATATTTTATATTTTATAATTTAAATTATGTTATTTATTTATTAATAATTCTAAAAAAAATTATAATTAAAAATAAAAATGAGAAAATGAGGAAATGGGGATGGGAGGGGATTTATTTATCATCCCCATCCCTTCCCGGAATAAGAAACTGGGTAAAAAATTATTCCCGCCCTTCCCTAAATAAGAAATTAGATATAAAATCGTCCCTAACCCTCCCCGAATAGAAAATATCTCCAAGGGTCCCCGTCCCCATGGGGATTTCTGCCATCCTAAGTCTGGTTCCAAATTGATTATAATAATAATATTGATGCTATATTTTTTAAAAAATTTTTTGTTAATGTATGACTTCACTCGTAATCAAGAACAGAAATTATAATAAAGAAAAAAAAATTAAAAAAGAAATTATAAGACAACCTTAACAAAATCATGACAAAAAAGCTTATTTTTTAGTTAATTTATAGTTACGATTTTTCTTCCATTAAAGAAGAAATCTCAAAATTCACTAAAAGACAAATGGTTTTTGGTTATTGTTTAGTTCATTTATCATAAATACATAATATAAGATACGTAATATGAACCTAAGTATTCAGGTTAAGGCCAATGTATCTTATGGTCTAAAGATAACTTATATCTCTAATATTTTCTCACTCGAATATTATTGAAAATAGATAATCGAGTTGATGCTCAATATACATAAGGATAGACTTAAATATTCCAACTGCACAATTATAGAATTATTTAAAAAATTTTGTTAATATCAATAAATTGAAAGGTATCAGTTGTTAGATTTTTTTTTTTTTTGAAGTTATAAGAAGAAATAGGTCACGGGAAATTATTTTTAATTTTCAAGAGGTTGTTCGATTCCCAACAGAAACAAGGAAAAATAAAAAATTCTATTGACATTAGGACTTCCCAGAGTTAACACAAATTTAAATATACGAAGAACAACGTAGATATACCAAATAGGCATTCGTACAAATCTGCCAGCAACAGACCCCACGCTGTCACAGCAAAAGAAGAGAAGCTCGAACCATCGGACGACAATCGAATCTCTCCCTGACGACATCCTACGTAGAATCTTCCCATTATTCGGACTCTTCGAACTAGTTAGGGTGCTCTGTCGTTTGCAAGTCCTGGAACGACAATATAAGCAGCAGCAAGGTGCCGCAGTTACTTTACTGCAAGCTGCTGCATGCCGATGGCTGCAGCTTCTCCAAAGGTAATAATAATAATAATCAGGATTCGTCGAATACGAGGTTGCATCTCGAGGAGCTGGCCATATATAATAAAGGAACACAAATTGGCTTTATTAGAAGGTCAAATTAATATTGATCAATGGACTACTGGTCATAATGTTGTTAATAATTCATTTGGGGTCGCAGTACGCCGAATGAAGAGGGGCTTTGTTCTTACTGGTGTTGGTGATCATAATGAGGTCATGCGTATATGGTCACTACAGGATATACATCATACAAATGTGTGGAGAAGTACTACGTCCTTCCGAATAATGAAAAATAGAGCCCCACTGGTTGATTTCGATTTTCATGAGACCGGGATTGCTGGTTTAATTGGCGGCTTACGCATGTCCATATGGAGCCGCAATAATTGCTGCAAAAGGAGTAGTACTATTAGCAGTATATATACTTGGCTCAGATCAACTTTTCACCAAGGGTTACGTTTATGTATGCGTTACTTTGATGCACAGGCGGTCGATGGATGTGAGGATGGGACTGCCCGTGTGTTTGACATGCACAGCATGAAATGTACTCGAGCCGTTAAGATGCATTTCAATCCGGTAACATGTCTCTCTTTGGGTGCTGATGATGAGGAGGGTCGGCTAATTATCAGAGGATCGTCTTTCGGGAGTATCACAGTATCCAGTATCTCACCCGATGATGATGATCAGTGGGAAGCTACCGTTGGATCAACTAATTCTACGATAAAGACTTTGCGGGGACTAGTGATGGATATGCGTCATGTTGGGACATTCGGAGGATGCTATGTTTGTGGGAGGCCCGAGTAAGTCCGAATGTTGTATATTCTATGCAACAGCTGCAGAACGATGCCTCGACGCTAGTTATTGGTGGGATAGATGGTGTGCTGCGCCTGGTGGATCAGCACACCGGAAAAGTTCTATCGAGTTGTGCAATGGATGACGGCGGCGGCGGCTCCTCTTCGTCAGCATCATCAAGTTACTATTATTACTCCAATAAAAATGAACATAAAATCGATAGAAAGGAAGGAAAAAGGATGTCAGATTCACCAGAATTGCTAGCCGCATTGCCGGAATTCCTGAAAGTATTCGACCTCCCATCACTTGTTTGGCTGTTGGAATGTGAAAGGTTGTCACTACCACACAACAGCAACGACATCAGATTATGGAAATTCGCCTGGCGAAAAAGAAAAAAAAAAGAGGAAAATAATTTGTGTCATAAATCAAAAGTCTTGGATATGAAAAATCTGTCGATTTAACAAATATTAATAAATTAATAAATTATTAATTTGTAAAGATAATATTCCATTCAATCATTGATAATATAAATTTTTATAAAGTATAGAGATAGTATAATTTGAGTGGTGATTATGTGAAGCTGTATGATATAATTCTAATTTTGAGTAACGATCAAATTATTGTAAGTGTAATGGGAAATGATAAAAAGAAAAAGGTTGAAGATGATAGTTCTACTGCAAGTCACGCACAAAGAAGTACTTAAAGCGATAGTGATATTAAATAATTTCTTGTTGCAATGCAACAATACCAGACAAGAACTTCTTTCTAACATTACAAAAAGTTAGAGATGAGATTCAAGTCAAAGTCAATTTTAAGAAGAAGCAAAGGAATATTGGAAACTTCTTTTATAAAAGCCTCATAAATATATCATATGTATTAATTGGGTACAATAGAAAATGAGATTTTTTAAAAAATTATTATCTAATAAATTTATAGAATTATTAATTTATCATGTTGGCCCCAATATAGAATCGAAAAAAGCTATTATTTAATCAAACTCATTAAGGTTTTACTGTATATCCCCTTTTCGATTTTCCAATAGGTTCTTTTACATCTATTTCTTCAATGTATGATTTTGAAAATTAAAAAATATATATCATAAATATTTTTTCACAAATAAATTTAATTTATCATATGCCGGCTTATTTCTATCACCCCTCCAATCACATTTTTTAATTTTTATGACTAGCTAAAAAAAAGTTATTTGAAAATCACTTGATCAAATTTTTAGAGTATATATATGTGTACTAAGAGCTTGACCAAATAATTTTCAAGCAACTTTATTTGATTGGTTATCCATGTACCGGACTAAAAAAATAAATTTAAATTTTATTTACCTCTTTTTTTTTTTTAAAAAAAGATGCTTTTAGATTTTCATAATTTTATGGTTGATGATTATCCTATGGAAATATGGGTCCGCCTATGTTGCAACAGTGGTATAGTACCACAATTTTTGTCCTCTTTCAAAAGTAACCATTGGATGATTGAGAGCTTAATCTAATGGCTTAAATTATTTTCTTGATATTTGAGGAGCAACTTCCAACCATTGGAGCTGGTTGTATATTAATGTAATATTATTTGATTGAGCGTAATAGTGGGAAGTTTCTTAGTTGTTGGGAAATTTCTTGGTGTGGTAATAATGGATCTGATTTCATTCGTAAATAGATTTGGATACAGCAATTGAGAAATTATAGTCGTTGCCTTCCTCTTCTTTACTTTCTCTCTACACTTCACTTGTTACTCTCACTCTCGTGATGTTCACAGCTGGGTAAGTACAATTACAAACCACAAAATGCCATTAACAATTTTCATTTGTTGTAGTCGTGTTTGTGTTTTTGTTTAGTGAGAAAGAAAAAAAAATGGGGGTGGGGCACCATGATGAAATGGTTTTGATTTTTTGACGAAATGTTTATTTTTGTGATTCATTTATGGTTTCAATTCAAGCTCGTATGGAGCCAGATCTATTCAGATATTCGTATTGGCAATGAAATCAGATCCTTTGAAGCCGCGGCTGGACCAAATCAGAAAGCAAGCTAATGATCATCGAGCCCTGGCGATGGCTTACACGTCCTATGCACGTAAGGTCAACCTTTAGAACGCGAAGCTGGTTAGAATCTTCACTGATCTCTATAGAAATTACACGGATCTTATTAGTAAAGCTACATATCGGACTGTAATGGAGTCTGATTCTCTCATTATTGATGAATCAATATTCAGATAGTTTGAAAAGGAAGTAAAAGAGAGAATCAAATTGAGTCAGCAGATAATCGCGGAGGCTAAAGAGTCTTTTGACAATCAGTTGTAGATTCAGAAGTCAAAAGATACTACTTTTTGTGCACATGAACAGTTGATTAAGGCGAAAAAGCAACGAGCTTTATTTAAATTTTAATAACTTCGAAATCGATGCCTAAGAGTTTGGCTACGAGGTTGATGGAAGAGAAAATTGTTCAACTGGAGAACTACAATGATTAAGGAAAGCCCACACTTGCAGAATTCGAGGATCCCAAACTTGATCGTAAGGCTATTTCTTTGGATAATGTGCTTGCCGCTTCGGTGGTAGTGAATTCAGCTGTTAAGAACTCGAAGTACCTAGGTACATGTGTTTCATATTGTGATGGATAAATGAATATCAGGGCAATGCAGATTATGTTTAAATTGAAGGATTACAACGAGGCACATATAGATGTGGAGGGTGTCGAGGATTATAAGTTTTTGAAATCGTCATATGTCTCTGTGTTGAGGCAGCTACAGTCTTCTAATTTACAGAGGCTTTACTTCGAGAACTAGCTTGAGAATGCTACAAAAGATGCTACTGATATGAAGTTTAGGATTCCCAAATACTTGTCGACATTGAATCATTGGAGGTTTTTTTTGTCTGAGATGTATCCAAAATTGCATAGGATTTTGTTCTTTGATGATGATATTGTAGTACACAAGGGACCTAACAGGGCTGTGGAAAATTGATATGAATGGGAAAGTGAATGGGGCAGAGGGGACTTGTTTCGGTTCGTTTCATATATATGCACAGAACTTGAATTTCTTGCATCCTTTAATTAAGGTGAAGTTTAAGCCAAAGGCATGCGCATGGGCTTATAGGATGAACTTCTTTGATTAGGATGCTTGGACAAAGGAGAAGTGCACAGAAGAGTACCAGCATTGTCAAAATTTTGTAAGATTGATTTTAATATTTAGCACATTTTCATTGATTAAGGTTGAATAAATAGTTTTTATGCTGATTTATGCTTTAAATACTTGCTATGAACTATAGTGGTTAGGTACTTACCGTGACTACACTTGCTGTATAATCCTAAACCTTTAGTTGTCTGATTAGATCGGTCGTGACTGGTACAACTGTCAATCCATTTCATAGTTGAAATGGTTACTTGTTCATTGACGTATTCTTGGGTAAAAGTTTTCTGTGTTTTTTCAATTTGAAATTTTTATTTGGATTTTTATTAATTAATAATGATGTTTGTGTTACAGAATGAGAATAGGACATTGTGGAAATTGGGAACACTTCCTCCACATTTGATCACATTTTTATTCGACTACAAAACCACTAGACAAATCATGGCATGTATTGGGACTTGTATATAATCCAAGCATTAATATGGAAGATACACCAATTATGTTGATTAAGATACGGATTTCTTTCAACCATGTAATTTTGGTGCCTGAAATAGCTTTGTAAGCAAAAAGTCATAGTGAAGCAGTTAGCTATAATTAAGTCATGGTGTCACTGTAGGAATTTATTTGTATTCATTTATACAAGTCCTCCAATTGCAATTGGAGTGAAGGGTTGAGGTGCAGCTCTTATTGTATTTATTATTTTTCAATTATATGACTGGCTATATCACTTTGTACAAGACTATAGAACTCGTGCATAATTTACTAGCTAATGCAATAAGATAGCAAATAAGATTGATGTTATGAAGTCTTGATTAAGGTGTTCGGAGTTATCACATCTCTTTGGACCATTTCATGCCGCCTTCATCTTTTACAGGTCTGTGTGGTGAGGAAGGCAAACCCACAATTAAGAGCGATGTCCATCGAGGAGATCGATGAGCGATTGACTAATATAAGGACGCAAAAGTAGGAGTGGTACCGGGGCCTATCATATAGGATAGAACCAAAAATCAAAAAAGTATTTTTCCATTGTATGTTGAAGTTATAATTTTAATTGCATTTAATGATGCACACAGGCATTGTTGTGCGCTTGAGAAACAAAACATTGGAAAATAGGTTAATGTTTGTAGTCCTGCCAAGCAAAAGGGTAGAGCTTTGTGGTAGTAGTAGCCGGTGACTTTTTCTAGGCTATTGGATTAATGAATATTATGTAGTTATGCCTTTGATGGGCATTGTTATGATAATATTAATGCAATTTTAGTATCCTCGTGCCTTCTACGTTACATGGAAAGATGGTAGATTTTTAAAGAAACTTCAAACATGATTCCATACTTCAAATACGATTTCATTTCATTACACTTTGAATTTGGGCGACTTGTTATTAGATTCTTGTTAATAAATTTAATTTAGTATACAATTTAAATGGAATTGTGTATGATGCAGAATTTTGTAGGAATGTAAAAAATGAATAGTTTGAACGAAAAGGCAATTGAAGTAAAAGGCCACAGCAGTGAGTAAATAACATTGGCATAGAAAAAGGTAATAAATTACCTCTTTATCAGCAGTGGATTGCCTTAGACATAGTTATAATAATAAACTTCAAATAGACTTTCGGTTAAAGATCAATGAAGAGAGCATTGGAAAACACAGACAGACTATAAATTGTTGGTAGTTAATGCACACTGCAGTAAGAGCAAGCGAGATGACCATGGTGGTGGATATCAAAATTTAGTTTAAGAGACAATCATTTGAGGAAAAAATCACAATCTTCCCCCAATTCAAAGACAAACAAAGGTCCATCCGAAGATTAAGTATAACATATAGAACAAACATCATAATGAAACATAGAGAGTTAAACTGCAAAAGGCTGATGTTGATTTCATTTAGCGCATCTAGATTGTTATCATAGGCCTGCACAATAACACACAAAGAAAAAAATTTATCTTAAGTTTCTTTTTATTGAACATAAATGAGATAGATATACAAGGCAAAACAAAAAAATCAGAATATTTTGGCTTATCTCGAAACGAATTGGGATTTGTAAATAATTGATGAACCAACAAAATTTGGAAATTATAGGTTATAGGCTTGTGAAGGAATTCCAGCCATTTTCAATGACTATGTACAATGATGATATTCATCAACAATTCCGATCCTTATACCTATAGATTACAGTAATAAGAGACGAATTAATCAACAACATAACGTTGAAGCACGCATGCAACAATGTTAATTCTACGATGAAAGTAAGGGAAAGAGAAACAAGCCTTTTCGGAACATTAATTAATACTTATATATTAACAATGATCCTAGAGGGAAAAAGCAAATGATTTATCTACATAATGATGATGACAAATTCCTTTAGTGGTGGGTGCAGTAGTTTTATGAAAGCACTGCACTGTAACGACATATGAATAATGCATTGAAGTAGTAAATGAGTGAATGCATATTTGGGAAATAAAAAAATACAACTTACTTATACTATCATCGTTGGAGGTGGATATCATTCGGAGGCTATCCTTCTGTTTAGCAGAACGTGTAATTTTTCTCTGTTGTGTCCACTGCAACGAGTAGAAACTTAGTTAACCTTTTGTGTCTACAATAAACTTAGGAACATGCAGTACGAACATTACAAACATACTCATACTTCAAGTACGATATGCACCTGTAGGTTAATTGTAGCTGTATGGAAGTGACCAGTTGTGTATTGAATCACTTTGTTAGGCATAATCTCGTTGCTACCGTGCACTAAAATAGCCTTCGGATTGTGGGTTATCGAAGGAAGCACTATGTGAATTGCATTCCACTTCCAAGCCTGTTCTTTAGGTAATGGTATCATGCCGAAAGCATACATTGACCAAAAATTCTGAACACACATCATATTATCCACATAGTCTTCAACATTTCCCATGTTCAATTGTATTCCCCTACATGCATGAGCACATGGAATTCCTGATATCTGCCACAACCCATAACTACATGATATTGCTTCCATGTTTAGGTCATAAAATGAGGATGTGGTATTAGTTAGTTTTAGCCTTGTGCCATTCTGCTGAACAACCAAGAAGCGTTGACCATCAATGGTACGGTCATGAAGGACATCTCCAACTGTCGACGTTACTTTCTCTTTATACCATTTCCAAATTACCATTCTTCTTTGTTCGAATAATTCTTCTGTTAACCGTGCAATTCCCGCAAATCTTCTAGCAATGCTCATCTCCAAATATTGATGAAAATAATTGCGAAGTTTCTCAGTAATGGATAATGTTACACAGGTGCACTTAACCCATTCTAGAATTGAAAACAGAGCCCAACTTGACCAATTTGTCTGTAACAGCCAATCATGGCATTCTTCACTTTCATGACATATCAAATCCATATATTTATAGAAGGCCGTTGCACTCGTATTGTGGCAAGCCGACCAAAATAAGTGTTGCACAGGTGTTGTAGGGAATCTCTTAACCATTTCAGTGAAAACCTTGTGGCAGCATTGCCTGTACGCAGCTGCAATAAGGTATTCTTCAACAGCATAATCAATCCCATTATCTCCATCTATGCACAGACCTTTCCCATTCTCCAAACGCAAAGCATTGTTTATATTTTTTTAAAAATACGCCCATGAATCCAAGTCTTCAACATCAACTTCGCAGAATGCAACAGGTAATATCCCATTGTTCCCATCAAGTCCAATTGCCATTAGCATGACACTGTTGTATGGGTTATAATTTTCCAACCATCAACCGCTAGTATACCTTGACAATGATTCTTGAATGCATAACACGTCTTTTCCCAGCATACAAACATCCTTTTGAATCTTACTCCCTCTCATGATTCATGCTTCTCAGTCTCCAAGAGTACGATGTTATGCCTATCTATCCTCTCCATTTCTTCTTTGAACTGGTTCAACATTGCATAACCATCTTCATGATCCATGCCCAAAATTTATTTCGCTCTATTTGCTGCACAGTACAGCTTCCATTCAGGGCATACAACCCCATAGGTTGCTTTAATCTCATCCCTTATCTCTATTGTACTGGCATTTGCTTTAATCTCATCCGTAATCCATTTAGATTGAAGCTGCAATTGTTGGGGAAGTTGGGTGCATTTGTGTTCTGGTATGAATTCTGTTACAACAAATGTCATTCCCTTAAGAACTCGCGCCGCTTGGATTACCCAGTTGCAGCGAAGATTGGAACGCTCACAACAGCCAACATGACTTTGATTTTCCATTGCGCATAAGTTGAACCCCTCACGAATTGCAAACACTTGAACTGCCTTTCTAAATTCACTAACATCTCTAAATTTCTATCCATGATACAATACCATCCTATGGCTTGACGTGTCATCAAATTTGGACCAGTCACCAATATCTTCACATGTTTCGTGCTCTGTCAATCCATACAAATTGTCCTTGTCATTTTCTGATGAGTATCCTTCTATTTGGTGTTGACTGTAGTTTATGTCTTGCAACCGTTCTTCATCGTCATCCGAGTACCACCCAGTCGGCCATCATGTATTAAGTACCATTCATGCTGGTCTTGTTCCCTTGTAATGCTCGTAACTCTCATTTTTGCAAGGAAATAACTCTCTCGCAATGTTTCTCTTCATCCTTACACCTTTGTTTTTTAAGGAATACTCTTCTTGGTCACCATCAGTATCCATTACGGGTGTCTGTCTAATTGCAGAGCTGGGGTTACGAATATATTCTGGGGAACATTTGGTTTTCTTAGTTTCGTTGGTAGAATTGAGAAAGCTCCGTTTCTTTTGCTTTTTCCTGCGAATGACACCAGATTCTCTATCTTCTTCCATCCTTGTCTCCGTTCCACACCCTCCTTATTTCAATTCTATAAAACATATCAGTAGAAAGTCAATACCAAAAGTCATGAAATCCTCAATCTACTATCACACAACATGAACGACAAAAGTGAATAAATATCAATTGTATTCACGTTATATTGGCATAATCGGCAATAGAGTTACCTCACGACTCAAGTGCCGTGATGTCAGATGAGGGATGAGATTGAAGCCAGTTAAATTTAAACTTAACTATAGGGTATTGACACAGTCGCATCCACGTTATCTCAGCAGTTGAATTAAAAGAAAAAGAAAAACAATGAGTGCAGGTTTTCATAACAAAAACCTGTCAACCTTAATGCACAATGAAATTTTTCGGATTTGTGCATTCCATTAATGGAAATCCCAAAATGCATAGAACTTAGATATAAAATTTAGGATTATTACCTCCTTCGACAACTGTGAATCTTCAATGGCGACAGTATGATTGCTGTTTGTTATGAGAACTGTGTTATTTTCAGGAATAGGGTTTAGAGGGTTAAGTGGATGAAATTGTGCAGTCCCATTTGTGCTTTGCCTTATGATACTCGTGATGGTTAAGCCCAATGAAGGTGGAAACTTCCTCTCCCGCCCAAGTGCCCTTCATCATATGGGCAAATTATAATATATCCGTTGACCAAATTGCGAGGTGGCGCGAAATGTGATTTTTCCGGCTAGTAGCCAAAAATATTTGGTTTTTGTTGTCAGATAAGACGTGTGAGAGTGGATTTACCAAAAAACTTTTCCACTACGAAGCTTCCTCTAGCAATCCCATTTCCACGGAAATGTTTGCAGCCTTCTGTTTTGATAAAACCACCAAGTACAAAATGATACAACCTTCAGAATGCTTTGTTGTGGGTTAAAACTTCATATGAAGTTATTGGTTACATGCGGTGATAGATATGACATTACTATTGAAACATAATTTAAGGCCCATGACTATAATTGTTTCCAAAGGCCCGAAATAAACCAACATGTACCACAGTCGTGGTCTATGGTGTTCAATGTGCCTCAAGTTTACCAGAAAACGGTGCGTTTTCAATAGCCAAATAACTGGTGTTTGTTAATTATTAAAAATTTAGTTATTATCTCGCATTTCTTAATATTGCAAGATGATGCAACAAATGCACAGATGGGATGCAAGCATACGAAACAATGTGTTAATTACAGATGTCCATTGTCACTGGTTTTCATTGGTTTTTGTTTTGGTCTGTTATCATTGATTATCAGAATATATGCTTAACTAAAAGTAATAAACACATAACTAAAATAATTATGAATATTTATTTTACAATTATTGCGTGAAATAATATAAACAAGTATATAAGGTAACAATCGGCATGAATGTAATGCTTAACAATCAGAAAGAAAGGGTGTTATCTTATTCTATTTCTAGAAATTTAACATTTAATACTGCATCTTGTGCTTCTTTCTAAATATATTATAATTATATTTTTATGTTTACTTACTAGAGTGGGTGTGCAAAGTTTAATAGGATTCCTCCTACTCTGTAAGTTCCACTCTTTTCTACTCTGGGTTTTTAGAATTCCTACTCCCATAAGAGGAGGCGGGAGTAGGAGTTGGAATCTTATGTCTTCTTTTTTTACCCTTATTTTATTACTTTTAACATAATTATATGTAATGAAATAAATTAATGGTATCATATTTTTTAAACAATAATATTATTTTATTTTATTAATTACATTTATTAAAAATAATCATAGTAAACATATTTGAATATAATATTATTATATGCAATTAAACATAATAATTTACATTGATTCATACCTTAAAATTACTTAAAAATAATATTATTGTTTTCATAAAGAATTAATAACATTACTATATGTTGTTTTGGATGTGGTTGTGCAATATTATTATACTTATTTAATGCCAAATCTATTATGTTTATTAAATACTAATAATTAATTAAATAAATAGTCTATGCTAATAAAATATTCATTGTGTACCAATCATTTATAATAATGTTTTATTTCTATTGCTTGTATCAATAATTTTGTATTGATACATTTATAAAATTAAATTTAATAAAATTTTTTATTTCTAAAATTAAGAATATAAACATTTATTATTAATTTTCAAAAATAATAAAATAGAATTTGACTTGTTTAAATAACGTGTAATCCATTTTGTTATTAAAACATATAATTATTTAAATAAAGGTAAAACTTCAATTTAAAGTGGTTTACTCCCAATGCAACATAAAATTAATATATATAAATTGGATTCTGATTCTAGTTCCAAACTCGCTTTCCAACATAAGTTAACAACATACTCTATAGGTTCTACTCGACATTCTCAATCACATCATTCTCGCTCTAAACCAAATTGTAAACACTACCTTAGTCAGGAAGAGAGAGACTATCTTTCATCGGTTTTTAAATTCATTCAACCGAACGACATTTCGTTTCCTACAAGATTTGGCTTCAAGAGCTAGAAATTGGTTTTTTGCACCAATCTTCATAGGCAACTGAGCTTGCCTTAGATGTTTTCTACGATTGTTACCTTGATTAACATAGTTGTTCTATTGTACAATTTAAATCGTAACAACCGTAAGGGCACTAGGAGGAATTACAAGTTGCTAATATCAGCAAAAGGGGTCATCGTAGAAATATCATAGTTGTGGTTTTCTTGTCAAATTAATTGCTTCCGTGACAATGTTATACATGCCTAGCATTGTTTTTTGACTTTTAGCTTTTGACAATCCAATGTACCAGCATAAAAATCAGTTATTGGAACTAAATCATATTACAAAGATGGCATTTCTTAAGTCATTGTCTTCCATAACATCTTTTCTTTGATTTGTTTAATCCTACTTAGATTTTTTATTCCAACCTGTCAAGTTCCAGGAGACGAGAACAAATTCTAATTAACGCTCATGGTAATTCATAGAGATGACAATGGGGCATGGATTTCTAACATGAAGTAACCTTATCTTTTCTACCAATTGTTTCCAGACCTGAACGTTTTCTACAATTTCATGTTGTTATTTTCTTCAACTTGCAGATCTTCTTTATATTTGTTCTCTTAATTGGAGAAAATTGTTATGAGTGGCCCTTGTTTGGCCTTATTTCTTAATTACCTAATTTCTGACAACTTGTACCGCATGCCAATGCACTGACATCCATTGTCAACAAGTTTGACAATTTGGTCACATCCATGTCTATGTCAATTGTCATTGTCAGTCATTTGACATGCGAAGAGGATGGTCACTATCCGAACGGTAGATTGCACCTTACCGGGGCCTTTTTTGTCAAAGCTAATGTAGGCTTCCAACTCTGAAGAAATTTTGCCCTCTGCCCTACTCACGTTCAGCCTTCAATTTGAATGTAATGAGAGTACCTTGAAACATGGTTGCCATTGCAAAAAAGGCATATCTTGTCACTAGATTTTAGGAATAGTAGCTGTTCTAAATTATGTGATTAAATAATTTTTTCGTTTTCCTTATAAAAATTAACAATTGGTACCATAAAAAAATTGGAGTGCCAAGGTTAATCATTTGCAACCTCTCCTATTGAAACACTAAAATCTTACAATTGCTTAAGTTTAATTTCAATTGAACAGTAACGAAATAAAAAAAATTTTGTGTTCATGGTGTTAAGATTATATTTATTATTAATCATTTTCTTCAACTTAAATTGGTTCTCCCTCTTCCATTCTTTGCTCGATCTCGGTTACAAGTTCACAGGTACCGAGCTAACCATGTTGGGGATTAACCACTGTTGGAGAACAATAGTCTTCGAATTCGCATTGTTGTCGGATGAGACAGAGCACACATACATGTGGTTGCTAGAGACATTTATGACAGCTATGAATAACAAACAGCCAAAGACTGTAATAACTGATGGCGATAAAGCAATGCGAAATGCAATAGGGAAGGCATTTCCAAAAGCATCACATAGGCTATGTTGCTGACATTTGGCCCGAAATGCTTAAATAAATATAAACAACACTAAATTTACAAGAGATTTTCGCCCGTTGCATGCTAAATGCTTGTACTGAAGAAGAGTTTGATAGGAAATGAAAATTGGTGGTGGATAAGCACTAGGTTGGAACAAATGAATGGGTTCAGAAGATGTATGACGATAGGCATATGTGGACTGAGGCTTTTTTGTGTGGAAAGTTCTTTGCTGGTATGAGGAGCACTCAGAGGTCAAAAGGAATGAATGCGTTTCTAAACCATTATGTGAATAGAAGGTTGCGATTGATTGATTTTGTTAAACAAATGGACTGCCTAATGGATCGACAAAGGAAAGGGGAGGGAAATGATGACTTTGATAGTTGTTATGAACATCCAATTCTAATTGCACACTTGAAGTTATATGAGCAGCAAGTAGCGGAGAAGTATACAAGAGCCATGTTCTGACTGGTACAAGATAAACTAGACAAGGAAGGGATGTTAATTGCAGTAATGTGTGGCCGAGATGTAATGTCAGGTACCTACAGGATAAGACATTTTGGAGTATCTAAAAAAGAGGTCACAGTGGTGATAAATAAGACGACAAAAACCTTATCCTATAACTGCAAGCTCTTGGAAACAATTGGAATTCCATGCTCCCACTCATTTATTGTTATGAAGGCTGAAAATATGACAGAAATTCCGAGGTGATGATACTATTTCGATGGACAAAAGATGCGAAGATAATGGAGCGCGGTTCATCAGATACATGTTTAAATATTTCTTATTACATGACGAAGGAGGCTCGAGTCGGTCTTCTTTATGCGTCATGCCGGAGTTTGCTTAGATATGCGGCATCAAGTGTTACTACATATAATGTGGTAATTAATGATAGTCATAACCTGACATTGAGGTTGGAGGCAATGTGCCAGAAAGATAAACCGGATGGACAACCTTTTTGGAGAAGTGAGAACACGGTGCAAGATCCAGAGGTTGTTCTAACAAAGGGTTTAGTGAGGAGAGCAAAGATGGGACAACCGTAACAACAAAAATGCAGCAGATGTGGTGTCCCAGGACATAATGTAAGAAAGTGCAAGCAAAAAAGTCTGCAAAACCAGCAGTTGGAGGACTGTTCCAGCCAATGTATGGACATTTTTTCTAATAGAAATGTCTTGGGTGTACATGGGGTTGACGTAACAAATCATCACGTGTACGCCACCATCACCCTCATAACAAAAACGTGTGCATGGCGCAGACAAATACAGATCGCGGTGCGCCATTGGGGGCCTTATCGAATTCATGGTTGGAGCATTTTCCTACCAGTACAGATAGTGACTCAAGCATTCCCACGTTGAACACATGCGCCTATCTTGGACACTTTAACTACATTACAATCTCATCTTTTGTACCAACCAACTGTGGTGACATTTGGAATCAATGGGAGTTGCTAATTTAAACAAAACTCATGCCCACGAGTTGTGTGTACATTATGTGTCATTTACTCAATGTTTGCTTGTTGTTGCAAATTTTAAATTAACCCTTTATTGTAACAAGCACAATATTTTGTTCCACAAAATTCATATCAGTATGCTTCGTTCAAATAATGACAGTAGCTGGAAACTTTGTCTACAAGAGCATATAAGTTTAACATCTTTATTGTAAGGAATCTATAACTCAATTCGAACAATAAAACGTATGTGTCAGACCCATACTGTAAGGACATAAAGGGTAAAATGGGTTGTGCATGCCAATAGGAAATGGGTAACCATATATACTCGTGAATCCCACCCCATTCAAAAATTACTATTTAGTTGAAATAGAAGGCCTTAAGGAAATTAATATATATCAAACGTAATTATTACATTAAAAGCATACAGAAAGCTTTCATTCCCATTATCTACATGGGGGGGGGGGGAAACTTAATCAATGTATGAACACACCATCAGAACAAGAAGTTTAAAGTATTGAGTCTCTGTTATAGTCAACTATTAAATCATCATCTGCACCTTCCAAATCTTTCCATATGCATCCTCGTGAGATATACATACATATATATTCAAAAATAGCATGCAAGGCAACTAATGGCGTGGACCGTGCGCCATTCGTCCTGACCTGCGAAGCTAGTATAACCGCCTTTTGTTGATGGCTTCATATATCGATTGTTCGGCAACATTTATTCACTTTTGATGCATCTCAGCACTTGAACGGACCTTATCTTTCAAACAGTTGAAACTATAGGTGATAAGTTCGATCACAATTCATGCCCTTTCAGCATCTAAATGGAACATTACCTTAACACAATGTACAAATGCCTTAATTAGAAGGCTGTCCACAGGTTTTATTGGCAAATGAAATAACAAGTTTTTTAACTTGTATTCTTGCATGTAACATAAATATAATCGAACATCTACCTCATTAAGGCTTGACCACATATTATGCCTCTTTATCATCAGCATTACATATAGTTCCTAGTCATATTCATTGTGTAAACTGGGCTCGCGGGTACAAAACTCAATCGAGAAATCCCTCAACTTTAAACTGCCAGAGTAAACATTTGAAGCACCATGCTCGAACATCATCTCAATTGATCTTAGCTATAAAATAAGAGCAGTAGGCAAATTAGTTGAAGGAAAACCTGAACAACATGACCTCGCCGAATCAACATTTTCCCCAACACAAGTGTACTTGTGTATTATTTTAAATAAAGTTAATAGTCATTTAATAAAATACCTAACACAGTACACTTACCACCTGTTTACATTGTACAATGTTATAATGCATACACATTGTAGGAGGAAGTGGGTCTCATATCTCTACTCGCATTTCAAAAACTACTACAACCAATGTTTACCAACGTGCATGACCACGGTTCACGGGGACAAAAATCTAGAAAGGATTGAGAATCATTACGGTGAAAGAAAATTATAGATCATAATGGATGTTTGTTTAAATATACTAACAAAAAAACCATAATATGCTTTCACTCACTTTTTCATAAGAACCAATATTCTTCGCATACAAGTCAGTTGATATAAACTGTCCAATAGCGAAGCTGACATCTCTATAATCCCCACCAACATTATCCTGCAACTATATAATTTGATGGCTGTTTATGTCATCACATGGCAACTGAAACTTTATCCAGTACAAAGACTAACCATACAACATATTTAATTAAACCAAGTTTCCTCTCAACTCGTGTATAAATTGAAAAAAAAAAACAATTTATACACCGACATTTGCACCTAAACAAATACAACATGCTTCTGCACACACCAACTTATATTTTAAGCTATTCTAAACATGAAAGATCAACACCAGATTATAAAAACAACTGCTTACAGCGTTATAAGCTGGTAGAAAAAGGCTGAAATTACTTTGTCTCATATTTACGGTCGCTTGGGCATATAGCAATTCCGATATAGCAGAGACAATCTGAAAATTAAATGTTTATGACTTCTGGAGAGCACAAATGAACTTCATTATTGAAATAATAAGTTCAACGATACAATGTGCCTCTGTATTTAAAGTGGCAAAAGTTTCGATATATAATATTGTCATAAATACAAGTATTAAGAGAAGTTATGATTGTACCTTCACATTGATTGTACTTCTGGAAGACAGAGACATAATATCATTCCTAGTAAACCCATTGAAATTTTTTTGAAAAAGCATTTCCCCAGTACAAAAGTACCATATTTTATGAAGTTTATTTCAATACATCCACTGAATCGAGCAATGAGTAAGAACTATATCTATTAGAAGCTCAAAATTTTCATTCACATTAATTCATGCACATGACTCTATTACTTCGACAATATAATATTTATCTTACCCTTTATTAAGAGTTTCATCCATCCAGAAGTTAATCAAACTCTCTTCGTCTTTACCAATAAGCCTTGGCATAAGAAATAGTCCAACCCGATAACGTCCTCTTTCAAGACATATTTGAAAAATTGGCAACTCTCGATAGACAAAGCCACCAACTTATGGCCGGCAACCTTTAGTTGGTTCACAATATTTTTGCATTAGCATCGCCTCCTACAACAATTGTTCCATAAAATAATTGCAAATTGAGGCAACGAAAACACATCTATATATTAATATAAATATAAAACAAATAAAACGAGGTCTATCAAAATTAAACTTCTCTTACGAACAAACAACCTCAATCTCCATGTTATTGTGCAAGTTTTCAACCATTGTCTGGACGCGCAGGGCCCGATGACAGTATCTGCCAGATGGACTAAATCTATATACTGTGTATATTCACACTCTTTTTTTAAGGCAATGTCGTTATTAATTTCCATACCACCAGAAGCTGCACTATCACACAATTCTTTACTCTTATAATGATTGCTTCATTTCTCAGCTTCCACTATCATACTGCATTCATTCCCCTTTTCTTTATTGACTAGGTAGCTGCAGCACAAACCATGTGTCTTCAATTTGTCAGCATATTGTCTTGCCTTAGTTGATTTGGATGCTGGCTTTTTCAACTCAGTAACACAGTTCACCTTCATCATTCCATTACTCATACCCATGTCTACTGGTTCAGCACTTTTAAAGAGACCTTCAGGAGGCCTACTTGGTCCATGCCAGTTTCTGTATCCCCCTATCAGTTCTGTAGTACAGACCCTTATCTGCTAAAAGAATGTTATAAGTATAAAACTAATAAGTACGGTGCAGTACAAAATATATAACTAACCATCCAATCAACTAAATTACAGCAAAAACAAATCAACAGGTGCTTTTCACACCATGTGTATTCTCATCGTATCAACTTTATTTCACTTTTACATAATCAAAAAATTTGAAAAACTAAATAACCTTATTGCAGGTCTATCTTACTGCAGTACAATAAATTTTATTCCCATTTAACGCACCTCTTTTCTAATGTTTGCACTTCCATTTCCTGTCTTCATTTAGCATACGGTTTTAACACTGAAATTAACTGAAGTCATTTTCTATAACTCTAATTGACTCCTCATGTTCCAATATTATTTATTCATAGAGTTCAAACACTTACAAATGGCTTGGGAATCCATAATGTGTTGAGTTGTGTCCCACATTGGCTAGTAAAGGGGAGATACTTGGGTTTATAAGGAGGTAGGGCACTCCATTCAAAAGGCTAGTCTTTTGGGTTGGATGCCTAGAAATCCTAGGCCAAGCCCCCCAACAATTGGTATCAGAGCTAGACTCTAGTGGCCAGAATGTGGTGGTGGAATAGCTCAGGTGTGTCGGACGAAAGAACCGGAGTCCGGCGGTGGTTTCGTCCGAGGGGGGGATTGTTGAGCTGTGTCCCACATTGGATAGTAAAGGGGAGATACTTAGGTTTATAAGGAGGTAGGTCAATCCACTCAAAAGGCTAGTCTTTTGGGTTGGATACCTAAAAATCCTAGGCCAAGCCCCCCAACATAATGACTATCAGATTCTACTGTTTGATTGTCTTCCATGCCTTGATTGCAGTTCTTTAAATAACTATGTTTTCGCTTGCAATCTGATCCTACCCTCATTCCTGCAAAGCAGTTAAACGACGAGTCGTTGTTACTAATCTCACCTCCTTTGATTTTAACAAATAAAATTGCAGACTATATGTCAACGAGGAATAACAATATAAGACACTACAAACACAATCGTCTATAACATACAACCATGCCAGCGCCTAGCCATTATGTGAAACAACCATGAACAGTCACTTATAGCCCATGAAGATCTCAATGGATATTTAATTGTTTTATTCAATAGATTCAATAGATTCTGCTGATTTTCCCTACCATTCATTTCATTTGAAGAGGGTTCATCCCCAAATATCATGAATATGGTTGTTATTATAACCAAGCATTTCATGTTACATCTACCAGGTGCAATCCAGTAGCAAAACTAAATTAAAATTTGTAACCCCAATATCCTTAGTACATAATTGGTCACCAGAAGAGCATATAATGAATCAACCGTATAATACCATGCCGTACAAGTAAAACCTTATGAATTAATTAGCCATATTACCAAATGATCCTTACAAAAAGAAAGGAATATCTACCTGCACAGTTTATTGAAAGCCAAATTCAGTATCGTTCTTCATTTTCTTCCTCCAGAAATTAATTGCCTCGCGTTTCTTCAATCTTGTGCTTGTTACAATGAAATTAAACGATTATTCCTTGTTGTTATTCTCCCCTCCTCTCATTCTAACACATAAACATAACCCGCTCTCCTAAGCTAATCACCACTATTAAATCTTTCAAATAAAATTAAATATTTCTTACCAGGAGTTACATGTTGCGTCTGATTGAACGCGTCATCACCGGATCAAACACACATCTCTCCACTCTTTTTTTCAGATAATGACATATGCCTAATTCTTAAAGTTTCAGCTCCGGCCAATGTCTGCTGCAATTGCCTGGCCCAAAATTGTATTCACCTTCGATTTATCTGACGTCATTTTACAAATACTTCATCCTGATACGAACGTGATTCCATTGAGAAAATATTTGGATTATCGGAATTTTATGTGTGGAAAAGATTTTAGCAATTTAAGGGTTCTAGGTAAGATTTGGTTGATGGCCACTCAAAACAAATTGAAAACGAACTTGCACTGTATTTGGATCTTTATTAATTTAATTTAGTTTTCCACAGTCTCTTTAAGCAACCGGTTACTCTATTTACCCACTGACTCTTCTCAACCGTTAAATGGACTCTTCGATCATCCAATGGTTACTTTTGAAAGAGCAACAAAAATTGTGATACCCTGGAAATATATGTAATTCTTTGATGAATGGAATTTAATTCAAAAAATTTATATTTTCTAAATTGGTTCAACCCTAATTAGTCGTTCATCACCTGATCTGAAAAGAAATAAAATTAAATTTTGTAAATATTGACCTGTCCAAACAAAAACGGCGACGTTTTCATTTAAAACTACAAAGTCGGTTCGGTCCAATTGCGCGATCCAAAGGCGGCCGACAACAATATAAAAGCCTAAACCCGCACGCAATCCGAAAAACGAGGTAAAAAAATAAAATCCCAAATCAGACGGCAGAGGAAAATCAAAACAGGAGACGAAGATGATTGAGGTGGTGTTGAACGACAGGCTCGGGAAGAAGGTGCGCGTGAAGTGCAACGAAGACGACACCATCGGAGACTTGAAGAAGCTGGTGGCGGCTCAGACCGGGACTCGAGCCGACAAGATTCGGATTCAGAAGTGGTACAACATCTACAAGGACCACATCACTCTCAAGGACTACGAGATTCACGACGGCATGGGCCTCGAACTCTATTACAGCTAAATCCGTCGCCAAATATATATGCTGCTGCAAGCAGTCAATACTACTAGGTCTGCGTCGTTTTACCTTTTTTTCTGTTTGTGTTTTGTGTTTGACATCATCGATTAGGTTTTTTTTAAAGTTAATTATGTGAAATAGGGAGTATTAATTGTTGGTTTTTAATTTTTGGAATATTATTTTTTACAACTCTTTATTTTAATCGCGGATCTTGTTTGTTTACCGTTTCTTAATGTTAGTGTTGTGGTTATTTTCTTTAGATTAAAAGATAATGAAATTATGATGAATTATGGATTGAAGAAGGAAGCTTGAAATGTAATTTATCAATAGAAAATTCTGAAATAACTGTGTAAGTATTTAAATTCGCCAAGAGTTGGCTAACGCAAGGGCTGTATTGAATAGTATGATCAATCAGAGAGAGAGTTTATTCCACGGACGAACTTGATTTGTGGTTTCTGAAAGAGAATCAGATCAAGTCTCTCGGTTCTGTTATTGCAATTTTGGAAATAATGGACTAAGAGAGAACACTCACTTCAAAGTAATAGGTAATGCATTTGAATGTTTAGTTTGTCTACAACATCAATCACCACGAGTAATTGACTAGCTGAACTCGTGCCATATTTTAATGCAAAAAATCTTTAACTAGTAGTTTTTCTCATGTTTCTTGGGCTGTATCAGTTATTATATTCAGAACTGGTCGTACAATAGGATGCTAGTGTTCTTACTCTTGTTTTGGTATGGTTATATGTTAATTTCTACTTTTGCTAAAAACCTTTTGAATGATCACATAAAAGGTCTTGGTCTTACCTTGGTAGTTAAGGAACTGTTATATTGTTTCAGTTGTTTACGTGTGAACTACCATAGGAAAATCTTGTTCTCGAGAGCGTGTTGTAAAGAATAGATGCACCAAATATGCTATAAACCCATTGTGTAAGTTGACACAATAACAAAACAATACTAATGAAGTGCTTAGAAAGTGTCAGAAGCTGCTTCTTTGATTTAAATTTCTTCGATTTCAAAGGCCTCTGTAATAATTATCGAACTTATGGTTTGTGTCTTTTCTCTTTTAGTTGAGATTATTCCATATCCAAGCTGCCATTTCAAGTACCCTTTCATGTTTATTAAAAGTTTAGACTGCGTTATATGTGTTTGGGAGTTAGGTTTGGCTAGTGAACTTTTGGCTTACTCACTTCAACTACTTGGCTTTTGGTATACTTTCCAAACAATGTTAAATTGATCAAACTGAAGTTTGGGACATAGAATTGATCCACCTGTGAAGTTGATCAGACCATAGAAAATCAAGTTGATCTTATGCATGTATATTGGCTGGTTTAAGTATATTTTTCTAAGTTAGTCTATTTCATTGATGATGGTATTATGCTTCTACATATACTTAGCTGACATGAATTCAACTAGCTAATCTTAGTGGTCTCAATTATGGATCGTATCTTGTTATGTTTATATGTAAGAAAAGGGAGGAAATATTGGGAGCTTGATAACTTGTATGGATTTACTGAAGAAATAACCAGACAATTGTGGAAATATAGATAAGAGAAAATACGAAAGGGCTAAATGAAATATGACTGTGTACATGTGAGAGAGTGAATTGGGTGTTTTAATTCTCATTTGAAGTTAAATTTCCTCACATTGAGTGTTATAGAGAACACATACATTCTTTGGAATAGTAGATAGCCACTTATTATACAACACTCCCCTTGGATATTCACTACTTCAATTAGAGATAATTGATAATTGAAATACCTTTGCTAGTGAAATAGCCTACTTAAAAGAAGCAGAACCTAAGTGGCATTATACGTTTCTTCCTTATCCCATTATTTTTCCTTTGACCAAGTCTTATCCCTCTAGGTTTTACTTGTTAATGGCTTTGATGGGACAATTTTGAAGCACGTGCAGTGCCACTTTATGATCAAGTTGCATTTCTTTTGCTTGGTTTCACCTAGCAGAATTGAAATATTATGATCTTGAATTGGTGAGTATCCAAGGTTAAGTGTTGTATATTGAATTGTTTATCAAGCCTTCAAAAGGATGCATGCATTCATGTATAACAACATTTCATGACACTTGTCTAAATGGGTGAAGGAAAAAAGCAAGCTTCAAATGGTGGTGGACGTCTACCGCATATATTTTACACATTGAATGAGAAGCTTATTATCTCTCGCTCCCTTTGATCATCATATCACAATTAATCCCCTCGTGCTTTCTGTTGTATAAATTATATTTTATAATTATTTGGTTACTTCCTCGTGACATCCATACCATGTTATCATTGGGAATTTTTTTTTTTTTTTTTGAGAAATATCATTGGGAGTTTGGTTGTTTGAATTGATTGTTATTTGGGGGAATCTAGTTTCTTCAGATTTGAGGAAAGATTGGGGAAGCAAAGTGAACACAAAGAACCAAGTATATTACCATTTTGCTTGGTAATCTATTTCGTTTCATATCCTTTCGGAAATACAATTTAGTGGCGTGATCTCATCATTTTCTCAATTCCCCCCCCCCCCCCCCAACCCCCCGCGGTCTTTGTTAGAGATAGAATTCATAGACAAGCTGAAAAGACTGACATAGTTTTATAGATTCCGACTCTTAAGAGTCCCTCTAAGATGATATTTAGTTCGAGAGTTAGACTTGAATAAATGAATAATTGGTCCTTAGGAAGTGGAAAGAAGTTGAACAAGAGGTTTTAAGAGCCTAAAATGGGTGCTGATTTTGTTTTTGTGTCTGTGTGTTTTTTTTTATATGACATGACAACCATAAACACAATCGTTATTTTATTGCTTACCAAGAAATTGCCTAGTTATGCTCTACTTTGATTTAGATATATGGTCAAAGTAATTTCTTCAAAATTATTTTGTATTCTTTATTCAAAGTTGGTAGCTGGTAAGTATCTCATCAAATGGAGGGTAAGTACTCTTTACTGCACGACCATGCTATATTCTCTGAAGTCTCTAACAATATGATCTTTAATGGAGTATTTGGATTGTTTATTTTGTTTTTGTATTCTTGCTTTCAAAGAGTGTGTGGTTTTTCACGAATGACAAGCGAGAAGCCTACCATTTTGATTTTGACTCTTTTTTTTCCTCCATTTTCGTTATCAGGAACCATATGCTATAATAAGCAAGGCGTATTGGAAGATGCGGCAGGGCCAACTTTACTAGTACTGTCTTGTAAGAAAAAAACGTGTGAAAACTTGTAAGAACTTATTTGTGGTTATATAACATTTGTAGAATCTGGATTTACTCTCTATTTTGAATGGTGTTTAGTTCTTTGTCAGGTAATTGAGGTAGCACATGCTTGTTACAGTCCATTAGGCTGATAGAATTTTGTGAATACCTAGGCTGAGTTTGTGCCATCTTTCTTGCATAAAAATGGTAGATGGTCCGTTGGTGAGTTGCAGCGTCTGTCATCTTGCACGTCAACAACAAAACTTGTGTAGTTGATTTTTGCAGGTGGTGCAGAAAATCATCTTGCGCATCAACAACAAAACTTGCGTAGTTGATTTTTGCAGGTGGTGAAGAAAAGGCAACGAGAGTTGAGCTTATTATTTTTTGCCAAATTAACAACCTTTTGGGATAATTGGGTTTTGCTCCATTTCTAGGCAAGCTCACCATGACGTCCACAAGAAAAGCTTCATTTCATTCTACATTGGCCAGATCCTGCAACCAAACTTGCTTCCATGTTGAAGTATTTTTGCAGGGTGTGAATTTTTGTTTCATCAATTTGGGTAATTGTAATTTTCAATCTTCATTTCATATCTTTCAAAGATGAAATGAAGAATTTTCAATGCCAATGACCCAAGGGAAACACGTCTCTCAAATATTTGCCTTTTTTGGTTCCCTTGTTTGTCAATCATTCCTTGTAGAATTGGGAAACCAAAACTTTAATGTTTCAAGATGTAATGATGAGCGATGAGAGAGTTGTCACCTCCAATATTGACTGGACTTGTGATGATAAGTCATCAGCGTAAAGAAATACGCCACCCCAGAATGCGAGTTCTTTCATACAATTTGAATAAAAACAACGGTCTTTGTTTGCCTCCTCCTACGAGTTGGACTTAAATTTAAAAAAAAAATTGTGTTCAAACGACGTGGGCTCGGCTTCAAACACTGAAAAAACTCACGACAAAATTTGAATCAAACTCACATTGAGACTGGTTTGTATAATCGAAGGGTTGGTGGCCTTTTACTTGATATTTCTATGCATCGGAAACCGGATATTTTGGAAGGTTTAAGACGATTACATGGCGCGGAAGGTTTCATCAACATGGACCCAAGAGCTCTCCGTGACAAATACATGCAACTCCATTGATAAGGATGAGTTTGTGCCGACAGTCAAGAGAGATCGAGACTCGCTGTTGATTTAGCTGTTCAACGCAAATTCAGATTAACACTGAACTCTGATCCCAATTGTATTAGAGCCCAAGTGCCCACCAAACCTCCTTACTCTAGGATCAGCACACATGCAACGATATTAGTAAATGTATGTTAACCAAGTACGCTTTACATCATTATCCCACCAAGGTTGAAATACGAAAATACTTGGCTACACTTACTTCGGATGCCTTGGTTGAAATCTGTAAACCATTTGAATCACACAACACACATGTTATATATATCTTCGACAAATTTCTCGTTTTGACAATTGAGAGTTAAGGCTTGAATCAATGTTTATAGAAGAAACAGCTGGACGGGTGGTCCGATGTTCCATGTTCTAAAATGTCTGTAATTTACTTATTCCCATGCGCTTTGGTTGCGTGGCTGTTCAATTACGACTTAAAATTAAAAATAATAATAATAACAATAATAAATAAAGAACATTGAGGTAAAACAAAACTCAAAAACAGTAAGAAGACAGGTTGTAGGCATTCAATTTACATGATTGGAGATTGATTGTTAATAAGTAAGTGGATAATAATTAAGTAAATCTTAATTACACATAAATAAAAATTTATATGTGTCAAAACTCATATATTAATATCAAATCATGAGAAAGATTCTATCTGATATCTTCTTCATTGTATTGAGTATTGACTTCAAGGGAAGCCAACATATTAATGGGAATTCTTGGATCTCGTTCATTAAAATAACACCATTAAAACAGCCTTGCTTTGCTCCAATTAAAAGTCTTTGTAACTTGCAACGAGTTCTACTCGACGCTTCGTTCATCGCTCAATAAAACAATTATCTCGTTCGGGCTTAAAAATCTCGCCTTGCTGTCATACAACATGTGTCATCTTGACTCTTGAGCAAAGTTACTAAATAATGCAATCAGACCTACCTTCTCTTTATTAGATAATTTGTCAAATAAAAGACCCTAGCATGCTCAGCATTTGACATTTCAACCTTTACTTTTTTGTAATACAAAAAATATTATGGCCTCAATGCATAAAAATAAAAATTTGGAACAGACGAAGCAACAAATGCTTGTGTGGTTTCAAATTTTCAATTAAAACATTAATTATTTGCAACTCACAGTTAACCATTGAGCACTGCAATGGTTATTTGAACAACAACAACAACAAGAAGACAGTAGAAGGATAAAAAGATATGTACTATTCATATCACAGTAATAGACAAAACGACGGGTATTATTTATACCATAATACTATCGTTTCTGTGTTACTGTTGTTCAAATAACATTTTCCTTAAACAATTAAAACATTAAGTACATGAGCAAAGTTAATTAAGTTGGACCGAAAAGGGGTAAATATCAATATTTTAGTATTATATGTTTTGAACTTTTGCCTTCCATACTAAATTTTTAAATACATTCCTAATTAAGCGATTTTGAAACTTCATTTGAATCTATCAATTCAGCCTATATTATTATTCTAATAAAAGGGGTTTGAAATTGGGGTAGGGACGAGGGGATCAAGATCCCAAAGGCAACAATGGTGCACGTTCTCACTTGGTTCACGTGCCCTAATTGACATGATGTAACTTGTTTTCTTTGTAAGTCAAGTACAGGGGTTTTTAATTATGTTTGAAGCAGGGCTGAGCAGGCTAGGGCAAGTCTGGAAGGAGAACGTTGGCAAATGGCAGAGAAGCATTCCTTGACTCACGAATCTTTGTCTGCCTCGTGCAACTTAATTAAAACGATTTTGCTATGCTACACTTCATTTTTCTTTTTCTTTTTTGTTTTCCCGAAGCTTAATTAATCTTTGACTTTGCAACTTCTTTAACCATGGTTACTAATACTACTACTTAATCATATCGTTTTGAGTTTTAGCTAATCCATATAATTAATTATTTAATTACTCAAATCCCAAGTAAATAAATATATTTTATATCCCCCATCATCGACGTTTGTGGCACAAGACTCGGTTAGAAACTTCGAATCACGAAATCCTTTCTTGTGATCAAGCGTCCTACTACTGCTACTGCTACTGCTACACCACAATTAAGAGCTTATTTAGTTATTTTCTTTTCACGTCTTCAATAAATAAATGAATTGAGTAAATTATAACACTTTAACAGTAAAAGGGTTCTTTCTATTTCGACAAAATTATAACACTTTAACATCTGTGAATCTGCATGGTTGATCGGGGATTTGATTTTGTCTTTGGTTACAACTTCTTATCAGATTTCTTCGGAGACAATTAACGGAACGGCAATTTTTTTTTCCCCTAAAATAATGACCGGGCTAGGGCTTTATGCAACAATATAATGTCAATGTCGTGATGTTAACAGAACATCCCATAATATCTGGGTTCTGTTCTCTTACAAGATCCAAGATTTCATTGCATGACATTCATTTGGTTTTGGTGTTTTCCCATTCAAACTTGAAGTTTTTGTCACCATTTTACCAACTTTCAAGACCTAATTTTAATTGACTAGGTACAAAAACAGTTTAGGTGAAGTATAGGCAAACACACCAAGTCTTTGAAGTTCCACTAAGATACAACAGTAAGCATGGACAACAAGATGGACCAAAAATTTTGTCTGTCTCTTGACTGTAAGTGATATGAACTCTCAAATCTAGAAGACTGCTAAAAGGCTTTCTAAGGTGCCAAAATGTTCAAACATGATAAGCCCTAGGCATGTTTTTTCTTTATGCTACTTTTCTTTGCCAAGAATTTCCCTTTGTTAATAATAATTAATAGTCTTTGAATGATTTTTTTTGATTTTTTTTTTAATGAAATTTTTATTACATTAGAATATGTTTCAATGAAATTTTTATTACATCATATATTGTTGGTTTTAAATTATTGACGACAAGAGTCTTTCTTAGCGTGCATCCTGAAGCCAAAATCAAAATTGAGAACATTACAATGTATTTTCCATTCATGCATTGATCACTTGTAAGTTCAAAGATAAATATAAACAGCAAATGAAACTAAGAGCAAACTTGAGAATCTGTATTAACAAACATGAACTACAATATCAAAAAATTGGATGAAGCGGACTTCTCCAACAACACCCAAAAAGATTAAAAAGAAAAGCTAACGAGAAACAAAGGTTTTGGAAACTGTACAATTATCGAAAACTAGAACTTCTCTTGATCTCTATCTTCCTACACTGTCACTGCCTGAATCTGTGAGAATAGTTAGCCTTCTTGCAGTCTTCAGAAACTCACTGCAACAGCAACCCGACAAAGAAACATATAAGACTTGGTTAATATGTTAAACAGGAAGAGGATTCCAGTAAACACAAAGAAAGTGACTGGAAAATCAAAGAATATGAAACTACCTACCTGAAGGGCTCATCTCCAGTGTGTTTAACAGAACCGGCTGCGTCCCGGTACAGCACACTGCTAAACATCTCTGCACTTTCTATGCCAAACATGTTGGCTAGCTTTCCATATAGCTCCTCGTACGATCCTAGGACAGACAGATCAAGGGTTCGACCTACATCCTCTGACTCCATGAACACCTTGCAGTGTCCGGTCTCTAAACCTAGGTCTGATTTTTGGTGATCTTTGCACCAAGGAGACCCTTCATCAGAAGAGTTTTCCAACGGACCGTTCTGATGTACAGCAGAACCGGAACCATCAGAAGAAATTGCTGTCTTCTCTGGGTTCCCATCTGATAAACTGTTTACAATCGTATCACCAGAACAGCTTTGGGAGCTATTTTGCTGAGGAAGAATAAGTTGACCGAACAATATGATGTGGGGTGTCTTCACTTCATTGTTATCCTTAAAACTCTGAGTGGGATTTCCCATCGTCAGCAGGCAAGAAATATTTTTACTATTTCCGGTTTCACTCACAAAATTGGCACTCGAAACTCTAGCAGGTCTTGTAGCATGTTCAAGCTGTTGAAAGCCCAGCGGAAACAGACTCGACTGCAGTTTGTTAAAGTGGAGATCTGATGAAGATAGTCCATATTGGGCATGCCTGGCTCCCTGTATGCCTGCAGGAATATTGTCTGAAATACAACATAAGGGGCTGCTAGTCACGAGGGGGTTCCTGGTAAATGATGGTATTGGAAGTTGGTTAATTAAGGGGAAATCGGAATGTTCAGGAAGCCGCAACTTTTTCCTTGCAGGTGAGAAGGGAGAGAGATGAATGGCCGGTATGTTTGATACCAATTCAACCAACCATGGGCTAACACGCTTCACATTCTGAAGTAGATCGGGCTCATCCCATGCTACCTGAAAGATAAATATTTGCAGAGAAGGTTTCAGAAGCAAGCATAAATTAAATAAAAAAATATAACAAAAAAACTGAATCACTGAAGTGATGGAAAGAGTTCAGATGCCAATTTCAGAGAGACGAAAACTTGATTAATACAAGTAAAAAATTGTCAGATGATTGAAGAAAACAACACAGTTAACATGATCTCATATAGAACACTGTATTAAACCATTGTGAGTTTGCTATGAATTTTACTGGTTTGTATATCACAAGATATTCATTTCTGACCAGTTGCTTTAAGCTTACAAGAATTTAGTTCAAAAAGACATCATAAATTACATGATCTAGCTATGGGCTATTCTGATTAGATTTGCAACTATGGCTCATGCAAGTTGTGTAAGAATGGTAATGCATTTCAGATTCAGTATCAACAAGGAAGATAAATAGAGCATTTGAATATAACGAATTTCAGACTTGAAAAAAAAAATACAATTATAAGAATTAAGCAAAAAAGAATTGAAAATGATTACTTAAAAGTACCTGAAGAAGCCGCCATGGAGAATTAGGCCAACGAATGGGATCAGCTACCTGAACAGAAGAAATGGTTCCCATGAACCAACTGATCCGAGATGAATCCTCGGTTTCAAAGGCCATTTTGAACCTCATCCCAGAACACCACTGGATTTGCATAGCGGCTCTGATAGCTGAGGCCTTCACAACAAACTCTGGAGTGCTTGCACGTGGATAGTAAACAACCTCAAATGGTTGGCCATTGGCAGCAAGAGCTGCTGCTTCGGCAACAGACTCAGCCCTCACTCTCCCCCTCAAGTCATTACTCGAATTTCTCCTAGATGACTTATTCTCATCCTCCCTCATATAACCCGAATAACCCCCAAAGGGGAAGCCACAGTTTTCACCACCTGAATTCCACCCAACAGAGTAATCAGATCCACCACCAAGTCCTCCTTTCTTAGCCCTCCGAATTCCCACACAGAGATCTCCATTGTCTGCTCTCAGAAAAACTATCGAATCCCCAGCAACAAGCTTCTTCTGGTTCACAAAATTACTCCACCCAGTCGTCAAAAGATGACGACGAGGAGTCCCCCTATAAATATGCCTAAACTTCCACACTTCACCATGCACATCCTTTGCAAGAATGGTTTGAACAGGAGGTTCTGCACTATAATCCAATCTCGGAAATATAGTCTCAGCACAATAGCGAGGAACAGAGAACCCTCCACCATTGTTTGCATCAGATTGTGTCAAAGTCTTAGCAAAAGAAGCCGGCTTTTCACTACTCTCATTACTAATTCCTCCATTCCCATCAAACCCCACATCCTTAAAATCATCAAAGCCATTGCTTTTCAACGCAATAAGCCTAATTCTAGCATAAACCTCATCAGTTTCAGCATCTGCCATAAACTTTATGGCAGTTACTCGACAAGGGATCATCGAAGGAATGTTAAATTTTGGCAATTCAACATTCCCTTTGGCATGTTCCAAGTGTCCCTGAGGAAAATAAAAGACTTCAGAGTTAATTTGTGGCATTTGAACCATACCACCAGCACAAGCATGCCACAGCTGTGAATCCAAGCAGCTTTCTCCAGTTGGATTCTTCTTCATTGTGTCTTTCGCTGAATCCATAACCGTAATCATTGCTCAATTATGCTCTCTCTCAAGCAGAAAAATCCCTCCTTTTGCTGGCTGCAGTCAAAATACTGACACCACATAAACAAATATATACAAACTTGTCAGATATATGAAAAAAAGAAAAATTCCATCTTGCTGAACAAAATCACTTTTTTCTTCATTTTTATCAACAACCCATCAAAGAAAACAAAAACCCCATCAGAAAAAATAGAAGTTACAAAATCTTTTACCTTAATCTCTCAAAAAGAAAAAAAAATCAGCAAAAACTTGTCCTAAACTGAACGAAGGTTTTAGAACAGAGAGAAAGAGAGAGTTGGGTGTTTTGTGTTCGGGGAAAAGTGAGAGTTTAAAAGAAAAGAGAGAGTGTGTGTGTGTGTGTGCGTTGTGATTGAGTTTAGAGTGAAAGGTGTTAGAAAGCGTGAAGCTTCGTTGGTTTTGGTTTTGGTTTGCCGACCAGACCAGACTCTTCAGTGTTGTTAAAACAAGCATGTGAAAACAAATGAAAACTGCCTTTTTTTTTCTTTTTTTAATTTCATTTATTTATAGATTTATGTGCTTTTGCGATTGTTTTGGATCCCATGAATCTACTACTACAGCCAAATTCAGGTGATTTTAACTGATCTTCAGAAAATAAATAAATAAAATAAAAATAGTTTTTTTAATTTTTCTTTTTTGACATTTCTTTTTAAATGCTTCTGTTTCATTCAGATCTCCAACACGCGCTTCCACCAGTTTCCCTTACCTTCACGTCAAGCGAGTGAGACTACTCTCCTTACGGTTAATTACATGAATTTTTAATTATCACGAAAGGAGTCATCATCTTGCATTTTTATTTTTTAATTTTTTGTGTGTATTATTAATACCTAATAATAAATTTATTTTATGTCATATATTTTTCCTGCTTTCATATTGCAACTGTTTTCGTAATATAAGTGTGTTCATTTTTATATTATAACAAATACATCATTAGAATTTTTTAATGTTATGAAATTAATTTATTTTTGTTGTAAGTTCTTTGTCATTTCAATACTAATATCACCAAGATATATTTTTAAATTTTATTATTTTTAAAATATGATCATAACTCATAAGAGCATTAATTCTTATGCCGATGGATTGTTATAATGAGTATGTTTTGCGAGTTGGAATTTTTACAATTATATTTATTTCACTACTAAAAGTATGTAAACATATTAATTATACTTAAATTACTTTCTACTATTTTTAAATTATATGTTATAGTTGAAAATAGCCGTACGCAAAATTAGTACATAAGAGTCTTCCCCCACCCCCAAAAATCAAATTATATACAATAATAATAATAATATACAGTAGTGGTTAGTCAAACCATATAAAATCTGACCAAGAGTGTGTTCCACGCGATAGAGGAGCGAGTGGAAGTGGGTGATGGGACAAATCCCCTCATAATCATAAAAGAAGCATCCAAATAATTAAAAAAAACACAGAATTTATACTTAAACATTATTTTAAAAAAATCTGTCTGCTAATTAAAAAGATAATCCCCCGAAAAGGGGATTTTGGTTTGATCTCACGAGATCTTGAAAAAAATCGCGAGTTTCGTGTACAGCTCTGAAATCAAGGCGAAACCCAACCAGATACATTTGACCACAGTTAAAAAGTTTTATCTAGCCCAAGGCCCTAACTCTACGGAACTAACCACGGTTAACTTTTCTTTTCAGAAACTAACCACGGTTAACTAACAATAGTCCATGCTCCGTTGGTCAGCACTCAACACCGAGACTCTTCTTTGTTACTTCGGTCGTTAACTGCGCCCCGATTTTTGGGTCGGGACAGGATTCGGTCCGGTAAATTTATCTTAATCGCGAGCGCATATTAGGGATATAAAATATTTTATTTTACATTTACGAATAAGCCCTCCATAGCTTGATAGTCTGTCGCGAAAGTCCAACAGTTTGTCCAAAAATACTTAGTCCTCTAATCGAACAAAATTCAGCATGAATATGAAGCACCATAAGGTGCATGAATACACTACCAAAGATAGGAGTTTTGTCAATGTGAGTCCTTGTTTAAGTTAGGACTTTTGTCTTTAATTCGTTAAGGTTTGGTAAGTAAAATAAGATTTAAGCTGGGATTAAGGAATGTTATAATATAGAAGTACGACGGTGACATTGCGATTAAGGACACAAATAATGTGACAATAATAAGAGGTGCGTGGAAAAGCCAAAGTATTTAGGCTGTGATTATGACTTTGGCCGCACTAGTTTAGAGACATTTTCCCAGAATGTTATCTTTTAGACAACATTGGAAAAGGAAAAAAATGGCGTTCTCAAATGCTTCTTACGTGTGTGGATGGTTGAAACATCAATTTTGTTCTAAATGTTCGCTTTAATTGTCAATTATTCCACCAATTTTGAATTGATTTTATTCGCTTTACGTTTGGTGGCTTATATATATATATATAGTTAGTTAGTTATACTTTCATGTAGGTACCTTCATTTTTTTTTTTTCATACGGACACGTTGTTAAACCATGCAGTTCAATAGAGTCAGTGCAGACACGTTAGTAAACTATATGGTTTAGTAGTATATCCGCATTAAAAAAATAAAACTCTGGCACATGAGAATATATTCTCAAGTGAGAATGCTAGTAAAATACAAAAAAAAAAAAACATATACTTCATTCAACCCATTAAAAACTGTATTTTTTTGTTAATATATTAAAATCTATAATTTTTTTGTTTTGTATTTTACTGACATCTCTAGGTTAACAGAATGAGAATACGTTCGCTAGATAATGATTACGTATATATATCTAATTTCTAATCAGTTGTCAATTAATTTGTTTCTCAAACATTGACGAAAGGATTATTTCTTAAAACACATTCTATCACTTCTGTCTTAAAATAAAACGCTATTTATGGATATTTTTGTTTACTAAAGTAATATAATAAAGTAGTTTGCGTGATAAATAAAAAGGTTAGATAAAAGACTAAAAAAGTAATGAAAATTGAAAATAATAAAGTGAGCCTTATAATATTTTTATGCAAACTATTATGACAGGGCCGTGTCCGTTTATACATATTAACTACTTATATTTTCAATATTTGAAAGAAATAGCAGTAAAAATTGGCTTTATAACAACTTAAGAGAACAACATTAACTTGAATTGAATTTCCATTATATCTTTGTCCGCAGATTAATTGTTTGATATAGACAATGTACCTATAATTTTATTGAGCACTATGATAATTGCTAAGCACGCACAATAAATATCTTTTAATTCAAACAAAGATATATGTCCACTTAAAGATATAAATTGTATACAACACACAAAATCCATTCTCACCCAATAATTCTTTTTTCATTAAAGATTAGTAAATTGCATTAAAAGAATTCTTTATATTTTATTTATCGCAGAAAGTTAGATTTAACAGGATATTATCAAAAGACGGGGAAAAAAGCCCAAAAGATATTTTTTGCATCCATTGGTGTCGTGTAGAACAACAAAATATCCAAAATAAAGATTCATGTACCATATTGTTTATTCTTAATTGAATGTTTTTCTTATTCTGCTTTCTCTTATAACCAAAGAAAATATAATTTTACTAAGCAAAAAGTATAAAACATTCGAGAGAATCTAATAATGTTTACAGTGCATTTAGAAAGTGACATTTTAACCAAACATATAAGCTGCAAACAGACATGAGTGGATGAGACATAAACAGTTTGCAAACAAAAACAGTGAAAATGAAACCATTTTTTGTCTTGGCCAATATTTGCCACACCTCTGCTCCAACAGACTTTTTCAATTAATTAATTGTTTTAGCGACCTCTCATCTTTTCTAGATTCAATTTAGTTGGTTGGATGCCTCTCATTTTCTCTTTGAATTGAAAAAAATATAATAAAAATAATTTTTTTTAAAAAAAAATTTGTGTTTTCTTCTACCTTGAAGTTTGGTTGGCCTTTACATCTCACCCAACGCTACCCTATTTTTAAGAGATTGTCTTGTGGTTGTCTTTCTTTAATAAAGGCCTATGACAGGGACCAATTTGGGGGAAAAATTTTACTTTTTGTTGGTTCAATTATCAATTGTGCTTTTCAAAAAAAAAAAAAAAGAATTTTATGTCAATTGTGTATTTATTATTAGAGTGAAAGTGAAAAATTCAACATTAGAGATGCACGACCTTGTATCTGACCTCATCTTAATTTAACGCGGGATTTAAAAATTTGGGGGGCTAAAAGTCATTGTAGTATCTTAAGGGATAAACTCTTTTAAAATTAATATCATTTTGTGGGTAAACTTTATACCATATACGAAATGTTTATTTATTTATTTATTTTTTCAGTCATCCTTAGGGAAGGCAACCCCAAGAATGAGACGCTTCATAAATTTGGGTTCTTCAAAATAAGTTTTGAGTGAAAAATACCTACTTTTAAATTTAAAAGTAAAACTATTATAGTAAAAGACATGTCCTATAAAAATTAAAACATATTATATATACTTCATTGTCGGGTTAGGTTATTGTAAGTGGTATTAAAATTGGTTTGCGATTCCATGCATGGATTATTTGATCTTTATAAAAACGTAAGATCTTAAAAGAGGAAAGACTGTCACGTTACATATCACGAGCGGAATTATCAAGAGAAACATTTAATTGATAGACATTTTTTCTTTGAACAGCAGTTACATGAAGCCCGAAAATAAGTTCGTGCCGAACTCTAAAGTTAACAAGAATTTTTCTTAGTAAAAGTTGATCTGCGACTTCCTTTTTTCATTTTGCATATTAATACTTCAATTTTCTGAACATTGATGGAATCAATTTATACTTATGTTTGCATGAAAACACACGAGCCAAGTAAAAATCAATTCAATTACAAAAAGTTAATAAAATTTTGGGATTCGAAATGCCTTGAAATTCAACAAAAATCAGCTATAAATAAAATCAAAATCAGCTATCAACCATCTAATTTCTTTAAATTCAAAGCATTTATGGTGCATGTATTTAAATTAAATCTCTTTGCAGTGATGATACATATGAGATGAGACAATATTTAAAAATTACTACCTTTTAAACTAATTCACTCCCCAGAGCACAAGAAATATATATATATATATATATATATATATATATATCTTTTTGCCCCCCAAAAAAAAATGCAATGAAAAAAAAAATCTAAATTAATACGTGGGCCCACATGTACAGCCTATTTCACTCTGCCGACAGATGGTGCACGTCCCTTTCCATCGGCACAAAAGTGGACAAAATAAATTTTTGCTTGTTACTCAAATATACATTTTTAATTTACTTTTATTTAAAAAAAAAACAACCAATATATTTTCATCGAGTTAAAATTGATCTACAACTTATCTTATATCCTATCTTAAGATTTTACATAACTAAATTCATAAAACGTGATGATTTTCAAAACTTAAAAAAAAAATCACATTATAGACCAAAATATCACATTGGTGGTGAGGTGATAAAGAAAAAAAAAGAATCAATAATTTATAATGAAAATCATTTAAACCAAAAAAATGACGGAGGATGAAATGGAAAGGCCAGATTTGTCGTATTGGGGCACCCCTTGGTTTAATCGCAACCGTTAGTTACGGACAAAACCGAGCAGTCAATTCAAACACTGCCGGTTCTGATTCGATCAGTTCACTGGTTCGACCAGACCGGCCACTCTAAATTGACAGCTACGAGACAAGTCCCCAAGAACTTCTGTCGTATTTTTTGTTCACGGGGCACTTCGAAAGAAACTTCCACGTGTCGCGAATGTATGTCGTTTGATTGGCGTTGGCCCCCACCTGCTGTGAGATTCTCGTCGGTTAAAATGACGGGGACGTGACGCGTGGGAGCCACGGGGTCCGGGCCCCACCACGAATCTCTGTCTTTACTTGTGGCCGTGGGTTCGGAAGATGCAACAACTTATGTGGCATGGTTTGGTAAATAATTTCCAATATTAAATTATGTCGATACAAACACGTAATAATATTATTAATATGTTTAACTCAAGTTAAAATTAAATAAATGATTAAGAATGTGTTAAAAAGTCTTTAACTCTTCTTTTTATTATTTTTTGGACTATAAATATCATAAATTTACACGCATATAAATAAGAAACTGTGATTGATATTCATGAGATAATTAATTTTTAAACTCTCGCCAACACATCTTTCTTAAATGGAAGTAAATTTTATCCGATACCTACATACAAAGATTGGATTATTTGTGATGGCTGATGGTAAATTCAGAAAAATATGAAAAAAAAAAAAAAGAAAAGAAGAAAAGGGCATATCGATGATAAATGGATCTGGTGATAACTATTGCTCAAGGCCCCACCCGCCATGAATGAATGAGGGAGTTTAATGATGAGAAGTTTTACTATAGCCACAACATTTTATTCTAACATGCCTTTATTATTTGTTCCTGCCCCAACCCGGCACTGACCTCTTTTCTTTTCTTTTTCTTTTTCTTTTTCCTTTTTTCTTCCCCTTTCCGGCTAACACCTTACATATTTTCTCTTAAAATGTATTATTAAACATTCAAGTGTTGTCTAATAATTTTGGCACCTCTCTGACGTAAAAAACAATATCGAAAGTCTGAAACAACACTATAAATATCATCCAACATCGACCGAGACTCTTGCTAAGTTAGGGATAAGATGATGAGGTGGGTCAGGCTTGTTGGTGTGTTATTTGATTATTGTTTATCTTACAAGATTAAAAAAAAAAATTGCTTAGATATTGATTTTAACATGTCAACGCATGCATGATGCATATGCCCCAGTTTTGTCAAGACCTAATAATCATTCGTGATTTGATTTGATTTGAGCAACACACCGTAAAAATTTAAATGCTCTTAAACTTTTAGGTTAAATGATAACTTAACAAGGTAACAAAACAAGTTCATTTGACTTTATTCGATTCTCGTCTCTTGATGTGAAATCGATTCTCGTCTCCTTTCCCCAGTAATGCGTAAGGTAGATGGATCTTCTTCGTACTGATCAAAATTGCTTAGAATTAAATTACAAAGAAAAGAAGATTCACTATGTAAAGAGTTTTGTCTCACGAAGTTAACCCTACAACACAGCCATGCATGCATGCATGCATGAGGAGGGAGTTAGGAGATAAAACAAAAGGGTTATTTTGATTATAAAAAACAAAAAACAAAAGGATATTGCAAGTTGGAAAAGTTAATTCTGCTGGCATTGCACTGCAAGGATCCAGCAAAAAAGGTCAGTTTCTGCTTTCTACAAGCCGCTTTCACGGGAGGCAAGGAACATTGGTATCTCCAGAACGGGGCGGTTTTGAACAGTTGAAAATGAATGCTTTAAATGCGCTCTTTAATTAAATTAAGTTACATTCAATTAAACGAAGTTGACTGGGTACAATTAAAAATTTACTGCTGGCTGTGGAATTTCATTTCAATTTTGGCTTCCTGAGGCGACCCCCATAAGTCATTGCATTAAATTTGCAGCCACATGCGTTTGGTGAATGGAAAATTTTTGTCCAATCAAATTAATTAAATGGGGACATTAATTGCAACACGTGTTGAAACCATAGCTTGGGGCTGCTTACATGCCGCTCTGGTGGCCACTGCCGGCGGCCTCGCTTGGGCCTATTACGTCTGTGTCTTTAAGTTAAAATGTGCAATTATTATTAGGTCTAGCTCATTTATCTTTGTCTATTTATTTAATTTCGGCATCTTAATTAAAGAAACATTTAATGTTGACTTTGCGTTGCAAGTGGTGCAAAAGCTTTTTGAGCCAGAGAGAGTATGTTTTTTTGGTACAAAAGCTTATTAAAGGTCGTGATCTAAGTTCGGGCTCCATGGCCCTTTTTTGTGTTTAAGAGTTGAGGTCCAAATTCTATTACGACTTAAGAGTTGAGGTCCAAATCTGATAAGAGCCTACCTCTATTGACACCCCTTCGATATCCCGCAAAACCCTAATTTTGTATTGAAAAAAACGACAATAGACATCTCAAAATTTGATTTCAAACTCTATCAAGTTACTAATCATTTTTTATAAATTCTATGTGAATTAATTACATTATCCTATCACCCACTTGCAACGTAATTTGCAGGATAAAAGTTAAGGATGTTTAGTGCTACTCTTACGTATTTATTAGTTACAGTACACGCACAACAGCCACCGATAAATCTTTGCTCCTCTACATTACTTTCATAGCCTTCTCATGTAAGTAATTTTTTTTCCCGCTTGATTACGCTGATAGTTACAGTCATTGAGTTTGTTTATTTTTTCAAGTTCATGAAAACTTTCAATCATTAAGTTATTAAATTATTAAGTTAATTTTTTTAGTTGTTTACTTAATTTAAAAAGTCTGAATGATATCATTAAAAGATATTCTTTAAAATATCCATATCTAATTAATTAATTTTCATCATTACCTAAATAAAATTTAATAATTAGCGTTATTACCCATCTTTATATAACTTGTGATAATATGTAGTGGTGGATTATTATTATTTTTATCTTTTTATTTTCTTCAACTTATCATTATTTATCTGCATAATTTTTTATGAATATTTTTAATATAAAAATATCATAAACTATAATAAAATTGATTAACATATATAATATAGAATATTAAAGAGTTGTATTTAATTGAGTATGATTTGTATTATGATAGTATATTATCTTATTTATATTCTTTGAGATGTTTATTATTTATTTAACATTTATAATTTGTAAGGACATAAATGTAAAAATATTAATTTTTAGATTTTTTAGGGTAAAAAACAAATAATTTAATATTTATTTTTATTGATCAGACAAAAAAAAACATATTATTTAAATTCAGACATTCAGCTCTATTTAGAATTTAAATTAATTCATATTTATTCAATTTTCAGACAAAAAAACAAACACCACCTTAAAGAATCCAAGACGTTGTGTGGTTCTCATTTTTCATCTTTTAGGGTAAGTAATTGATAAACCACGGAGGGGCAGAAAAATTATTCTTGGGTTCGGCCCAAAGAAATTTGTTTGGACCTGCAACAGCCCAATAAGTGGTTTCTAAATGCCCAATAGCAAATAGTTCTGGTACCAACATCTTGCACTCGGTCAGCACCAAAAGTTCTTTTTAAACCATTTTGATTTGAGTAGCAAATAAGAATTGGTCATTTTATTTTGTAATTATTTCATTGAAACTGATCAAGAAACATTTCATTACTTTTTGGGAAAACATTTACTAGCCTCATTTCACCAAGAAGCCATGTTTAAGTACTCCCTACAAAATCACTTGTGAATGCACATTAGGTGAGAGAGACCCACTGAAATGAGTACTTCTCTAGAAATTCATACTCCTTGCATATTCATTAGAGTAACATACAAGATTTTATGGTTACATATTAAAAAAAAAAAAAAACCACCAAAACATTAATAAAATGAAAAAATACTTCAATACCAAGAAAACCCAACCAATGTTTTTCATATGGGTTTTGCTTGTGGAGTTGAGGCTGGTAGATTTGACAAGAAATTAAAATCATTCCATATTATGCTTTATAAATATAATCAAATCCCAAGAGCTTCTCGAAAGAAACAATATTAACGATACCCTAATTTTACCACATGCCCCACAATGTCAATAAAATTCTACTGACCCTCGTATGGTGCCCAAGTATCAGAGTCCAAACCCATGAGAAACTGTAGACACAGCCTTAACGACATGCCTTGAAAAGAATATCATACGTGCCATAAGATTAGATGTCTAATCAGCCTTAACATAATGAAAGTAACTAAATGATTAATTTGATGTGATGGATTGCATTTTATGCACCATAATATTCATTATTATTCATTGTTAAACCATATTCATCATGAGGTTGAAATTTTCCTTTCAATTTGGTAGTGTTTGGTCTGACAGAGACGCGTGGCCTAATGCCCGGTAACAACCTTGATGCCATGATTACATTGACTGTTGATTGATTATTTAACAAAATATCAAGTCTGTGTGTGATTTAAGTCATCAACCCAAGCAAGCAAGCAATTGCTTTTGGATTCCAGTACCAGCCTGATCAAACTTTGTAGGCCAGCCTATTGGGCATTAAGACCTTTCAAAATTATTTGAAGTTAAACTTAAGAGTGAGTGATAACTAATTAGTTCAATTGATAAAATTGTTGTTCTAGTACTTTATAACAGTACAATAGAGTTCGAATCTCATTGACATTAAAGTTAAAGAGTGTATTTTGTTTATAATATGTTCTGTTGGCTTATAATTTTATATTTTAAGTTTGAAAATCTATCAATGAGCTTTAGTAGTAGAGGAGATCGTCCAAATTGCATTACTCATTTGAACGTTGTTGTAATTAACACTATCTCAAGCTGTAAAGGCAGCCAAGAATTATGCAAAAAGGGCAAAAGCAGATGAATATGAAAGGGAGATTTGAATGTAAAGGGTATAAAGAGACCATAAAGCATAAAAAGGTTCTCAAATTGCATTACTCATATCTCAGAATTAATTTTTTACTAACAAATGAACTGCAAAAAGAATTCCCATTGAACAGGAAAAAGGAAAAAAGGAAAAGAATGCAAAAAAGAAATTTGAAACACGGACCGCAAATATACCTAATTAACCTTAGGGACCTACTCATCACTAAACCCTAAAACTCTACTACCCTTATGCTTTCCTCTTCTTTCTCTAATCCTTCCTCAGTCCTTCACTACTTGCCTAAAATTTGGTCACCTATTGCTCCTATTCCCCCATTCCATCCCTGTACAAGAAACAAATGAACAAAGAAATGAAATAACTGTAAGCAAATAACATAAGACCGAGAAAGAGATATTCCCATCCGGGAATACTGCTCTCTGCGCCGTTTTTGATCCCTCAAATGTACTCCAGTGCAAGGTGGTTGTTGTTTGGAATCAACTCAGGCGTATCTGTCATCATCGTTTCAGTACCAGCCATAATTGCCTTCTGGCAATTCTTGTTTCTCATTTCAACAACCTTTTTGTGGGAATTGGAGTGCAAGGACGGAACGAATGTCGGGCTAGCAGCAGGCCTGTATTCGGGGAAGAGCCTGCCAGACTTATAGCGAACACCACATGCATTGCAAAGGGTTTTCGGCCCCATTGGTCCAGCTCTCCATTGAGGCGTCTTTGTTATCTCGCAATGCATGCATTTCCTAACTGCTTGTGTTGGCCCATTTTCACTAGTCTCATTGGAAACTTTTGGAACTGACAATTTGATTTTCTTTTTCTTCTTGTGCTCCGAGTTGAATTGCTTTGGTATTTTAATCACAAGGCGAGACTCTGCAAAATTCTCAGAATCAGATGAGGCCTTGGGGGCAACTAAGCGATGCTGTTGCTGTGTCTCAGTGACCGAGGAAGTTGGCGACACAAGTTGAACAGGAGGACGGGGACTAAATGTCGCAGGGCGAGGGCGCTTGCTACGAGCACGCCCGCGCCTCCCAGGGGCCATAGTCTCAGGGCTTCCCAACACAGTTTTCTCCCCCGAGCAGGAGCTGCTGCTCTCTAAAACAGAAACTGGGCTGGAGGTCTGAAACTGGTTGTGAGATGAATCGTCCTTAGTGATCGAGGATGACTCCTGTTTGTTCATAGTAAGGCTTCCTCCAGAGAAGGAATCCTCAACAAAGTTGGAAAGCCACTCGAGCTGAACAATGTCCTCATACTGCATACACAAAACTTTATCAGTTCCAGCGCAATTTTGAATTTTTAATAAAATTACAAACCCAAAAGCTTAAACCAGACTATCATAATCATAATAATTAAACCGACCCAAACCGAACCGAACCGAATTGATTTCTTTTTCCCCTTCTTTTAAATAATTTCAGCAAAATTTATAATGTTAAATGAATAATTGCTGACATGCTTAAGATAATGAAGACAAACAATTGATATGCCACCTAATAACATCTGTTGACGTGTGTATATGACACATCACATAGCTTCACTTTTTAAGTTAGCAACATGGCACCCACGTGACAATGCACAGTCATAAATCGGCCGACACGAAGATAGCAAATTACCAAAACTACCCTTAATTAAGATTTATCAACTAAAATGACCCCGCACACCTACGCATTAGATTACAAAAAATACATTCAATCAACGCGGCATGCCAGGTGGCAGCAAGGTGTGACGTCATGCTAAGTAAATTCAACGGCTGAGATTTAAAACAAAAAAGAGCAAAAATAAACAAAAATAGGGTAGTAAACTTACCGGAACAGAGAGCTCAGCGGAGAGGTCAGTGGAGCTGTTGTTGTTAGAGAAAACTGAGTCGGACCCGGGTAATGAGTCGGACTGATTCGGCCAAATAGAGGGGAACGAGTTAGAATCAGCGTTGGGTAACCCGGCTTCGATATCTTCATTTGGGAAGTCGAGTAAATCGTCTATGTGATCAAAGAAGCTGCCGCAGTCTATTTCGTCCATGAAGTTTGGTCCAATCATGTTTGAGTTTGATAATAAAATTTTCCTGAGAAAGTGACGGAAACAAAAGAAAAGAGTTAAAAAATGAGCCCAAAAGAACCCCAAAGAGGAATTTTGATTTTGCTGTGAATTTATATATGTGTAGAAGAAGAGAGTGGACAGAGGCAATGCGTCAATATTATAATATAATGCAAGCCAAGCGAAGGAGCCAGCTCACGAGCCGTGTGGCGCATGTTAGCAAATGCAATTATGTAATACTGCGTTAACAAAGGAGGGCTTTGGCTGCAAAAATTCAAATTCTTTTTATGGTGGACCGATAAATGTTCGAAATTCAAATACTTTTTTGGAATTATCTGGTAAGAAGAAAGAAATAAAAGAGAGCCGAAATTTGATTTCTCTTTTTCTTTTTCTTTTTCCTTTTCCCTTTTACCAATTCTCATACATATTTCGGTGTGCGCGGAACGCGAATACTGTGGCGTAATTCGCAGGAGGCGTACTTTAGCAGAAGAGGCGCACTTTTCTAGATAAACTCAAAAGTTGAGACACTCCGTAATTGGCAGTGTGTCTATTTTCCAAAACAGGGCATTATTTTATTTCATGTGATTTTGAAAAATAGGAGGTGGAGTTTGAATTTTTTTTTTTTTTCCATTTTTTCTTTACGTCAGAAGAAAATTAACCCCCAAAAAAAAAAAAAAAGAAATAAAGAAAACCTTGTGAGGTTGGCGGCAGGGAAAGAGAGCGAGAGCCGAATTTGAAGAGAAAACCTGCAGAGAAAGAGAAACTAATCAAACATTAAAGCCGAGAATTATGATGAGAGAGAACAGTCTTCGGAAGATGAAATCGTAAAACGGCCGAAATCGAGAGAAGAAATTTCTCCACTGCCGACAAAATTGTCGTGAAATTTTCCTTTTCAGAAGACATTTTTGGAATTCAATCAAAAGAGGAAAAGAGGAAAGGCGCAGCAAACAAACCTTGAGATAAAAAAATGCGAGTGAAGTGGAGTTATGGGTATGAGGATTGAAGGAGAGTGTGTTGATTTGAGTGAGAGTTAGAGTTGGGGGGGAAAATGGAAACGAAAGGAATGGAGAGAGAGCTAAAAAGGGGAAGGGGAAGGTAGGTGAGGCTCCTCCCTCAGTGCTAGCTGTCTTTTACTATCCCCTCACTGTCTTGATGTTGAAGTTTTCTCTCCCCACCCCCACCCCTCTTGGGTCCCACTCACAATACCACCTTCTCCTCCTCAATTCTCTTCTCCCCCAATTTTTTTTTTTTCCTTTTAAATCTTATTCAAAGTTATAAATAATAATATATATATATATATATATATATATATATATATATATATATATATATATATATATATCCTTTTAAATTCTCACGGGTCTCCAATTTTTCACCGCTCCAGCCTCAGCAGCTCGTGGGTTTATTCAGTTTTCAACAAACTTTCTTTCTTTTCTTTTCTTTTTCTCAAACAATAATAAAGAAAATTTCAAGTGGCGAAAGGAGGGAATGTTAATTAAAACTGAACAATTTCGCTCAATGTAACCTCAATAATAATTTACTTGATTTTATACAAAAAAAAAAATGAAGCAAATATATATTCCACAGTTTAAAAAAAAAAATAGAAGTGAAGATTTGCTTACCTCTTTTTGATGTAATTTTACCTTTTCTTTTCTTTCTTTTTTTTTCCTGAAAAAAAAAAAAGAGTCAAATTGTATCTGACTGGTGAGAAGAAGTATCTTGGGTTTTGTAACTTCGAAGACCGTGGGGGCACAAAGAAGTGAACGGATTACATCAATTTTATATTCACGGCTCTGGGCTTCTGTGTCAGCTTTTAAGCGCCGTTGTTTCAGACACACCCAAGTGTCCTTTTTTTTTTCCCCCCACAATTTTTACATTTTTTTTCCTATTTAATACAAAAGTCAGAACCAGTAATCACCTTTTTCTCAACCGTTGCTTCTACAGGCGCGTGTTCAACACGGTTTCGAGAATCCACCCGCGTCAAAAATGCTTATGAGTTAGGCAATCGAATAAGAAATACGCCAAAAGTTATTTTCTTTGCTAATACCATTTTACGCGTGAAAATGAATTCTTAATTTTTTTAAAATTAACTCTTTTTTTGTCAAAATCAGTCAATTTAACATCCTAAATCAATGGCGCAATCTCCATTTAATTTTCAAAATGTTTAATTTTCTTTACCTCTTAATTAAAATTCTTTTCTGTTCATAATTTGTATAATTAAAAAAAAAATTCAATGAGTTGGCTATATTCAAAGATTCATAATTAAAAACCTAGATATAAAGTAAATTATTACGATAATATTACTACTATCCGAACATAGTCAAATTATTAAAAAGTCAACAACAGTTAATAAAATATGATCATCTAAATAGTTTTTGAACTGTGAAAAACGTATCTGTAAAGTACTATAATCACAACCAAATAGTAAATTTAAAGTTTCATAAGTTAATTAATTATATTATATGCATGTAACTTGAGGTTTTTTTCGTATTTTAAAATGATTATTTTTGAAAAATGAAGCCAAATACAAAATTCATATAATTGCTAGGACTTTGCGTGAAACTTGAAACTTGTTAAACTTTCAAAACTTGGACGCGTTTGAAATAGAAAGGAAAGTTACAGCGTTAAACGGGGGCCGCCTGCGCATATGGAAGATACGTATTACGTAGTTGTCACCGTGTACGCTTTTTAATCATCACAACAAGTCAAAAATTGCGTCGTTTGTTTGTTTTGGCTTCACAACGGAACCTTCTTCTGGCTTTGCCGCAAAGCGATTTTTTTTTTTTCTTTGATTATATTCATTAACGATAAAATGTTAATTTCGTTAATGTTATTTTTATTGATTTTTTTTTTTTCAATAATAGAACTTGTTTTCATACAAAACAAAAGAATTTGAATGCAGTTTCTTGTTTTATATAGTACAGGAAACTGTTCTGTACCCAACACCGAGTGCACGCCCGGTGATTTTCAGCCACTCAAGTACACGGTTGATTGATTGATCCACTCATTAATTTGCTTACGTTGGTCCCCACGTAGCTTTTTAATGGCTGTGATTTTTTTTTTTTTTTGAATGAATGGCTATGATTTGAATTTTGTCACAACATTATAAAATCTTTACTCTGTGGTTAAATGTCTGAGATGTGAATAAAAATGTGGGGCCTCTCCGCAATCAATAGAACCATTGTCCCTCTTATGCCTAGCATCATATCATTTTTGGGCTTTCATTTTGTAAAGTTGTAACGGTAAAGGAAGAGATTTGTGGCTAAATACTATGAAATTAACTATAAAAGTAAATTACATTTAATTATCGACAATTTTTTTTTTTTACAGATAAGTATCTCTTATTAGACCAAATTCATTTATAACTTTGATGTAAGCTAGGCATTTCTTCTATACTAATGTCGTACATGCAACCATCAAATGAAATTGTAATTTGTATATTTTTTTATATACATGTCAAGATTTTATGGATAGATCATACACATGTAAAATTTTCTTATAAAGTAGATAGATCCCAAAAAATTTTAATCATTTTCAGGCCCTGATTAATAGTATAGTTGAATAGCTGTAACTTAAAAGTTATACTACTAAAGTATTTAATAAATGCATATTCGTGTGGTTTAGAGGATATAGGTCGATTTGATCTAACATTTACATGATAAAAAACAAATAATATATTTATTATTTTTGTCAAATTTTTTATTTAAAAGTCATATTTAGGATACGCAGATAATTTTTATCCAATAGTTAATATTTTTTATACAATAACTATAAATTTTAAGCGACATCATCTCAATGTCAAATAGGACTTTAATACGCATTTGAAATTTTTCTTTTTGTGATTTTTGCTGGTTTGAGACTTATGAGCTGAGCCAAACAAAGCAACTTGCATATCTAAGAGCTGCGCAAGTGTGTTAAAAAATGGAAATGCTTTACCAGCAAACAAAGGCTATAATTTTGTAATTTAAAAATGGTTAAAGTATTTAATTTTATAAAATGGAGATTAAAAAAAAAAGGTTAGCAAAAGTGATTGCACACCAGCAACCATGTTTGGTTTTAGACAAGGAGAAATGATAAGTCTCACCCACATACCCCCAAATCCCCACTCCCTCTCTTTTAACTAACTTGAGTTGTACTCTTTGCATCAATCCCTTCTAAAATACTCACACTCTCCAAAAAAAAAAAGATTAAAAATAAAAAGTAAAATAAAGGGAAAAAAGAAATCTAATTTTGAAAGTGGTCTTGGTTTCATTTCATTTCATTTCTTTCTTCCTTTCTTTTTCGTATAACTTGAGTTGCACTCTTTGAATCACTTCCTTGTAAAAAACTCATCCTTTGCAAAAGTACTTTTGGTAGAAACCCATTTACGTGCTAGGGTTTTGGTTTTAAAGGGTTAGGCTCCATGCACTACTACTATTGGGGTGGGAGAGTACCCATATTGACACAAATTGTTCTTCAAATAATTATTGGAGGGGTCAAATGTTAGCTATTTTTATATTTTCTTTGCTAAGTGATGTGAATATGAAAATTTCAATGGTTGACCAATTTAATACTCTTGACTCTCTTCATGTATCACCACAACCTTTTTTTTTTTTCCTTTTTCTTGAAATGATGTATCACCACTACTATTTGTAATAAAATTAGCAATTGTGTCTTTCCATTTTTTGGAATATTGTGAAAAATATCTTTTAAGTTTTCTGATATTCAATTGAGTAACTAAATAAAGATATACTTGTCATGCTTATCAAAAGAATATTCAGGAATACTTTTCATAAAATGCTTCTAAGTACATATTTAGGACACACTTTTTAATAAAATTACTTTCGAAAATGTACAAATACTATGTACTTATATGTGTTAGACATACCATACTTAGTATCGGCTAATGATTTAATAAATGACGCGCTTTATTGTTGATATAGTCTCCACATAAACATAAAATGGGAAATTGTTTTTTTTTTTTTTATTTTAAATTTCTTAACTTCAAAGTTAAGGAGAGGAAAGGCGTTGAGTCTATCATTGTTGAGCAAACGTCTTATGATCATGTATATAAATGTGTTAAACCTATATGTACATAGAATATAGTCATGTGTTTAGTTCGATCAGCAAATCTCATATTATAAAAATTAATTATAACCAAAATTAGCACCGACACATTGCAATATAAAATCCATGTAATGGGTATTCGTCAATTGCCAATTTTCGATTTTATAATTTTGTTTATATCCGGGACCTCGACAAGCCGTACATATGATTATGAATATAAACATCTTTGAATCGAGAATATTTTGTGCATAATATCGAAACTGGTCATTGTTATATATATATATACACACACACTTAGAATAATATACACTTAGAATAATACTAATTATTTCAACTAATCCACATCACATCAGCCATGTGTCGGTAAGGAAAATGAGGTCATGTGCATTATTTAAGAGAAATTGGCACATGGGTATGTGTCCTATTGTTTGGGGGGGGGGGGGGGGGGGTGTACAAGATTTAAATGAAAATTGTGAGTGTGATTAATCAAAACCACTTATTAGGACTTCCATTTTGCTCAATATTGTGCACTAAATAACGTCATTGTAGCTTTAGTTAGTAGCAAATTCCCTTTAATTAGAAATTGATTTCCTTGATTTTGACTCTCGTATAATCAATGCTTTGAAAAATCCATTTGCTATTTGTTGTTAATATTACCTTAATTGATTAATTCAAACACTTAACAATTCTAAGTTCACAATTTTTAAGTGCTGGTTGGTCACTCACTGTCCTCTAACTAAGCATTGTATCTCACATGTTGGTTGTCACGTACATGTGAGGTTGATGAAGGTAATGACATATAACCTTCCTATTAATTATATTTTACACAAATTACCTATTAATTTTTTGAAATTATCTGAAAAAATTTATTTGAAATTCATGAGATATCATCATGAGTCTGTTTTAATTTTGATCAAAGGTTAAAAAACATATCAACAATATTAGAAGGCAAATGTTAAGTTACAGTTACTGTAACTTATATCCTATATAAAAATCATGTAAATTTTACTGTTTATTATTATTATTTATACATTTTTAAATAGATTGTAAGTCACAGCAGTTGTAATTTAAATGATTTTACAAGCTATAATAAAACGTGCATTTTAACATCAATGGACGTCCGCAGCTTATCAATACTCTCCATGCGGTATATTGCGGGTCAAAGATGACGTGGCATTACCCCTGCGCAATAAGCCGGCCGAAGGGGAGTGGCATGTGCATCGTGCGTGAGGGCAACTAAGTGCCCATGTTGGAAGTGGGACCTACTCTTGCACGTTCAAAAACGTGGTGAACATAGATTCACCGTGTTACGGTGGAGCCCACTCCAGACAATCAAAACCTGCTCAACTCTAGCTAAGTAACGCAATGGGCTCTTCCAAAGCAAGAGCAGCATGCAACGTGGGCCAGCGTCACGTGACCCTGCCTCGGTATTCACTATTGCTTACGCTATATACTTTCGTTCCATTGTGGACTTATGATTTACTGCCACGTTCTGTCTGCTGACTTTTTTGAGGCGAAACTGTCCCACAGGAATTGTTTCGATTACCTTTTAATTATTATTATTATTTTTTTCCATTTTTGATCAATCATGATCATGGAAATATCGACGGTTAGATTACGCTGCTGTGGGTCCAGGGAACAAGGTTTGTGGGACCGGTCAGGGCACTACCGTACAAAAAATTGTTTGCGACAAAATGTGATCTGAGAAACTCTGTGGGCCACACAATTACACAAATGGGAGAATTATACGTAATTCAAGTGGGATTATACTTTTGACTTAAATTTAGAAAAAGAGGTAAAAAATCTGTGGGTTTCGAGAATTTCTCAAAATAGACCCAAAAAAAAAAAAAAAATCAAAGTATTTTTTCCCCTTAATAAAAAGGAATGCTAATTTCAATTTTTGGAAAAATTAGAATAGGTAAACAATATCACATTATGAATAATTTGTAAATTCGACTATAATTTTTTTTAAAATAAATGTTCGTTTGGTTCCTCTATTTTGTTATAAGTGCTCATTTAGCCTATGTATTTTAAAAATACCTCAAAAAATCTTTGTAGTTAAATATGTTATATTCTTTTTGTTACTTTTTTTCTTTTTTTTAACAATAATACCCTTTCCAAAAATATTATTGACATTAATTAATTTATTTATAAAAAAACTTAATTAGCAGATTAACAGTAAATATTAGTGTAAGTGATTAATATTAGCAAGTTAAAGCAATGTTTAATATCTTTATGGTAATCTTATTAGTAATTTTTATATAAAAAATTATTTTATCAAATTAATCATAAATGTAAAATTATAATATAAAAGTTTGAGTAAATTTTTATATTACTTTTTAAGGTTAATTTGATAAATTATCATTTTTTCTTTTGATTAATATCCCCAATAATATCATTATAAGGATGTTATTGTAAAATTAAGAAAAATAAGGGTAGGAATATAATATATTTAACAGTATGGATGTCTTGAGATAATTTTTTTTTTTAAATATAAAGACTAAATAGACACTTAACTCAAAATATAAAAATTAAACAGAGTATTTATCTTTATTTTCATATTGTATGAACATAATTTCATGACCACTATAGATTGGTATAGTATTTAAATGTCTTGCATCTTCAATTCATCAATAAGTCTTATGATGAATATTAATAAAGGTTCAACTCCTGTTATTGAATTTATGAATTATAACATTAGTTTAATTTGTTTTTTAATTTTGTTATGTATATTCAAATACTACCAAAAAAAAAAAAACTATTTTATTTTACTTTATTTCCATCTTAGAAAAAATGACACATATAGATAACTGCATTGGTGAGGAAAAATCTTTTTCTTCTGTTTTATTACTTCGCTAAGTGAGGTTGCAATTAATATATTTTAAAGAAGAGAAATCATGTGATCGTAACATTCTTTAAAGAGAGTCCAACTAAAAACCTCAATTTAATAAACTTTCATCTTTGTCAGTGCACTCACATGCTAAGAATGTTTTTCTTTTAAATAAAATTTTTTTTTACAGCTAAAGAAAAAAAAAAGAATAATTTGAGATTGTCAAAAGTTTTTTCCCTTTCCCTTTTCCTTTTTCATTATAATGCGTGAAGAACAAATCTTTAGGCATAAAAAACAATGGCAATACATGTGACTTGATGGCACCATATAGCTGTAACATAAATTCTCTGATTTTTTATTTGACCACAGACAACTTTAATTTAGTATTTTCAACGAATATAATTGTTCCCACTTAATAAATTCCGCCTAATATTACAATTAATCGTGAATTATTTAATTAACATTGATTTTATTTTTTTAAGATAAAAAATAATTCACATATCATTAAAAAAAAATCCTGAAAAATTATTTTTGCTCGCCCCTTTTGCCTTTTGGTGTGTTACGTAGATTTATAAGCCTTGCCGGTTGCATGATCGAGATGTTGTCGGTACAAGACCTGTCTCTTTTGATGGGTTGTAAGTCACGTGTCCTTGTGATCAAGTACATCTCACTTACGGAAAGGAAAGAGCACATGACCCCGCATCGACCAACCAAAGCAACAGATGTACTATCGTCTTAACTTAGCCCATTATATTAACTTACTCCGCGATACACGTAATCACCACAAAAATCCCAATGCTTCCAATCCCTGTCAGCACAAATCCCGGAGCGCCACGTCAGCTTACGTACGATAAAACAAAGTGAAAGAGCAAAGCAGTATAAAAAAATAAGCCAATCAGGATTTGTGGTGGCCTCTAATAAAACTCCCAAAACAAAAAATTATTCTGAACCGGGAATAAATCTGGCGTGTCGGTGCCGACAGAAGCTACACCGACAGAATTACCGGGTGTAACAGTTGACAATACCTGACACACCCGGTTTGGTCACCGGGTACGAAGGTAACGGGGCCCACATATCCATGCATAAATGATGGGTGCATTTTTAACGCGTCGGCGTCGGTGCGTTAATTGTTGACTCTTGTGAGTCGTGTCACTCCGTATCTTTAACGGTTTTACGTTGCTCCCCTCCGGATTTTCGACCGTTGACATTTATTATTCTCTTTTTTAACACTTTATTTTATTACATTTATCCCCATTTTCCCAAGAAAATAAATGAGGTGTCAATGGAATTTTTCACTTACTTACCATATTAAATTTTTTTAATCAAAATTTGTCTATTTAACTACAAAGTATAATATTTTTATTTTATACCTCCCTTTTTAGTCTGATCTTTTAAAAGACCGTTTTACTTGGTAAAAGATATTTTTGATGCTTTTATTTTCATTATCTATAAGAGTAATAATATTATATTTGCTCAATTAAGACATTTAATTTGTATCATATGTATTACTAATCAATTATTGTCATGTATATATCATTAATAAATTTAATTTTTAAAAACCCTCCCTTAAGATACCGCATCACTTAAAATATAAATTAAATATTCGAATTACTTGGCTCAATTCATACATATACTTCAACTGGGCTCAATTCACATTTTCAATTAAATTTAAGATAAATGAAACATGACAGTGAGAATAAAATGTATATACATTATACTAATTTTACCATAAGAGTACAATGGAATGGTTCCATCGTGATCATAATTTATTATAAAAATCTATGAGAGATTCCAATTCGTATTACGACCAAATTACTTTTCCTTCTCAAGACATGCTGTCACGTAACATGTGTGCTGGATTGCAAAGAAGAATATGGAAGCCGCATGTGATGGTGCCACGTGGCTTTAGAAAGGGTTCAGTTAGCCAATGATACAGTGATGGTGATGTGGAAAATAAAATATTAATGATAACGTAATGGCGAATTGGCGACCACCCGTTATAGGCGCCGGGAACGGAGACAATGAAAGCGATGCTTGCATGTGAGATTTTTGCTAGAAAATTTAACATTTTACGTACGTGATTAAAATAATAAACTTGTTTGAAAACAAAACATTTCAAAAAATAATTATGAAAAAAAATTGAAAATGACGAAGTGAGGCCACGTGACACGTGAGTCCCTCAATCACCTGAAAACGTGGGGACAACGATCCCAAAAATTTAATATTTTGATAGTTTTAAAAGATGATTTTGGCCATGCGGTTCATGGTTTCTAATACATTTTGTGAGGGTAATTTGGGTAATATGCCTTGTTTTAAATCACTGGGACTCATGAAGAGTGGCATCCCACGCTTGATTTGTAGACAAATTTAAATGGCCAGCATTGCATCTACCAAATGAAATGAACTAGAGTGAGTCATAAGTTCCAAACAAATTTATGGCTCTATTATAATTTTGGCTATTTCTTGGAACATTCATGTTTGCTAAATTTTATACCCAATTCGAGATCTATGTCCTTTTGCTTTCGGACGAGAAAAATAATTTTTTTTTTAAAATGAGACATTATCGCTCATTTTTTGTTATTAACAAATTAATCAATTAATTAATTGTTATTGATGAAAGGGTGACTTGTGAAATCGTAATTGGTTCATAACGACATTTTCTATTTCTTGTTTTCATATTTGTCTTTTTTTTTTTTTTGATTACATGAGACTATTGCTCAGATTACAACTCATATTAAATGAGACTATAACTGCTATGTACAAAGCAGACTATTACTGGGAATAGATATCAATTCGTATGAAGCACTGCCCAGACTTGAAATCCTCTATAATATTCGAGGACTGTCTACTCCACTCACACATGAGCGAGGGAGAAGACTACCTTCACTCAAATAATTGAGGAAAGAATAACCCCCCACAATGCGTTTGTGGGGGTTCGAAGCAGCAGCCCTGACCATCCGGCTAAAGGCCGGATGGCTGTTTTCATATTTGTCTTTAAAAGTTGGATTGAAGACACAAGAAATTCAAAAAACATCTTAGGCCTTATTCTCGGATCAAAGAAAGAACAAAAAACTATCAGGCCTTCATCTCTTACCCAAATGACAGTAGACTTGGGCTTTTAGTACAGGCCCATAAAGAATCATATGTGCAGGCGATATATATCGAGCCGTCAGCTGTGCCATTTTTTCTTTTTTCATTTTCTTTTTAAATTAATCGGCAATTTTAGCTAACGTAAATGTAATATTTAAGTATTATTGTCATTGTAAAAGAGCAAGTTTAATAAACCATTCGTGTTATAAACTTTTACAACTTTTGCTTTCCACAAAAATACAATTTGAAGCATGAGCCATAGATCAGGAATAACCTGTGCAAGCAAATTTCTTCCTGCACTGGCCTCACTCAACACACACAAATTAATACGAAAATTTTCGGGAAATAATCATTTTTTTACCACCACCGACTTGGAAACATCTAGATGATTTAGTCTACATGTTCCCAGAAGGAATTCGGGGAGCTCTTCCTCAGTGTCACCCTGCAAATGAAGTTTCTATGATTATATATACAAGATTGCTTCTAGCTGCAACTTGATGAAAGCTAAACGTCTTCATATCTCATCGACAGAATCTATTGATACGAATTTTTCAATATGAATGAATACAGCCTGTTTCCAGAATACTCGAGTATGCTATAAAGAAACAAGTGACTTTACCTGTATCAAAAATGCCATTTCTATGACCAAGTTGTTCAGGTACCCTAGTACAAGACTAGCGACCCCTCTTGCTACTGTGGAGGAGCCAACGTCAATTTGAATCTGCAGTTTACAAGTATACCGTAACATTATCAAAAACAGAAGATTCTAGTTAAGTTGTAGACGCCATAAACTAGTTGGCATTCATTAATCCGACTCTCATTATCACATAGTGTTGGTAACCAACCTCCAAGTAGTTCTTCCCACAAGAATAATTGACTTCAAGGGCTTGCCCCAGCAAGCATGCCGTCTTCCCAACACTCTGCTTGACTATCCATGACCCCTAGAGGGCAAAACACAAGAAATTTAAAATGCGTAAGAACCATGAGTATTGTGTGATACTTGAACTCATGTTAATGTAGTTCACTTTTTTTTTCATTTCTAAATGGGATAAAAAACCAACCTTAGAAATGTATGGTATGAGCTTGAATCTTGAGTTTCTAAAGGCATCATCTCCATTAACAAATTTGTGTAGCAAGGGATTGTCTTCCAGTGGAGTTTTGATTACGTAATAAAGTGCCAATGTATATGTGGTTGTACCTGGAAACTGATTTTGATAGTGCGCTGTTAACAATCTGAATCTTGATAACGGGAAAAATGAAGACAAATTAATTGAAACAAACTCACTTGTATATTAACCACAAAGAAAAATTCTGGTCCACCTCGCGCTGCATATTTCTGAATGAACAAAATCAATAAAATGAGTGTGTTCACAGAGATGATTATTACCAGTGAACAATTACTCTTAAGAGCACTGTGATGTAATAGATCAAACCTGAACTAGACTACAAGGGCGGCCAGCAAGATTATCTTCTCGCTTGTTAGATCTTAGCCAATCTGCACCAATCATTTGCATCAGTGTGCCATCTGCTTTGATCTGAGGAAAAAAAATGGTCCAGCACAAAGATAAAATAGTTAAAAAATAATTTACAGGACAACAATGTTGATATGCATGCAGCTCCTGGAATGCTCATCAAAATTTCTTATGTTGATGTTGCTGAAATTGTTCATGTTATTTTACAGCTTAGAGTGGGTATGACGTAAATCATGCTGCCAAAAAGGATCTCATTGATGTCAGTGCAAGTATAACAGTCATTGCCCGACTATCACGGTGGGTTCTTTAAGACTGAATTAGTAATTTCTATGTGAACCAATCTTAATAAGGAAAATTCAAGACTTGATGTCTTAATTTAATTCAAATTCAAATTTTATTTTCAGAAATAGATGAAACTGAAAGAATACCTTCCGGTGGTCTTTCAAATAATTTTCTCCACGTATCAAAAATGTAGAAGGATCAGCTGCAGCCCAACTGCAAGGTGAAGTAAAACTTGAGTCTTTCTGAAGAGTGGCTCCGTAGGACCAAGATTTCTCGTCTTCATTAGGCACTTCTTGCAGGCCTGTGCAACCCTTTTTGTGAACTATTTATATAATTTGTAGGTTGTATGTCAATCAGCATTGTCAAAGTACTATAATGCAAACCATCCATCGACCATCTTAAGAAGATCTTTGGAAAAAATAACAGGACTCACCAGCAAGATCATGCAACTTTTTCACAAAACCAGCGGCCGATGCTAATTTGGACTGAGGCGCGCACTGCAGAATCAAATTCCAAAACAATGTTAGTGAACGACATGTAAACTTATTAAAAGGACCATAAACTGGTATTCATGTGATTGACAGAAAAATGCCTGCTGAATTGAAATCATTCTTTTGAGTCTTTCGTGGCATTTAAGATGGAGAACGGTATCAAATATTGGCATTAAACAAGATGGACCGCTTGACATTTTATGAAACACCTAGATTCTCCCAATCAATAACAATGCACAGGATCAAAAACCATAGAGTTCTCATGCTTGATTGGTCAACACTAAAATAAAATGAAATTGAATGTCTGATGCTGGATTGAGCCACACAAGCTTCTGAACAGCTGTGCAAAATCACATAATCTGACAACCAGATATTCAGGTATGCTATTGTAAAAAAAAACTAAAGAATAATCTCCTTTGAAATGGAAATGAAATACGAACACCTGATCGACTCAGTCTGTCAAGTTTTAGAAGTTTAGGCAGGGAAACCAGAATCCTATAATTGAATTTCAACAGATTCCTATACCATCTTTTAGTTGTGTTATACTAATTCCTTAACCAAACCTATACTAACATGCATTATACAATGACAGTAATTTGAGTTTATCTCTCGCTCAATCTTGTCCTGAGGTTCATCTAGCAGTAGACCATATATCACAGGTAGAATCCAATGACCAAAATGTGCTGAAACCAATATGCCATACTCTGAACAAAGTGTACTACTTCAACATAAATAACCAAAAGAGAGAAAGGGAAAAAATATATATAGCCAGAATGTCTTTCTGCAGAAGGATAGGAGTTGAGCGCTCTTGCTTCAACAAGGCAGCAAACAATACTTCCAAACGATGTTGAAGCAAGATATAAAAACCAAGTTTTCTAAATTTAAGTAACTTCTTCTGCAAAGTAAGAGTTACCAGAGGTTGAAGTTCTGGACTGACTTCTAAAGACCAGTCATTTTCCATATGGTCAGAATATGCTTCAGGAACATCAAAGAACTCATCAGAGGCATCATTAATGCCCATCAAACTTGCCCGCCCAGAAGATGGTTTTTCCTCTGTGAAAGGACCATCCTTCTCTGTCTTTCTAATTTCTTCCATCTTTCGAACTTCAATCTCAGTATCCTCTTCATTTTTCAGTTGAATGTCTTCGGACAATTCACTATATTGAGAGGCTTTAATTTCTCTTGCAGATTCCCTTGATAAAAATTCGGAGGGAGTATTTCCTGCTTTGGCTTGAAACAGCTCCCGTAACGCTGTAGTTTGCAATAAACAAATATAGTCAGAAAATATGCAAATTTTAAATACAAAGTTAAAAGATATAACTCTTTTTATTTATAAGGAGCATACCTGCAACTCTCTCAAGCATACGAATGGTTATGGATCTTGCAGATGATGGCCGCAGATATAATTTCCAGTACTTCCAATCAACAGCAAGCATGTGTTTGACAATTGATTGTTTTCCCTGGTTCGAAGGAGTTATTACAAATCCTCCACCTGCATGTGTAGAATCTAAAATTAGGATATACTCAAAAAATAGAAAAAAAAGTGAAGAGAAGAGCTGGATAGGCTTAGCAATCATTTGCTTTAACATCTTGACAATAATTGAAACCTAATCCTGAAACTCCAAGAAATCAAACAGCATGTTAAAATCAACTTTATTTCCAAGAAACTATATTTTCATAAAGTTGTATAGCACTTGTGCATGGACAGCAAAAACACAGAACCATTATGCTAAGAAACATAGGTCAACCTAACCAGATAGTCTCTATACACATTTTTAATTTATATTGTCTTATGTATTCAATCATAATTGTTGACCTGGTTGGTCTTGAAGAGGACATCTCGACATTAGGTTGGGACTCAACAGGCATAAATGCGAATGTATAAAAACTGATTCCTCCAAATTTTCTTTTGTAGCTCCACCCTTATCATAACATTTGATCATACCACTAAGATAAGACATTCTGGAGAAAATTAGTTTAAATCCATATATATTACAACATTTTTCATCTGCCAAGTTATGCTGGCCATGTAAATTAAAGTGTAAAAGTGTTTGTTATACTAGATATGAACACTTGTCGTGAAGTTGCTAAACTAAAAGAATATGCTTACATCCAAAATTCAAGCAGTTTGGAGAAAACAAGATGACGTACATAATTACGAATCGCATGTGACAGATGCTTTAGTGCACATAAGTGTAAAAGAGATGAGGAAGTAGGAACATTTCCTCATATATATCATTGGGTGAATTTGAATCAACCACCACTATTGAGAAGTGAAATAATGTAAAAAATTTCCAAACTCATAGCGTACGTTACTTTTAAGAGAAGCACGGACATATCCTTTCTGTTTTGGACACTTCTTGTGATTCACGGAATGGTATAGGATCACTGTAACAGAACCCGATAAAGAAGGTTAGAATTGCTAATAATGGCTGCAAAGCTTCATGATGTGTTGAAATTTAAGTACCATATGTGCCATCGTCTTCTCTTCTCCAATAGCGACGCACCAGTAGATCCCTCCGCTGCATCCCCCTGCAAGACAATAAGTTAATAAGAGCATATGCTAAAAGTAGAATAAATTTGGCAAGGTTCTGAGACTGACCAAGGTAGCCAATCACTATATAAGAGCTTGTGAACAACATCTGAATGACCATCAAGGTGCTCAACCACACAGCCTCGGTAGAAACAGAAGTCCCATCTGCAATAAACTAGGTAGGTCAACCTCTGGTATGAGAACAGTTCATTATCAGACACAACGATGTGCTGTGAGTTAAAACTAATGCTTAGGGGTTATTTACACTCCTGTTTTTGATTGAAAATTGCAAACTAACACTTGAGTGGTGAGAGGGTGAATCTTACATTTAGATCACAAGTACTTCAAGCGCTTCTAGATTTTTTATCTATTAATCTATTTGATCTCTCATAGTCATCAGCCTTGCACTAGGAGTATGATTAAGAAGATAGAAACTGTACAATATTTGTAACATGTTACTGCCAAAAAATCAGATTTTGGCATCTGCCTAGCTGCACATACTATCAAAACTTCGGTTTTAGGAAGTAAGTCAATATTCAGTCAATCTTACTCAGATCTTGAGGAACCAAGTGACATTAGAGTCCGAAAAATGGCCTCAGAAGTTCCATCAACAACACCAACTGCCATTATTGCTGGATGATCATCCCAATGCTGAGACAAGAAACATTTGCTGTTTCCATCAGGAATTTATAAGAAAATATAGCACAAATAATTGATGAACCAGGAGAAGCAACTTACCCTCCCACGGGAATCCCAATCTTTTGCTTCCTTGAAGAGCCGCAGACCTGTATAACATAATTTTCAGCATGTGTGCACTTAGCTACTTGGACTGCCGCCAGAGAATTTAAAAGTCTTACCATTTTGACAGCCAAAAATTTTCCATGGTGAAGGTGCAATGACATCAGATGCCGTTGCCTCTGAACGGATGGATGAGCCAAGTGTCCAATCTCCAGAGTATTTGTAATCAGACCTTTTGGAGACATACAACCTAGCAGAATTAATTAAATAAGGAAAAGGTGAAAGAAGTCCAATAAATTCGTAAACATATATAGACAACCTTGTCAAAGTAAATATAAATGAAATGACTAATTTACATCCAAGAAAAGAATGATTTAACTGATTAGTCAGTGCTCCTCAAACAGCACTAAAAAGATCACAAAACCAGAAATCAGGTAGTAACTTTGATTATTCAGGAAACCAGTTTTAGATTACTGGAATGATGAGTAATCTACAAAATCATGCAAATGCTAGTGTAAGGATACCACTTAGCAGGTTCTGATTCGGGTATGTGGGTTCCAACGAGAAGCTGAATGTATCATGCAGGAGAGGTCAAGACTTGAATTTTTTTAAAAAATGTTTATTAAGTCCAAATTGGGGCATTCTGATGCTTTGAATGACTAATTTCTTGTCTGAAATGTAAAATTCCAGAATCCTGAAACAAGCTGCTATACCGCGTGTTTTACAATGATGAAATAGTCATTAAGGACATCATATTAATACATTTTGACAGTGAGTGGACATAGCAGTTTTTTTTTTTTTTTAATGAGAGGAGAACAGAAAGAATACGAGAGATAACTTTTTGTTAAGTTTGATTCTGCGGGGCAGCTGCTATACCTTAAAGATGGCCATCTCCTTTTGGATACAGCCACAAAATTATATGTTGGGCATGGGCACTCCTGAAAATATGCTTCAACATGAGGCTTCTACCATCAGAAAAACCATTGTACTAGAAGGTTGTAAGTGAATGGTATCGAACGAACCTTTACAGCAGCCTCCTTTAAGGAGCGAATCCATTTTGCTGCCTCTTCTGGACTTCTTGCTCCCAACTATAAAATTAGAATATCAGAGCTCATGAACCAGTATATCGTAACATTTTATGAATAAATAAAAGTTGACTTGAAATTCACAGCACCTTAAGTTGTTCATTGTGATCTAGACTATTGTAAAGGGTGAAAACAAACAACACCTGTAAAATGTAGACAATTACATGGAAATAAAATGAGGAGAGAAGAAACAAAACATTTGAGTAATCTCTACCAAGTAAGATATATGGAATGTGAGCGACATACTTTTCTATTAATGCTCTCTCTTCCGTTGTCTGTGACCCGAATGCAGGAGTGTATCATGGCACTTTTAACTGGTTCCTGATAAAAGAAGTGTTTCATAGTCCATATAGCAATGAATTATCATTTCCTTCGACAATACTAGCTGAAGTGCAAAATTAGGTAGCCAAAAATAGTGAAGTTTAAAATCTGGAACATTTTTCCATTTGCTCATGCTAAATTAATGGCTGTAGTACACTTATTAATGGCCGTATCATCCTCCAACAATCATAACTAGCACATGTTCGACAAAACTAACATAAGATGCAAACAATGAAGCCCTTCCTCCCAGGGACTGTAGGACACACCTACAATCTTGGGCTTAAAAAACTATGAACCAAACAATTACAAGAAACTGAATTATACGTTAACTGCCAACCAGCTTGCAAATTTTCACAGAAGGAAAGCAAAATGAAGAAAAATAAAGTGAAAAACCACAATAGATGTCAAAAAGCATAAACACAAATACAATCGCCATACATCCCATTTAATAAAAATCAAAACTCCAAAAACACAAGCCTAGAATTTGACAACACAAAAGAATCATACATGAAACATAAGAAAATGAAAAAAAGGTAAAAACATAACTAAAATTCTGCAAAATGGGTTCTTCCTTAAAGTGTAAAATTCACAATGCAAGCCACATGAACATATTAAACAAACCAAGAACAGAACAAAAGAAAATGTTAAAAAAAAAATAATAATAATAACAAATACCTCTTTTTCAGAACTGGGCACCATTTTGTATCCGCTGAGACAATTATCTAGAAGAATAAAGTATCTTTTGCGAGAAATTTGCATCCCAATGCGATTAACAAGAATGGCATATAGCCATCCTTCGATTTTACTCTCATTACGCGCAACACTCATTTCACAAAATCCAATCTTTTTTTATTCTTTCAATGAGTTTTCATCAACAAGGTTCCATAGCAGATTGTTTTTTTAAGCCTTTTTGTTTTTTCCTCTTTCTTTCTTTCTTCAAGCTTTCAGCGCACACAACAGGAGCCAATATGATGGCTACGTAAACAACACATGCATTTATGAGCTTATATTCTATGAATTGCTTGTGTGCTGTTTAAAATGAAGAACAAACGTATTATGATCCTCTGTTCCCACCTAAGGGAATCAGAGAATCAAAATGTCTTTGTTAATTGTTCTTGAATTTTCCGTGAGCTGATTTGCTTTATTTGTTTTTGTTTTCTATTTTTTTTTTTTTTTGGGTTTTGTTTTTCTATTCAATTTTCTTGCTTTCAGAAAATAACTGTTTTGGGTGCATACATTATATTGGCAATGGCTAACACCGTGTGGCATGTTGAGATTACTAGAATACCCCTCATTGTTGCTGGCCATATTATTATTATTATTAGTTTTTGGTTGTTCGTTGAAAAATTTAATGCAATATATCTCTTTCTTCGATGACTTATTTTTTCTATTTTGCATTTATTGATACCCATGGAAATTGCAGTAGATAATGATTTTGATTGATTTCTATTTTTTTTTTCCTCTATCATCTTTTGACTCTCAATTAGACAATTACACATATGATAGTCACCATGAATATGTACCCAACGTTGGTTGCAGTCATAATTGTCTCAAGCATGCATGTTTTGAATAATTTGTTCCTCAGCATTAAAAAATTTACTTTGGAATTGGGTAAGTTAAATAAATATTATTAATAAATTTGACGGCAAATGAGGGGTAATATGGTAAATTTGTAAAAGTAATTACCTTTTACTTTTCTTGTGATTTTTTTTTCCCGGGGACACCTCATTGAAGAAAGAAATAATCAGTGATTAAATTTTAATTACAAATAATTAGTAATGATTAAAAAAATTATGTGATATTTTTTTTAATATTATTAATAGCGAAATAATAACTGGCACGAGAGAACAAAAAAAGAGAGATACTGTCTTTTAGCTTAAAATAAGAAATTGGGGAATCCAAGTGGATGGTCTCAAAATCTTCTTTGATTCCTCAATCTTTCCAAACATTTGCCGGAGCCCAAAAATCCACCTTCTGCTTATTTGGCTTTTAGTTATCTTGTTAAAATTTTTACCAAGTCAAATACTCCAATCAAAATGTCAAATAGTCCAACCAAAATCTCATTTCTTTTCTCCCTTAGGGGCTGGCGGTGCCAGAAATTTAGGTTAAGTTGAAATAATAATACAATTTTTTTTAAAAAATATTTAATAAATAATAAGTATTTAAATTTAAATCCACTAAAATATTTCATTCGATAAGTTTACAATTGTCTCGAAATATTTTTATATGTTGAAAACGTTCAAGGATAATCTCGTTATCAATATTACGACGTGAGGAAAATTCCCTAAAAGAAAAAAATTAAAGAAATGGTAATCAATCAAGAGCACGTACCTAAATGATTAGATCAACAAATTAGTAGTAAGTTTTTTGAAATAGTTTAATCTTTCAGAGATAAAAGAGGAGCGAAGAATTGGAGAAGAAAAAAAGTCAACAGTCCAAAATATGAGCTAACCATTAAGCTAAAGGTATAGAGCATTCTTTTAATATGTGATTTTTTTTTTATATTTTTAAAATTTAAGAGGGGTTTTTTTTTTTGGTGATTCAAATCAAATAACGTACATAAAAATTTTCAAAAACCCTATACCTGCTGGGCAGTAACTCGACACCGCCCATGCTTTAGGATCTTAATTCTCACGACCTAAAGAGAAAAAAAAAAATAATTAGGTGCTTCGGTGGGAGGTGAAAATTTTAGAATACTCATCGTGTGTACATATATAATTTTGTTCGATTCTTATTAATTATAAAAATTCAACGAAAAAAGGAACAAACCCCTCTCAAACAGAAAATATATATAATTCATGAAGTATTTATACTTTTTATTATTCATCACTTTACATGTGATAACGTACGTTTTACTATTTATCACTTTAATGTAAATGATTATGATTCATGCTCTATGATAGAACAACTCCACCTCAGCCATTGCCCGGTAAATAATTATATTGGTTGGGAATATGCTAGTTGTCAACTTGTATTTTTACCATGACTTTGAAACAAAATCAAAACTGTCATGATCGATTGTTTTTACGCATTATTATCATGCTGGGGCTGGCATGACATCGATGCTAAAAAGCCGGCATTGTGCATGTCTCAATTCTTCTTGAAGTTTCCTGCTGCTCGAGAGATTCTATAACAGGTTATATTTTCGCTGTCAAAATGCTTTCAAATCCCTGCATACTTCTAATCTGGAAGCAACGGTGCCACAGGGGCCACAGGAGCAGAATGCATAAGCACCAAATTTCTAAATGCTCACTAATTCCACAAAGAAAATTTTAGAACACTTAATAGCAACCAAAATGGTTCAAAAATCCTAGCTTCTGATTTGCCCGCTCTGTTAACAAGGTTGGAGCTACTAACTATTTTGTGCTACTGAGATTTCATGTGTAAATGTGTCACAGCTTAATTGCATATGGATGGACGCCTTTCAGATATAACCACGACGTTCATCACTTGCGTATGGAGAGATCGATGTGTAGATAAGCTACACAAGACATGAAAAACAAGAAAAATGCAGATGCCAACATCAATGGCTCTGCAAGCATGAAGATAGGTTTGAATGTATAATACACCTGCCAAAAGAAGAAAAAGATAGGGGGTTAATAGTAGTCCAGGAATAAAAAGGTCATTGGAAAGACACAAATAGGGTATCTTCATTGTTTACAAAGACATTAACTTGCAGATAAAAGCGGTAGGTACAAGTACCATGGTGCTAATCCACAAGCACAACCAAAAGGGAAATTCCTTTGTCTTTTGATGAGACCCAAAGGGAAATTCAGTTCAACCAAATACAGTAAATAGTCAACTCAATTAAATTATATCCTTTCTCTTTACTACTTGAAACAAATGATAAAAATGCAAATCTCTTTTATGAATGAGAAAATAACACGTTGAATCGCTAGTGACCACCAATTTGGGAAAACAAATGAGAAAATAATGGCACCCTCAACCACAACCACAAGCACGAGATATTATAATATGTTGTAAATTGCGGAAACATGCACAATGACATTATAGAAAAAAAAATGATACGCAAAAACCAGAAATCTAAAACATAATAAAGTACATGGAGCCTCTAATAATTCTTGTTTACAACCCATTAACTCAACTGAAAACAGGTTCAATCATGTCAGCATGCACTGCAAGATATGCTTCCCCGAAAGAAAATATTTAAATCACTCCGCTGACACAAGATGTACCAAGGAGAACAGAAACAAAAATAATAAAATCAATACTAAGGAAATGCATGGCAGAACCGCTGAAAAAATCACCTGGAAGGGAATGTTGTGAACAGGAACTATGTTTTTCTTTTCCAGAACCACCACAGTCCTCCCAACGACATCAAGGTAAGAATACTTGGTCTGCAGAAGTACACATGAAAATAAAGCTCAGATACATAATATACGAATCAAAGTATCCATAAAAAATTGGTACCATGAATAATTACCTCTAGACGTTGCTCTACAGGAAAAGGAACAACAGCAGAAGGGTCCATTGATCCTTCTGGCAACACAACCTGAAATATAATAGTTCCCACGTTAGCAAATTTACCTTCCAGTGTTTTCCATTTCAGACGAAAGAATGGAAGCAATGATTTAGAGCAATTGGAGACTAACAATAGGACCACAATAGTAAACTTACTTTGACGGTCAACTTGTCTACAACTGTCTCAACAAGAGGGCATCCAAAGGTGAAGTTGAGGTAACGCCTGCCATCAGATGACTCAAAAAGGAAGTCTTCCAATGGAAGGCCATATCCAATAACAAAAGTGGCTTTCCAACTTCCAAATAAAGGATAGCGTGGTTCAATCTCAAGTTCTGACTGCAAAGGCCAGCATCCCGTCAACGTTTGCAGGGATAGAATCAGCATTTAGACAGCAAAAGGATTGAAATATCTTTCAAAACGATTTTATTGAGTGATCCTTGTCTACGATTAACAAAAGGCCAAAGGTTGAAAAATATACATTCAGGAAACTTAAGAAAATCTTTCCGCTGTTCTCAATTTTATGAAAAAAAATTGTTGTGGTGAAAGAACATACCCCATACCAGATGCAAAAAGGCTACATGAAATTAACTGACACCATTTGCCACTTAGAGTGCATATATCACTGAAGAATTAGGTAGGACACATAATACTACTCATCTTTTCATGGTCAGGTGACAAGAATATGTTACCAATTAAGATTATGATTACCATCTTCCTCGGAATAAACTTGATAGCTTTAGCGTATAACTCATCAAAGCCTAGCATAAACTGTGAAGTCCTAACACCTAACAGAAATGACACAAGTAAACTTCTCTAAAACAAAATAATCTCCTGCATAGAAGGCAAACAGTACTTACCATCTTCCGAGAATCTGTACGTAAATGCGATGTTGAGATGTTTCCTATTTCGTCTCGGTAGTATACAGAGTGAACTCGAGGAGGTAGCCTTGCCAGGAGGTGTTTAAAGGAGGATACACCACTAAAAGCCGGCCTGGATTGATACTCAACCCTGCCAAAAGAAAACTTCACAAGATGAATACTGAAATGAACTTTGAAGAAGAAAGAATTATAGTTATGGTGCCACAAACTTTAAAGATGAATGACACGAAGTGGTTTTTTGGTTTATAATTGAAGAAAATTAATTTAAAAGAATGTGAATTCACATCATGGGAGCATAAAGTCATATTAATAGAAGAATTTGCACATTCGTTCCGAAATCATTGCATGTACCTAGAAATCTCTTTATGTGTTTTGGTACCCATTTCATCATGTTTTATCAGCATACTAACCCAGATTCAAGAACTCTCCAAGGAAATTTTTATGTGTTATTTAAACTTGGCATCGCATGAATGTTCTGGAAGATACTACATTTATTTGCAAAGTTTTAGGAAAATATATATCATGTATTACATCTTATTCAGAATTGTTTCTTCCTATAAAACCATACTAATAAGCACAAGGATATTCTCTTAATTTATATTGTACATCAAGGACCAAGCTCATTAAAACAGAGATAAGTTACAGATTCAAATTAGAAAAAAGTGATATAATCTTTTCAAACATTTTAATGGTAATAACAAAAAGCATCATATATGATTAGCAGTCACCAGCAAACTCTACCTTGAAAAAACGCCTTTGTGTCGAGCACCAGCATGAGCCAACTTGTACTGCTCAGTAATCTGAATGTTGCCCCAGTGAGATATTTCCACTTCACGAACAAGCTCCTCAACAACAGAAAATGGGTTATTATTCTCAAAATGTACAAGAAGTGGAGAATACGAGTATGGAGGCCGATCCTCATATGGTCCGTACTTCAGTTCATTACCCGCACGGTCAGTGGGTTCAACTCTAGTGAATGATTCCACCTTATTACTTGGTGTCTTAATAAAAGTTGTCTGTTGCTTAATATGATACGGTGACAATATTAAAGCACTATCACGATAATATACTAACTGAGATTCTGATTGGCTTATTTCCACAGGGAAAGGCTCTAAGGAGTGAGTAAATACATAAAGAATTTCTATTGTTGCAGTTTCACCCGAGTTCAATGGATTAGCCAACATAATAGTGTAGTAATTAGTTTCATTTGGTGTATCAGGTAGCTCTGTTGGTTTTACAGCAAGTGACACATACGTTTTCTTCTTCTTTTTTCCTGTAGCTGCTAAAGCTTCGAGAAATGCTAGATGATTGACTTGCGTTGTTGGGAAAGCAAGAAGGATTTCTGAAGCACTAGTTTTCCCAGTATTCTCGACCTGGACAAGAACCATAAGCATGATACACACATCAATCTATATATTATAACCACGAAAGCCCATAAAAATGTCTTATCAACTAAATTGATAAACACCAACATTTCAGTATCTTGGCAGCAACCGAAAGGAATTACCTTCAGAGTCAAGAACACCTTAACAATGTGCGTACTCAAGTCAATCTGCACCAATTTATCAACGCATCAGAACGATTGATCACATGAGCCAAAATTATGAAACAGATTATGTTTAGATTATTAGATTAATGCACTTTCAACAATTGAGATTGCTATCTTAACCTGCAAATTGCATTAACCTAATGCTACCTTATCAATTTTTGTAGTCCATTTAAAAAACAAAAAAACATAATTCATCCTACAATACTTTTATTAGTTACAAAAACAAGATTCTGCGATAAGATTACAAAGTTAAATCAAACAAAGAACTTATTTTTATTATCCATACAACAATCAAACATAAAACCCAGTTGGAAAAATGACGTGGATTATAAATCTAATAATTCAGAAAATGAAAATTGGGAAAGTAAAAATGATGAATCGAGCTTTACCCGACGCTCGGCATTATTGATGCGGATCTCGTGAGGGTAAGCTCCGGAGATAAATAAGAAAATGGGTACTAATATTATCGTGAGAGAAAGCGTAATTCGTGGTCTTAACAAAGCTTCCATTGCTTTTGTTGATTTTGCTGATTCTTCCTCCTCCTTCCTCTCCTACGCAGTTGACGAGCAACTGTGAAAGACTGGCTGTGTGTATAGGAGAAGTGAGAGCCAGTCAGTCTCAGTCAAGCCGGCTTGCTGGCCCGATCTGCTTGGGCCTCTGGGCTGAGAATTTTAAATACACTCTACTTTGTGCCTAAGTTACCTCGCTTTACATCATTTTCTGATGCCAACAATTTCGTATTATACTATCAATTGACTAGAAATTTAGGGCCCGTATAGTATTCTATTATTTTTCAAAAGATATTTTCTTGTCTTTTTATTAAGGTAATTTTTATGGGATATTTTTAAATAAAAATTATGTGGGTCTTATTGTATTTTTAATTCTATCAACAATAACATATAGTTTTGTACAATATTATTTATATAAAAGTGTTTGTGACTTTATTACTCTTACGTATAGTTACATTCCTGCAGTGTAAAATAAAAATTAAAGAACACAATAAAATGATTTTTTGTTAATTTCTCGTTCTCGTAAGAAATGAAAGCACTCCAAAATAATGCTTGCCGAGCATGTTTTCTTTCTTCAATTTTTTTCTTTATAAATTTTCGAAAAATGAAATATGGTGGTTGAACGTGTTGGGAAGAGAAATACTTTCCATGAACGTTTGGTACGTAGAACCGTTTGGTAGGACAAAAAAGGAAAATGATGTTGTTATAAAGGCGTGCACAAAACGGTGCGTTTTGTTAAGGATATAAAAGCTAATTCGTACGTGCATCTCGCGTGCAAGAAAGGAAAAGAAAATATTCGTGCCTCCCTCCTTTCTGCAAAACGGAGATCTCATTCGTGCTCCCTCGTTGCTCTCCTCCACCACGGCAAACATTTTCCGGCCTCTTTCTCTCCCGTCTCCACGCAAGATCAGTCTTGGCTCTGTTCTCCCTCACCATGCTGCAACAGTGACAGATCTGTTCTCGCCCACAAGCATCTCGCGTCCTCACTCCCTCGATCTCAGCTGCATCACTCTCTCGACTCAGCTGCATCGCTCTCTCCGCCCAACACATTCTGCTGAACACGGCTTGTTAAGGTCAGTGTTCAATTCTTTGGTTTAATTTGCAATTTGGTTGTTGGAATTATGGAATTGAAAACCCTAGAAACTGGAATGTTGGTGATGAATCATTGACTTTGGGACATTATTTCCTAGATTAGACATGAAAGGCTTCTTACAGTTGTGACAGAATAATTGTTCTTGGCTCTATGTATTGTTGGTTCTTACAATTGTTTATTGAGGATTTACTTTCCAATTCGTAAAAATGTGAGGTATGAGTTGCAGGTGTTATTGTCTTATATTTTCATTTTTTCCATGGTATTTTGTATTTCTGTTTTCAATTCTTGTATTCAATTTCGACTTTAGTTAGTTGTAGAACAAAATGTTAAAAGATTTGGTTAAAGTCTAGAAGAAAGTCTGGAAACTATTTTCATAATCTACTTTGAATGAGTAATAAATTATTTGGCAAAAAGAGAGTACTTTAGGGAATCAGAGAATTGAGTGCTTTCACTTGAGCAGTTCTCGACTAGTTGCATCCTTCCTTTTTTTTTTTGGGGGGGGGGGGGGGTTGGTTTCAGAAACAAAACAACTGTATTAGATGTAGGAAATGTACATAGAGGAGGGGCAAGAAGTCTATAAAGACAAAAGTCAAAAATCCCCAAGCCAGAGAACTGTAGATCTTATAAGATAAAAATTCAAAGTAATGAACTTATGCCATAGCGGCTTCCCCATTAATGAAAATAAAGAAGCAAGAGAAATCTTTAGACTCCGGAGAGATAGAAGCTCTTAGAGAAGGCCAGAATTTAAATCTGTCCGAAAAAAACATGTAATCCTCCATCACTTTGTTTTCAAAAATTCTTAAGTTTCTTTCAATCCATAGGACCCAAAATATAGGCATATGGAAAATACAGTTTACACATCAAAAGCTAGCTGGAATGTTGGTGCCTATTTTTTTCCCTGCAATTGGTCACTAATAGTTGAGACCTCTCCCCCCCCCCCTCTTTCAGTTGCTTAATGCTTACTAACTATTATGCCATTTTTTTTTCCTGTTCGGTTGCTTAAACTGGTTTGATTCAAGGCAGTAGTTGAAAGGCTCTTCATTAGCAAGGAAGCATCGTTGTTGGATATTTCTATCATAATGTCTTCTAGCATGAGCGAAGTTCCAAAACCACAAATGAAAACTTGTGAAAAATGCTACAATGATAAGATCTTACGAACTTCACATACAAGAGAGAATCCAAATCGTAAGTTTTGGAAGTGCAAAGAATGCGGCGCTTTTGAATGGGACGATGATCAGAAGAGCGGTGACTGTAATGAGTTTCGAGGGATAGAAGATCGAAATATGAGTGAAAATAAAATTGATGTCTTATTAAGAGAAGTCCGCATGCTGGGGCATCAAATGGAATGCTTATCTCTTAAATTTCAACTGCTTGAAAGAGAAATTCAACGAAGACGACAATATGAAGACCACAGACAATTGATGGAGGATGAACGACGAAAAACACAACCAAGTGCTTTTGCAAAATATGTCCCACCAATAATTATATCTATTTTGATATGTATTGTATTTAAGTTGTATATTTAACTAATGTGTATCTTATTAGAAAGTTGTATTTAAGTTGCATCTTAACTAATGTGTATTTAAGTTTTATATTTAAGTTTTGCAGACTAGTCTCCGGTAACTTATTAGAAAGATTCAAACACACCCACCAAACAAAATAGAATGTGTTTCTTATATTGGGCAAAATATCTCGTACCTTTTATTTTTTTTGTTGGCTTTATGGACGATATTCTGGAACAGTTCAAACCGAATGGCAACACATGCTTCAGCTTTTAAACCTTCATAATTTCTTCTTCAACTGGTGTTTATTAGTTTGTTCATCAGCCCCATTATTACTCTCCAATTTACAGACAATTCATTTCACACTCCTAAAACTCATCTCTTCAAAATTAGGCATGAACCAAGAAAAGCTAGAATCCACACTTAGAAATATTATACCACTCTTCATTGTCACCACTGCTCCGTTTCATTCTGTAAACATAAGTTTTGACCCTGCATTACCCACAAAATCGTCAAATCGCTGAAATATCTCTATACACACGCATCAGTAACCCTTCATATATCCAGTACTAAATGGATCTATTCGCAGAAACCATCATCATAATCAGCATTATTCTATCTTTATTCCTTGTTTCATCAGCTCAAACCTGCAAAAACTATACCTTTGCAAGTGACCGAGTCTTCAGTTCTTGCAGCGAGGTACTTCTTACAATAATTATAAATCCAGTTAAATATGCATTGTTAGAAAATATCAAGTAAAAGTATACAACTTAATACAATTAAGAGAAAGCCAAAAAAAAATACAATTGTGTTAAGTTAAACATCTAAATAGTCCAACTTAAAATACAAATACAAATCTATTTTCCAAAATCACTTTGAAACTCCGTATTATCTCCATATTCATTAGCTTGCTGAAAGAGTAAGTGTTGAAAATGTACATACTGCTGGAGTTGTGGTTGCTGTTTGACAAAATTAAACATCTTATTATAAGAAGAAATATAGAAGATAAAATGAATAAAAAAAGCATATGAAGTGTGAAAAACTTACACTATAGTAGTCTACAATTCCATGTGAGTATATATTCGTACCAATACTACTTCCTCCAACGTTTTGAAGTGTCTACATAAGTTCAATGATATATTTTAAAATTTGTATGGATTAAGTGATGAAAATTAAGTTTCTGGATAAGAATTCGGCTGAACTTACCATGGCAACATTGCTCCCTTGCGGAATTATAGTAGCCACTTGAGAAGATAATGCATTGTTTACCTCTCCATCCTACAAAGTCAACAAAAAATCATTTGAACATCATTTATGTAATAAAATTATTTTATTTTAGTTAATGTTAAAACTAACCTCTACATCGGAATGTGCCGAATTCTTTTTAGCTTTCATAGATCTTGTTGACTTTTTTCTTTGAGAAGGTGGACGACCTTTACGACGCTTCGGTTCAGGATCACGTATTCCTTCAATTACATTCGTTGAAATTCCCATGCTGTTACAACAACTTCCTTGACCTGAAATTCCCACGTTGTTACCTACGCATTGAATTGTCTCTGGTAGAGCTTTCCGTATATCCTCAATCCAATTTAAAACAACATTACAACTGTCAACATTTGTTGCAGCCATGTTTGCAACCTCTGCAAAACTAGCACACATTTTCTCATATCGCTTTTGTTCATCTGTGCAACTGTGCAGCTCATGACTCGTTTTCACCCTACTATGGCATCTCCACACATCTTTTCTCCACCTTCGTAGGATGTACTTTTCTGGAAGTAATTCCATATCATTGCGTATCATAATTGCAATGGCATGCCTGCAAAGGATTCCCCTAAACTGGAACATTGAACAACTACAACTGATTTCACCCTTATCCTTGTCCAAATGAACTTCAAAAAAGATTCTTTTCTTACCCTCTCCAACTTTAACATCTTCTCTGACTATATGTTCGCATCCCATAGAATTGACAAATTCGCTATATATCTTTCCAGTCAACTCTTTCTGAAACTCTTGAAACTTTGAAATGGTATACACATCTTGAACTTGCTTCTCCATCTCATAAGACGTTACACATGGTATTTGTTGTGAAAGACACCTGACATCTTCTTCAACTTCTTTTTGAACTTTACTCTTTAATGCATTGCTGTACTGCTCTACAAACTGCTTCAAAGTGGTTTTTGAGTTAACATAACCATCAAAAAATGCATTCATGCTCTCGCTGCGTTGAGTGGTTGACATTCCGGCCCAAAAACTATTCTTCAGGTAACATGGTACCCAATGATATCTCTCATTGTATAAGCCTTGCAGCCATTCATTACCTCCCAAATCATATTCTACAATCATGCGATGCCAAATTTCCTCGAACTTTGCAGGGCTCTGTGAATCATAAACAGCACAATGCAACATATCACTAATGTCGCGATATTGTTTATAGCCCCCTAACTTATCTGGAATCTTCTTAAGTATGTGCCACAAACACCACCGATGTCGAGTATTAGGAAAAACATCCGCAATTGCAATTTTCATCGCCTTGTCTTAATCTGTAATAATTCCAATTGGAGCAGAATTAGACATGCATGATAGCCAGGTTCGAAATAACCACGTGAATGTCTCAACGTTTTCGTGTGAAATCAATTCACATCCAAACAAAATAGAATGACCATGGTGATTTACTCCTACAAATGGAGCGAATGGCATGTCATATTTATTTGTAAGGTATGTAGTGTCAAAGGTAACAACATCTCCAAACTCTTTGTAGGCTTCCCTATTCCTTGGCTCTGCCCAAAATACATTTTTCAATCGACCCTCGTCATCCACTTGCATACTGAAAAAAAATCTGTTGTCTTCTGATTGCACTTTCATAAAATAGTTTTGAAGAGCCGCAGCATCTCCATCCCCAAGCCGTAGTCTTCTTTCTTTCTGGATATGATTTCTACAATCTCTCTGTGTGAATGTGACATTTTCATGGCCACCAGCCTCAATAACGAGTGATTGATAATTTTAGGACAATCTAATTCCTGCTCTATCATTCACATCAAGCTTCTTTTTTGCATATGAACTGAGACTACGATTGCACCGGAAAAACTTAGACTTGGTTGGAGTCAATAGCGTATGGTTATGTTCAAGATTTAAAACTCGAATCCTCCATTTTCCGTCTTCCTCTAAACCTCCTCCCAATTTAGCATTGCAGCCTATTTTTGCATTAGGTTGGGGCCTGAGCAGATTACAAGATTTGCTTCTTGTTGCACCACTTCGCCCACAAGCATAACTCACATGTCGTATTGTCCCATCACTGCCCTTATTACTACTTCTTCGCATAACTAGAAACCCATTTTTTTACCATATTCTCTATAATAACTAAACATTTCAATCTCACTATCAAATGACATCCCAATCATTGGCTCATCATCCTCTGCAATTTTCTCCAACTCTTCAACTTCAGTGCTTTTTTCCATATTCTTTATTCCTAGAAAATGAATATATTTCATACTAACCAGCTGAAAACAACATAAATTAAAAAAAAATTGTGCTATAAATTTAAATACCACATCAATTATAAACAAAATTCTAAACTGATAATTATGGCATAAGCCAAATGTGCGTGGGCTGCAATTTTTCTTTAATTCTATTCGAATAATGACCAATATAATTTATTAAACGAAGCAAACAAAGCAGAATAATGTGGCCAATACAAAGCAACCGAACATTTGCTACAATCTGTTGCAAATTAAATTGCAAACCCTTGACAACTAAATTCTCTATAATAACCAAAGAATTCAACACTGACCTTAACAAGCCGTGTTAAGCAGATTGTGTTGGGCAGAGAGAGTGATGCAGCTGAGATCTACAGAGCGATGCAGCTGAAATCGAGAGAGTGAGGACGCGAGATGCTTCAGGCGCAAACAGATCTGTCACTGTTGCAGCGTGGTGAGGGAGAACGGAGCCAAGACTAATCTTGCGTAGAGACGGGAGAGAAAGAGGCCGGAAAATGTTTGCCGTGGTGGAGGAGAGCAACGAGGGAGGCACGAATGAGATCTCCGTTTTGCAGAAAGGAGGGAGGCACAAATATTTTCTTTTCCTTTCTTGCACGCGAGATGTGTCACTGTTGCAGCGTGGTATGGAGAGAAAGAGGCCGTCTTCTGTTTGCTGTGTGGTGGACGAGAGAGAGGAGGGAGGCACGAATGAGATCACCGTTTGTTGAAAATGAGGCGTGTGTGTGCGTAGTATTCCTTCCTTCCACGTGTGAACAAGTGGAATTTAAATACATACATATAAATATTATTTGTATTATAATTTTTTAAAATAAATACATACATATTATAATATCATTTATTTATTTTATGATTAATATAGTACACCAAATATATTCTAAAATTTGTCCGTGAATATGATCGGCAGCATATGTGTAAAAATAAAAGAGGCGACTAGAGTCACTCCATTCTCCGACTCAACGGCATCAACAACTGGCAATCCCTTGCCCTTCACTACTCTTGCTCTCACCTATTTCGACACAAAATGGTTTAAGTTCCCTCCTGCACAGCGCCTCTTCTTCTACCGAAATAACACATCCGATACTGATACAATCAGATTCAATTCGGAGATCCTCCCACAGCTGAAGCACTCTCTCTCACTCGCTCTCTTTCACTATCTCCCTCTCGCCGGTCGCATCATGTGGCCGGAGCTGGAGCCAAAGCCAGCCGTCTATTACTGACGGCGTTTCATTCACAGTTGCTGAGTCGTCGGATGCCGAGTTTGATCGCCTCTCTGGCGATGGAATCCGTGAAGCTGTTGAGTATCATCATCTTGTGCCTCACTTGTCGATAACTGAAGATGAAGCCGGGGTAATTGCTATCCAAATAACACTGTTTCCGAATCAGGGCTTTTCAATTGGCGTTTCAGCTCACCATGCAGTTCTTGATGGCAAAAGTACAACCTTGTTTGTCAAATCTTGGGCTTATTTGTGCAAACAATTAAAATTACAAGAAGAAGAAGAAGAACAAACGTACCTACCGCCGCAGTTAACTCCATGTTTTGACAGGACGGTCATCAAAGACCCGCAGGGGATCGACATGATGTACCTCAAACACTGGATGTCCCGACCTTCTTCCAGCAGGCGAAAGCTTGAAGGTTATGCCTGTCGAACCAGAAAACTATTATTCCAACGTGGTCCGAATGACATTTGAATTGAACTGTGAAGACATAAACAAACTGAGGGACAAGGTAAACAAGGTACTTTACTCTATCCAAGGTGGTGCACAATATTTATCGTCTTTTGTGGTTACTTGTGCTCATGTGTTTGTTTGGCTGGTTAAAGCCAGAGATGTGGAAGCTAAGACAACTGTTAGGTTAATTCCTGCTAATTATTTTGGTAACTGTACTGGTGGAGAATTTGGGGAAGCGAAAGCAGGTGATTTCACGCAGGAAAATGGGGTTGCTTTTGTTGCACACAAGTTAAGTGATTTGATCAAAGGGATAAAGCGGGGTGCTGTTCTAGAATCAGAGGATGAGTTTTTAAACGGAATGGCAAAGATGCGAGAGGCACAACAGTTAAAGATATCTGTAGCCGGGTCCAACCGTTTCCGTGTTTACGGGTCTGATTTCGGGTGGGGGGAGGCCCGAAAAGGTGGAGATTATGTCTATAGATAGAACGGGAGCTATTTCTTCAGCCGAGACTAGAGATGGAGGTGGTGGTTTTGAGATTGGTGTTGTTTTGGAGAAGCAACAAATGGAGGTTTCTGCTTCTCTCTTGGTTGATGCCCTCAAAGATCTTTGAAGTACACATGTTGTGTGATGAGTTTAGATATATATATATATATATATACATACGGGCCTATTTATATTTTTGTTACTAAATAATAAATTAAAAGTAGTTGGAGCTGCAATATGAGTTAAAAAAAAGAAAGAGAATTTTTTTAAGAGGTGTTTGTATGGTAAAGAAATTCCAGCTAATGTGAAACTAATTGTTGAATTTTCCTTCCAAAAGTACATTAATATATTAATAAAACATGATTATACTGCCGTCTTTAAATTACAAAATGGGTCAGATTATTTTGCTATAAAATTAGCTTGTTAAATCTAATAAAGACCTTATTATTATTATTTTTTTTCATCTACCCAACAATCAAAGATAAAGCCAGTTGGAAAACTGATGAAAATTTGAAATCTAATAAATTAGCTAGTAGAAAAATAAAAATTCATTTTCATAAGCTGGGAATATTAGAGTCTCATGATCATTAAGTGGAGACTAGAACTTGCCTGCCCTCTCATGATCATTCTGTTTTTTAACCAATCGTTTTATGCAAAATTCGAGTCATTTAAAAATATTAGTATAATATTATCAATTGACTAATATTAGTTGTTGACGTTGGGTTTTGGATCAACTAGAAAATTAAATAGACGAGACAATATAATGAATAAAACACATAGGATTTATATGGTTCAGTGCTTAGCCTATGTCTATGAGAATAGAAAAAATAATTTTCAGTATTCAATGAGAATTACAATGAAATTTTTTTTTTTTTGGCGCTTAGTTATTTGCTTGTCTTCCCTATGCATCAAGCACCCTCTATTTATAATATGATTTTTGAGTATCCTAAGTTATTAATAATCCTTGTTCTCCTCGATTTTTATCTCTTAATTAGAATTTTATCTGAAGTCTATGTTTATCTTTTTCTCAAATTAGATTTTCGAAACTTCTAGATTTTTCTTTTGCAACGGAACTTTATTTGATTCCATGTTCCCATGCTTGCATAATGCCCACATGCTTCCAACTCAGATATATGCTTGCTCCATGACATCTTTCTTATGCCATGTTTTCTGCTTCAAATCAATTTGGCTCCATGACATCTTGCTTATGTCATGCTTCCTACTTCAAATCACTTTGTTTCAGCATGCTTCTTGCATGCTTCTTTTTATACTGACAATATTAGTATAAAGACATTCTTTATAAACTTAAGTCAAATCTCATTTAAATTGCTAATGTTTAATTTAGAATAATTTATTAATAAGTTGTATTAGAATTATGAAGTATATAAATAATAAATGTGTTATGAATGCTTTGATAATGAGAATTGATAACAATGCACAAGCTCTCTTGATGGGAGATGTTCTACAGTATTGCCATACATACTTTGAAGGAAAGAGGATTCACAATTTAACTTCCAAAAATTCAATAATCTCCACGCCCCTCCCGGGGACCCCCTATTTTCCTTCTAATATCTTTTAGATTTGGCTACCCTAGTGAGTCTTCAAAAAATCAATAACGTTGAAATTATAAGTCGTTTCATGAATGAAAGTAAAGGCCGGCTAAAGAGGGGAAAAGAAAAAAGGAACGACGACTGAAGAAAAGAAAAGAAAAGAAAAAGATAACGGCGGTTTGTTTGTTTAGTTAGATTTAGAATTATTAATATGTGGTAAAATCTTCTATAAATCTTAGGAAAGAATATTAGATTAGATGATCTAAACATTCTATAAAACAAGAATGATTGAGAATTTGGGATCCCAATAGTTTACTCTTAACTTAGAGTTTCAAATCTCAATTATACGTGTTATTCATATATCGGATAATAATTTTATAACTGATAAAATTAATATTCTATCATCCACTAGATAAATGTCACATCAATTAAGAGTTAAGTTGAAACTTAATTATTAGAATCCTTAATATTTATCTCCGCAAAATGGTTTTAGATTATTTCCACAAGATTTAATGAGACAAGGAGAACAAAAGTAAGAGTAACAAAAATAAGAAGCGTTAGAAGTGAGTGTATGAGTCAAGTCATGTTGGGCAAGTGATAGTCAACATGGCTAGCTAGCTAGTTCTTCTAACTGGATATCTTAACTCAATCCAACTGGAACTAACTATAAAATTGTTGGGGAGAATAAAAAAAAAAAGAACTCCTAACAATAAGATGTTACTAAATAAAATACTAGAAAATACAAACATAAAAACTTCTCTTGCACTGCCAACTGACGAATTAACCTTGAGAATTCTCGGCAATAACTCTGAAAAACCAAAAAGTCCGATCCGAGCCCAACTGATTTTCCGGGACACAAAAGTAAGCTCGAATTGTAGCCCAAAATTTGAAGAGTCCTCACTAGTTCATCCCAAATCAACATCCGTATATTTTACTTTTATTCATCTATCTAATTTGTTTATAGGATTATGTTAGACTTTACGAAACTAAAGAAATGAAAACAATACATTAGCTAAAGGAATGTTTTAATCCATAAATCAACGGGGGTCATTAATCCGTACAGACACATAACTCAAAATTTTATCCCAAGTAAAAGCATAAAAGAGAAAATCTGAATTCACAACCATTGTTGTCCATTATTTTTCAAGAAAAATTTTAACACATATGTCTTAGTTCTACTTATGTCGTTTATTATAATGTGATAATATTAAGTTTCTTTACTATAGCTAGGAACATCGATTTTTTGAAAATGATAGTTTTATGTTTATGGGAGAAAAAATTAATAAGAATTATAATATATATATATATATATATATATATATATATATATATTATATATATATGTATATACATCTTTCAAAAAGACATTATCAATCATGGAAAAAATCAAACAAATAGAGAAAAGCCGGCTATCGGAATCGAACCGATGACCATCGCATTACAAATGCGATGCTCTAACCTCTGAGCTAAGCGGGCTTAAATAAGAGAAATTGTACATGCGTAGGGATCCTAGGATCTTATCTATTAACCTTTTATTCTTAGCTATTCATAAAGAATAAAATAGAGACTCGAATTTCAAATAAATGTTGAATACTATATACTATAGATATAGAACATAACGATTAATCTAACAATTACGAGAGTCTGGCGATGATATATATTAGCATATTAGCGAATTTGGATTTTTTTATCAATTCTATATTGATCAACAATAAATATCTTACTCTTAATTAGATAATAGATAATAAAATAAGATTTTTTTTTTGCATTTTTGAATTCAAGACATTTAAAATTCTTTTTTTGTTTCTAACCTAAGATTCTTAATATATTCTATTCGATTATTCTATATATATTTAGTTATTCTAAATCGAATATAATATTATATTCGATTCTTATTATCCATTTTCGAAATTCTACATTTGCTCTATTCTAATTCGAAATAATTAGGCTTTAGACTAAATAATTCGAATTATCTTCGAATTCGAATTTAATTGACTGAGTAGTTATAGCTATTCTATTGATTAGGTCTAGCTATTATCTTCTAAATGATTAATAGAAATGATTTATTTTTATTTAATCAATTGGAATTTGAGTTGGTTATGTTATATAGGGTCTTCCTTAAGGAAAGGGCAAGTATAAAATGAAATTAAAGAGATATATACATGTATATATGTATATATAATATGATATATGTATATATATGTATGTATGTATGTATGTATGTATGTATGTATGTATGTTGTATGTATGATGTATGTATGTATGTGTATGTATGTATGTGTATGTATGTAGTGTATGTATGTATGTATGTATATATATAGCAAACGATGTTAAAAAATAACAGAACACACTATTTTAATGCAATATTTTTTGTCTACACACTATTTTAATGCAATATTTTTTGTCTTTTAGTATATTAGACTTTGTAATTTTTTATTTTTTAATTGGATCCTCATGTGTGTGTGTGTGTACATACATATACTTATACATATACATACACATACATACATACATACATACATACATACATATACACACACATATAGATATATCCTGATTAAAACTAATTATTGATTGAAATGCCCATTGCGCATGATCTTATTTGTGATCTTAAGTGTAAGGTAAGTCATGTTAATATTGTTATTGGAAAATCACTTATTATATAAATTTTATGTGCACGAAAGTTAGATGGATAAGCTTCCCCATGATCAAAAGAGATGATCACAATAACAAAGAGAAAACAATATATCCTCTATATAACACAATAATGCTTCTGCGAGATAATGTAATACGCTTATTTACTCATCTTAATTTTTTTAAAAAATTTATTCACACGTTCGCAACATCAGTTGCTTTCTATTGATATTTTCTAGCTTTTTTTTTTTACAATTTAAGTACTTTAATGAGTTTTGAGATATTGGTGAAAGCTAAATCAAATATTTAGGCAATTTCAACAGAATGCAAAACAATATGTGAAATGAAAGAATTTGTTTTGAAATCTTTTTTATCAATCTCATATTCTGAAAAGTATTCATCAACTCAACGTGGCTATTTAATATAGAGTGACTCAACACTTCAATCGAGCCAAAGCAGTTTCACCATCTTCCAACTACTTACGGAAAAATGAATCAACAGAGCCAAAGCAGCTTGTTTGTCTTCCAAAAAAAACATTTCATATATTATATCCGATAGTTTAAAATTAATTTCTTTTAAGTTGTCCTTCTGCTATCTTAAATGTAATAAAGAATCAACTTAATTAAAAAGAATAAAGAACTAACTAGCCATAATTCCAAAAAGAGGGTGTAATACATAAAAAAAAGAAGTAATAAATGGATAATAAACTTTTCTCTAGACTAATCCTACATTTTCCCACGTGGTAAAACATAATCCTATTAAATTTTAAATTGTAACATTTTTAGTCTTACTAAAGTATGTCAAACATGAGATAATTATTTTATTTGGGTGAATGCATGATTCATCATAGATATATATCATATTTACTATTTACATTCATATTAGATTTTTAATTACTATTACATTCCCCCTTAAGAAACTACATAATTAATCATGAAAATAAGGACAAAACAATTATTCAAGGTGAGATATTTTAAAATTTAAATGGAAATCTCACATAAGTAATTGAAATTGGAAAAAAATGAAAAATGCAAGGATTCTTTTGGTAAATACACATGACTAATCTTTTTTGTCTTTACCTTAATTTTGTCATCAAACTACTTAGAAATGTCATAAAATGCTAGGAGAGGTAGAATAGTAAATGAACAAAAAAATATTAACTTTATCTATTATCTTTAATGGGAAGGATGAAACACATAATTAAAAATTTAGTAGAAATACAAATGATAAATATAACATTTATTGAGGATGAAACATGTATTTTCCTTATTTTATTTCATTCGAAAGTATAGTCTAATCCTACACTTAATCTAGTCTCCCAAACATGAACTACATACATAATGTTTTTAGTAGATTTTGGGTGTGTGTCAAAGTTACAAAACCTAACTGAGAACAATGAATTTATTTTTGTTGGGACATAGGGTGCCTTGCTCAGTCGAGGTGTACATGTTGTTTTGATCTTTATGGAGTGAAGGAAGATTAAGAGGATGGTAGATATGGTGAGAGGTTTGAATTTGGACTCAGAGAACTCGCCAAGTCACATTTGACCAGCAAAACAATAAAAATGAGGTAATAGGTGGAGCCGAAGGTGGCCCGTGACCACACTCCAATGCTCAAGTTAGAGTTGGGTTATCTCGGGTTAGAGAGCGAGCAAGCTCTTAGTAATGGTGGTTGAAAGTTGAAGAATACTTCAGCCTTTTGTGGTTTGTCTGTGTATTGGTTGTTTGTATGAGTGAAAATAAAGCTTGACTATTTTATAAGGAGTGCCCTAGCTGCCATGCCACCTGGCGTTATTTTATTCCTTACTGTCGTGTCAAAGATATTTTTGTTCTCCACACGTGAGACCATTTGGGTATTTCAGAATATATGTAGAGAAAAAGTTTGAGGTGCATACACATGTTGGGCGTAGATGGAGGTCCCATGTACTTCTGTTGAGGCTGTTGGAAATTTGCAGGCATGGTAGGAGAGGATTAGTGATCCCAACTATCATGTTAACAACCTTTTTTGGCGTATTGACAGGTCGTTGTCCCCTATTTTTCAATACAATATTATCTCATTAATTCCTTATTTTCTAACAGAGAATCAGCTAATCTTTTTTAGGATTTGGTCTCTTTTATCACCTGACACTTTTTTTGAATATCTTTTTGACCTTTAAACTTTGCATAGTGTACTCTAGGTACCCTTTGGAACACCTAAGGTACCGGGCAAATGCCACGATCCTTTTAATGACTTTTCTTTTGTTATAAAACTTAGTATCAACACATGGCACTTTATTAGTGGGTCTTCCACATTTTCCCCAAACACATAATAATAAAGAAATTATCAAGTTTTATTACCTTTAAAAAATTTAATTTGATATCGAAAATTCTTAACAAAAATACAATAATGCAATTAAAGAGTCAGAGATATTGAGAATAAAAGTGAGTGTATGACTTTAAGTCACGTCATACAAGTTATACTCCAGCTAGCAGCTAAAGAATGTTTGCTCAGTTAGATGAAAAGAGTTTGAGCTAGCTAAGTATAAGAACCTAGTATTGGAAATATTGGATGTGATGATGAAGAATTGATTCAATTTTCTAAATGATGAACCACCCTTTTATAATCGACATATTGATATTACCATTAATTTAAACCCATATTCTATATAAGTGTGTACATACACAGATAAGCCAACCTTAAATACAAACCATCATTTATTGTTGTTTCAGTTGTTGCTCAATAGATAACTCTTTCTGTGAAGTTCGATGACATGGCTATTACTAGGAGGAATTTATTGTCAAAGCTAGTTCAACTTCGGTGCTTGGATGCTAATTGGCAATTTTAATTCTCTTGGGTGTGCATCAGAAAAGGGGCATTTGTCCTCCTTACAAGATTATTTGTGGTGATTTTAGGTAAGCCACATATTCTTGCAATCTTATCCATCTTAACACTGGTCTGGTGGTTAGCATACTTGCGGGCAAACTGAAATCCGAATTGGCTAGACTTTTGGTTTATCATTTCATGCAGTGCTCTCCCCAAGGGTAAGTTTAGGTCACTTTCTTTTGGTTTGTTCCACTATGGTTTCCCTTGCTTTTAGTCCAAAACCTTTTCGTTTTCTTCCAGTATTGTGGGGAACGGTGTGAAAAGCCATACGTTTGAAGATTTGGCAAAAGGAGGCTAAGGGGATGGTGGTAGATGGTGGCAAAGGAGATATGTAAACCTTGCGCCAAATGGCGGAGGAATTGAATGCCACTGCTGATAAGAGATGGAGAGAAGAGGTCGAGCAGCAATTTACAAGCAAAATGTGGCTAGGTTCTATAACAAAAACGTTCTGCTATGACAATTTCAAGAGGGGGAGCTGGTGCTCCGCAAAGTCAACCAATCTACCAAAAAGCTAGATAGTGCCAAGTTGGGAAGGGCCGTACAAAGTACTATGCTTGTTCGGTAATGGTGCATATAAGTTGGGTTATCCAGATGGCAGAGTGGTCAACAAGGCACGGAATGCAGAGCATCTACGAAAATACTATCAGTAGGTCGATCTCATCAATGATGTTTTGATTTGTTTATTCTTTTTAACTATCGTAGGAAAGTTTGTTTCTTGCTTTGTTATTTTAACTTGTCCACATTCAATTCTGTAATTTTAGTTATCTTAATGTAGGTCATTTAGAAGTGCAACTCTAATATTTCTCAGGTTGTCTACTCATGTGACCTGGTCTTATTGAGATCGAGGTTATCATTTTGGCTTTGTTGAGATCCAACGTGAATGAATTGCAATCCGGTCTTGTTAAAATCGAGGTTGTCATTTTCGCCTTGTTAGGATCGTGAATGAATTGTGAATTTTGGCCTGGTGAGGTCCAACGTGAATAAAGTTATCCTATCTTATTAAGATCAAGGTCAACATTTTAGCCTCATTGAGGTCCAACATGAATGAATTTATCTAATCTTATTGAAATCGAGGTCGACATTTTGGCCTCATTGAGGTCTAACATGAATGAATTTATCCAATCTTATTGAGATCGAGGTCGACATTTGGGTATTATTGAAATCCAATGTGAATAAATTTTTCTGATGTTATTGAGATCGAGGTTGACATTTGGGTCTTGTTAAGGTTCAACATGAATAAATTTATCCGATATTATTGAGATCGAGGTTGACATTTGGGTCTTGTTAAGGTCCAACGTGAATAAATTTATCTGATCTTATTGAGATCGATGTCGACTTTTTAAGCCTTGTCGAGGTCCAACATAAATAGATTTATCCAATCTTATTGAGATCAAGGTCAACTTTTAGGCTTTGTTGACGTCCAATGTGAATAAATTTATGCGATATTATTGAGATCAAGGTCGACGTTTGGGCCTTATTAAAGTCCTGCATGAATGAATTTATCTGATCTTATTGAGATCGAGGTTGACATTTGAGCATTATTAAGGTCTAACGTGAATAAATTTATCCAATCTTATTGAGATTGATGTCGACATTTGGACCTTATTAAGGTCCTACATGCATGAATTTATCCAATCTTATTGAGATCAAATCGACATTTGAGCTTTGTTGAGGTCCAACGTGAATAAATTTATCCAATCTTATTGAGATCGAGGTCAACTTTTTCGGCCTTGTTGAGATCTAGTGTCAATAAATTTATCCGATGTTCTTGAGATCAAGGTTGACATTTGGGCCTTGTTGAGGTCCAACGTGAATAAATTTATCAGATCTTATTGAGATTGAGGTCGACTTTTTGGGCCTTGTTGCGGTCCAACGTGAATAAATTTATCTTATCTTACTGAGATCGAGGTCAACATTTTGGCCTTATTGAGGTCATACGTGAGCAAATTTATCAAATCTTATTGAGATCGAGGTCGACATTTTGGCTTTGTTGAGATCCAACGTGAATAAATTTCTACAATCATTTTGAGATCGAGGTTGACATTTAGGCCTTGTATGTGAATAAGTTTATGCGATCTTATTGAGATTGAAGTTGACATTTTGGATCTTATTGAGTTCGACATTTTTTGTTAAAGGCGGTTTTATCCTTATTGAGGTTGGGATCTTAGATCTCACTGAGGTCAATATTTCGAACCTTGTTGAGCTTGATATTTTAGCTTACTAAGGCCTACAGTAGGCATTTTACCTTATTGAAAACATTTTACTTTTTTGAGGTCGACAACATTTTAACTTGTTGAGGTCTATGGTTGAGGTCGACATTTCATCTTGTTGAGATCGACAACATTTTAGCTTGTTGAGGACATTTTGGCTTATTAAGGTCTACAGTTAAGGTCAACATTTTCAATCTTGTTGAGGTTGGCAATAACCTTGTTCAGATCTACATTTTCAATCTTGTTGAGGTCGGTGCTAGCCTCGACATTATCTTGTTGAAGTCAGCGGTAGCTTGAACATTATCTTGTTGAGGTCTACATTTTAAATCTTTAGCTCGGCAGCAGCCTTGTTGTGGTCAACATTTTTAGACTGGTTGAGGTATACATTTTCAATCTTGTTTAGCTCGGTAACAGTTTTGTTGAGGTCGACGTTTTCAATCTTGTTGAGGTCAACACTTTCAACCTTGTTGCGGTCAACACTAGCCTCAAGATTTTCAGCATTGTTGGGGTTGGCACTAACCTCAACATTTGCAACTTTATGCATACATTTTCAATCTTATTAAGGTCGGCATCAGCCTACATTTTGACCTTGTTGAGATCGTCATTAAGGTCGATCTGATCTCGAGATCAAGACTGATATTGAGGTCATCTTATTGATATCAAGATCAACCAAATCTTTTTGTTCAATCATACAAAGTTCAAATAGGCTTACAATCTATGGAATCCAAACAATGATGAGCTCAAGCAAATAAAGAGAGCGAAAAGTGTAGGCTATACAATGATTATCTAAATGCAAAAACAAATTAAGGTTCAACAAAAGCCTACATAAGTTCATAACACCATAAATGGTGAGCCCTACAATAGCTTTTAAAATTCATTTAGGAAGTGTTCTATTGGTCTTCAACAACCTTGCGGGCTAAGGAGGTCTCACCCTCGACCCTGACCTTACCACCTTGAAGCGCTTGGTCATGGTTTCCTTATTGGCCCATGCTTGAAGATTTCTTCCTAGCTCTCTCGTTGCTCACATAAGCTGTTAACATCTGCTGAAAGTTCATGTCCGAGTGTTTTTCTTAGAATAACTCGATGTATGTCTGAATGACATTGGCTTTCAACTGCCTCCTTTTAGATCGGATACGTTGATCAACATCAGGTGACTTTTTCCAACTCATGGCTAAGTTCAGCAATCTTGGAGTCTTTGCTCGCATTGGATTACTTTTTGATTACCAAGTCCTCTGCCAGGTGGGTATTTTCCTCATTTCGAGCATTGATGTTGTACTTCAGTGATCTCACTCACTTGCTATCTTCTCATTATTGATCTTGGCTTTGGACAAAGTGTGCTCGAGCTCTTTTATGTTCCCTTGGCCTTTTAACGACTTTGTAAAGGTCTTGATATGTGCTGCCATTAGCAAAGATTGCTAGAAAGCGAAGCATGTCAACAAAGGTTAGGCGTACAGGTAACATCAAAGAACAATTAAAAGCTAGAAACTAATGCCTACCTCGACTTAGTTTCGGGCAAGCACTTCAAGAGGATGGGTGGCAGATAAGTGGGAAAAGTCGTCGAGGGCATTTTGGTTCACAGTTCGAGCAGCTAGATTTACTATGGATAGCAAGCTCTCCACTCTTCCTCGCTTTGACTATGATGTCATTACTTTCAATTAATTTCCCTTTTGGACGTATCGGGGAAGAGGTGGTCGGTAAAATGAACAAGGAACTTGAGTCACTGACTCGGTCATCTTTGTTCTGAGGTAGCACATTATGAACCAGAGCCGCACATTGTTTCTCTCTTTTTCCATCAGTCTTGGTTCTGTGCATTGCTCGTTGCGGTTTCATTATTTTACCACTAGTATTTTAGTTCACCTCAATATTATTTTAGTTCAGCGCAACATTACCTTCATTTAGCTCGACATTATCTTTGTTCAGCTTGAGGTCATATTGTCCTCTTTTATTCAGGTTTCCAGCACTAATCATTTTTTCTTAGTATTGAAAACAAAGGGACTGGTGTTGACTTTACGAATATTTTTTTTTGACAATTATTTTCCAATACTAGTAATAGTTTCCCAATATTGAAAACTAAGAGACTGGTGTTTAGGTTGGATTTTTCAGTTGGCACTTAGAAACATGGCCGACCTGAGCTTAGTACTTGAAATGTTGGCGACCTAGTTTATAACTATGACCTAAAGCCAATGTTGGTGACTTGGTCTACAGATATGACCAAAAGTATATGGATGACCTAGTTTATAGATACATACTGAGGTAGATCGACCTAAAAATTTATTTGTTGAACTTAGCCTATTTTTTAAGAAAGTTGTACGCCACCATCCTTTCAACCACCCTCAAATAATAGATAACTACCGATAACTGCTAGAGAGTTGGTTGAAATCGAGGTAACCGCTCACAACTAGAGGCCTATTTAAATTGAAGAGAGCACCAGATGAAGGAATTAGCAAAATCAACTAAAAAAAGGCTACAAGTGATCAACCATTCAATCTTTCTACTTTCTACATGACCTCTAACGACATCACCAAAAATTCATGGAATTCCAAAACTTTTTTTAATTTTTTCCAATCTATTTTCTCTTTTTATATATCAAATAACTGACTTAGCCATTGGAGAATCTACGCTAGAATCCCCTCCGGGGTATTCTAACCATATTTTGTTATTAACAGTTGTAGAAAGTTGTGATCGGATCGATGTTCGAGATTGATTTCGTACTGTTATCCACCGGAAACAAATTCAACTATTGAGGTAATTTTTCGGCATCAACAAGTATGGACTCAACATGTCTCTTTTAACGAGTCGGTGAGCAATTCGTGGAAGTTACCTGCTCCTATTTCGTGTCCTATTACTCTGGTTGTCTACGAGCTGAAGCGCCTCAAACACTGCATTCGAAATTGGAATTTCTTCTGTCTTCGGCGATCGTGCGTAGTTCTAAATTTTTTCACATGTATACTAAGATAAAGTCAGCCCGCTCTAAAATGGTTGGACTGAATATTGATGGGGATTTAACAGAGGACCAAGGGCTTATCGCTAATCATGTCGTTGAGTTCTATTCCAATTTGTATTCCACTGGTGAGCATTCTAATGCCTTACTCTCGGCAATTCCAGATTTGAAGACATTAAACGTGCTATATTTTTTTCCTTTTTCTATGGATCCTAATTGCGCCCCTGGTCCTGATGCTTTCAGTGGTTGCTTTTATCAGAATTTTTGGGATATTGCTTCATCCGATGTGGTTGGTTTGTTTAGGCACTTCTTCCAGTACTCTTGGCTCCCACAAAAGTTTAATTCTAATTTTGTCACTTTGATTGGCAACGTGTCTGATGCCAACTCTATTACTCATTATAGGCCTATATGTTGCCTTGGCTAATTTTATTTTTAAAGTTATCCCTAAAATCATTGCGGAGCGCCTGGACTCGATAGTTGGCAGAATTATATCTGCTTCTCAACATAAGTATTGCTGATGCGACCGATCTCTAAGCAGAGAGGGTGTCAGCCTTTATATCATGTTTTTTTATGCTGATGATGCTATTTTATTTTGTAGAGGTTATGCCGTTTCGCTCTGTAATCTAATGAACTTTCTTGAGCATTATACAACTATTTCAGGCCAACATATTAGTAAAGACAATATTGCCTTTTACACTGGAAAATACTCTCAAGATCGCAGGACTGTGGCGGGGAGGGCTCAACTGGTCCAATCGGTTTTCCAAAGTATCTAACTTCACAGCTTCCGTACTCATAAATGGCCAATTTCTCTTCTTAAACGCTTGTCGAAGATGGTTGTAACTTTTTTTGGTCAGGGGATTATGAGGTAGAATGGCTGTTACTATCTCAAGAGATAAACTATGCTCGCAAAGTTTGTTTGGCATTCTCATCATTGAAATTCTATTTGGGGTTCCTTTTTCCGGTCTCGTTCCAAGATTATTCCATTTGGTATGATCTCCAAGATCTCTCAGTCTTCTGCTTATTCTGGTATTAGCTCAGTCTTTTCTGCTTTTTATAATGGTTCTTGATGGTTGTTAGAGATGGCACTTCAATCTGTTTTTGGCATGCCAAATGGTTAAATTTTCCAATTTCCCTGTTGCTTGGTGTTGACGAGTCTAAAGGGAATTTAAATTCTACAGTTTCATGTATTATTAAAGACCAATCTTAGCACTTCCCTGACCGTTTCAAGACTCTTTTTCCTGACCTTGTTCGTGATATTTCAGCCATCATTTTGTCCTCTCCCGGGATTCCTGATAGGTTTCTTCTGGCAACCTTTCTTTTGCTGACAGCTATGAGTTTTTTAGGCACAAACGTGACAGAGTTTCCTGGGCCAAACACATGTGGAATAAGCACACTCCACCTAAAGTACCAGTTTTATTTTGGAGATTGGTTAATAGTAGACACATTTTTCAATGACAAGTTTTTTCCTCAGCCTTGGTAATGGATGATTCTGCTACTCATATATTTTCTCAATGTGCTATTGCTAAACAGTTCTGGTCTTGGTGATTCTCTTGTTTTGGTGCATCGATCTCAATTGGTTCCTGACTTTAACACGGACTTATGGATGATTATCACTTCCAAGCAGTTCTCTTCTCAAGTACGAAATTCGGAAAGCTTGTAATAGAATTTTCTTTTTAAATCCACCACATCTTCAGTGCACCACATCACCTCGTCTTGTTGTGCTCAATTACAAATTTCAAGCTCAAGTCTCTCTGGCTTTATTTATTCTCAGATGATTTGAAAATTCAAGTCGTGGGGTACAATACCTTACAATATCATAGGTACAACCTCTAATATATACGGCATTAGATAAATTAACTATTAAGAAGAAGACGATGACAATACAAGTTATACAGATAAGAATTAATGTTAGAATTAAAAGTGATCATCGTTTGACTCAAAATTCAGCAGAGATTGTGCTTGCTTAGTCAAAACAAGTAGAGTGTAAATTATAAATAGAACTGAGTGTGAGCAATTATCAACCCATCAACTTGTTTTTTAACAAAAAATTCGCCATGAATAGCATCTTAATTTCAATGGCTTTATTTTGTTGGTTCTTTTCGTTGCTTCGGGAAAAGGCTATTGTTTCTTCATCATCACTTTCGCCCGTCATGTGCACGGCGGAGTTGAACGAGGGCGAATTGTGCAATGAAGCCGAATGCAACGACGGTTGTTTGAAGAAATATGGTCAAGGCCAATGGTCATGAAGTTTTTGCTTTCAGATCAGTGAACAAACTTTTAAGGGGACAATGTCAATAGGGCGATAATCTAATAAAATCATTACACATTTCGTATATACCCTCTTATAATTAATTACAAACAACACTATGATAAGTCAATTTCAAAATAAAGCGTGTAAGTGAAAAATAAATAATAAATTTGTTATGAGGGTAACTATATGGCTGATTGTTTATCTAACTTAGACGCACAAAATGATTCTGTCGGTGGAAATAATTTATAAACCACCTGTTCCTATATATAGGAAGTATCTGCTTGATAATTCTTGGGGTCTTCCAAAATATAAATTTTGGTAACCCAACTTACAATTCTTTTAAAATGACAAAATTTAATTAATTAAATGGACACGTAAATAATGAGGAATGCTTATCCCCCTTGAGATTTTCTTATAATTCAATAAAATCTTGTAGGGTGAGAAGTTTATATGCTTGTTAATCAATAATCAATATTATAATACATGGTACATATGCATTTATGGAGAATTATATTTTAGTCCAATAATATCATGTATTAAATATTTTACTCTCGAATGCTATTGTCGATACAAAACTAACTTGTCAATAAAAAAATTGGTTGGATAAATTAAAATATAAATTTTAATATAATTAATAAAATAATAATCATAGATATTCTAAAATATTATTTAAATTTCATTCTAAAAGATGCGTCATGTGATATATGATTAACGGTGAATAAATGTCACATCATTTAGCTTAGATTGTAGTTTTAAGATAAATATATCATATGGGGCATATGTGACAATCATGCATGTTAGATTAGCTGATCTGGTGCTGTGTGTGTGCTGATGAATGTTGATGAATTGGTGCATGCTGATGAATTGATGAGCTTGCTTTATGAATAAGCAAAATATATATGTGCTGATATGTCAAGTTGTTATGACAAGCCAGCTAGCTTATTGTAATTGGTTAAAAGGATCAAATTGTCAGCAATTCCGTTATTATAAAAGCTAGTTACTCATTAGTTTGTTAGCAAGTGAGCAGGTAAAATTTGAGCTGAGTAAAAACTCGAAAGCTATTCATTCAGTTTCAATTAATCAATTCTAGATCCTTCTAGTTTTCTTTCTATCATTTTCTTCCTCATTCTCTCTCAATCCAAACAAACGTATTAAATTCTAATACAGTACAAGAGCCTGCATCATCAAAGATGTCCAATCAAACTATCACAGCTGCTTCTACTTTTCTAAACTTCATTCAACCTAAAAAACTTAATCAATCCAACTATTTAGTATGGAAAGCTCTGGTTCGTGCTTCAGTCATGGCTAATGAACGTGAATGAGTCATTAATGGCAACAGTGTGTATCCAGCTCACTATCTCACTTAATTAGATGGAGAATCAAGTGGATATAGAGCTCAAGCTTTACAGAAGCAGGAAAATCCAGAATATATTACTTGGATGAAGACTGACAAGTTGATGCAAGACTGACAATACCTTTCTCCATGGTTATCTAACTAAGGAAGTCTACATGCAATAACCAAAGGGCTTTATAGATCAAGTTGAAGCCTATTCATGTTTATTATTTAACAATTAAATTATCAAAGTTTGTGATTCCTTATGAAACGTCTCGACTCTTCTGAAACTGTATCAGCATTTTTCTTTGAGTGGTGCTTATAAAATGATTCTTCATTTTTCTTTCCTTACTTTCCTATTTGAGTGGTGCTTATAAAATGTCAAGACAAACAAGAGTTTGTTAAGGGAAATTCCATCCCTAATGCTAGGTTCTTCTCTTCGTTTTTTCCACTGCCATGGAACAAAATTGTTTTGCCAAAGCTGAAACACTTGTCTTTCTTCTAACAAATTAGGTACCAATAAAAATTAAAAATTAAAAATTAGCCAATGCTTTTATCATGCACAGGCTGTTGACAAAATGACTATAACAATCAATCATTATATGCTATCAAATTATTCCAACAAAAATTGTAAGCACGCACTACATTTACCCAGTGTTGGACAAAATCAGATGTGGGTGGTTTTACTTCTGAGGAAACCGATTACATTTTCCAGAAACACTACAGAGTGATAAAATGACATAAAATCTGTTCATAGAGAGCCTAAGACTAGCCTGACTTGCCTTCATTTGGCCTAGGAATTCTCTTATACTCGTAATTGTTTATGTCCACCTTCTCTTGCAAGGCCTAAAAAATAGAGAAACAAATAGTCAGCTATCAATTAATTCAAGGGAAAGAAAGGCTAGGAATGCCCACTTCATTATTCCAATCTAAAAAATGGCCTACCTTTAACTCCTCCTCCAGTGAGATCTTTTTCGGCTTATATGCATCTACTGGTCCTGTTCTCGACAGCGCTTTTCTGGCTTCAATAATCTCCCACTCCTGATCATCTTTCACCTTTGCAATATCCTTACTGAACTACAAATATGAATCACATTTTAGACAAAGAAGAAGAAGACGAAGAGATGATATGCACAAGTACAATAAGACAACTAAAATGCTGCAATGGTCACGAGGAAATAATAAAGCGCATAAATAATCTGGCTCCATGAAAGATATACTATCAAAAGTTTACATATATTAGTGAACTCTGAAATGAAAGTAAGGATCATAAAGAAATCCCAATTTCTTTGAAATTTAAAAGAAATGGCAACGTAGCGAATTTTTCTTTCTTAATTTACATATATGCTTAATATGCCATCTCCAACATATAAAATCAAGCTAAGACAAAGAGGGTCCCGTCCTAAAGTCAGCTTAATCAAACTACTTCAAAAAACGGCAATGAGGCTGCAATTCCTACACCTATCGATGATTATAATTGATAAGATGAATTGGAAGCAGCATCAGGAATATCTACAACCCATCAATCCTAAAAATGATATGCAGCTGCATCTGCTGATTCAGCAACTTAAGCAGCTTCGGCAATTCTGAGTGCCGTTGTTGCTTTGTAAGTTGCAAAATCACCATTTTGCATAAGCAGCTGAGCCCTTTGACATTTCAGGACCACTTCTTCCAAGGATCTTTTTACTGAGGCTTTAGCTTCCTCAACTCCACTACTGGCATTATGTTCTTCCAAGGCATCTTTCTGGGTTACCACATCTGACAATCAAGTTGATATTGTACTACTTTTAATTTTTTATCACTTGTGATTTGGCTTGCCTTGATAATTATCTGTTTTATAAAGTTTTGATTGATTTCAATTCTTACCAGCCAAACAACTCTAGTAGTCACTTTCTCTATAAATCTAAACTAAATCGAAGCCCGCACGTTTCTAATTTAACAAGCGTTCAACCTCTTGCTCCTTTCAATTTCAAATAGTTCCAGCCTCCACTGGAAAAGCTTAGACATACTTCCAAGTCCAAATAAACCTAAACAAAAGAGTGCTTCTCTTGACTTTATACAGAAGCACTTCCAACCTCATCCGAAGCCTCCAACTCATAAACCATAATCATCCAATCATCAATTCCCATAACAAACACCATTAGCTAATTAACCTAAAGCTAGCCTCATTTATTATGCATAGACGGCTAACAAATTACACAGTGAAAATAAAAATACCAAAAATGGGTATTGCACGAACCTGCCTTGCAAGAGATGCCCTAGTCCAATCGCTCCGAACACCGTGAGGGAAATCATCGGAAGCCCGTATCTTACAAAAGGGTGCCTGCGGCCCCACCTTTTGAACGGCGAAGATGACGTCTGAACCTTTGACCACTTTGTGGAATCGTTGTTGGGTTTTTCCGACTGTGACATAGCTGTCTGTGTCTCCACAGTTGTCATCGTCTTCAAATTCACATAAAACAAACGTCGGGGTTTTGCATTTTCGTTTTTATTTATCAGAGTTTCTCCTGGGAGAAATGACTGAGAGACGAATTGAACAAAAGGATGGGTCTGAATGAGGCCCAATTCGGCCTCGTATTTATTTATAAGAGTAGGACTTATTGACATTCCTCTGAATAAAGTCCTTGCAAAACTCCTCTTTAATGGAAATTATCTAAATAAGTGAAGATATATATATATATATATATATTTTTTTTTTTTTTTTCTGAATGAAAATTTAATTAAATTAATTTTTTTTATTTTGAATAAAAATTCAAGTATTCAACTAAACACTTAAATAAATTATTCTTTTAATAAATTTTTTCATCCACCCCATTCCATAATTTGTATTATATTTTAGATTTTAATTTTTTTTTTTTGAGAAACTTTTACGAATTAAGAAGTATGCGTGCATTCATAAATAAAAATTTAAAAGAAATACCTTTTTAAGGATAAAATTTAACGATAAAATAACTGATTTTAAGTTATGAGTTATTATTTTATAAACTAAGGTAAGGGTATTTTAGGGAATAGAATTCAAAAGAAGTGTTACAAAAATTTTTGAGGGGTGTCAAAAGCTTTGCTCTGTTTATAATCCTTGGGCTAGGTTTAGTATCTCTGTGTTGGTAACCAAATCTGTTTATCTTATTCTTATTTTAATAATAAAAGTTTTGTTTGATTATTAGGTATTTTTTCTTTTATGCATAAATCATCTCATTTTTAACATGCGTATTAGTGTTAGAAGATTTTCCACTTTTATACATAAATTATGAGCCTCGATATTCAGATTGCACCATATTAAAATTTTTTCATCTTATTAAAGAAAATTTTTATGTTTTTCGGAGCAGAACTCTTCCGTGACCACTGAGATTTCATCAATTAAACTAAAACTAGTACCCACAACTAGCTAGATTAAAACTTATTTGTGGCTTATTATTGACAACCATTGAATTTGAACCTTCAAAGCCTTGTGCCACTGCTTGCCTTGCTATTCATTCTTAATTAATTAATATCAAAATGCTGACTGCTGAGCGTTTTTCTCTCTTTCTTTCTTGCTATTATTCAGCAATTCTTTCTCTTACAGAACTATTTTAACCTGAATGAAGAGTTTCTACTTAGTAATTCTTCTTCATCCAAAGTCCAAACACTTCAGCTGTGCAAGAATGCTGAGTTCCAAATAAGAGCTTTGAAAACTAAGAAAAAATAGACAGCGCTGTCACAACAGCGGATTGAATACTATCAAGTTAAAGGATAATTATATCACAATCTAAAGTCAATAGAAGAAGAATTTCCATTAAAAAATCGTCTACGTATACTTACACCATCCACTAAATCACAAACAAACAAACAAACAAACAAACAAACAAGTAAACTATCTATCTTTTCAACAGTTAGATATCAGAAAGGAACTGAAATGAAACCTTCATTTTTTAAGAGTGGAAAATAGAATCTCCTGAATTACCATTACTTTGATTTACTTTTGCATTCATAAGTGGTGCCGTTGATGAGGGAGATTCTTTGGGGTTGCAGGGTTTTGGCACTTTTAGACCACTGGACTTTGACTTTAATCTAAACGGGAACTTCTTTGAGAATATGTTCCAACTCCCTTTTGCTTTCACTAGCTTCTCAATCTCTTGTTTCATGCTCATGCATTCTTTCTCCAGGTCAGAAACACGCTCCCTCATGTCGTCCACAGCTACAATGGAGTCTTGAGAGTTTCGTGCTTGGGCGTGACCATCGTTTCTGGTGAGTGCAAGATTCCCACTTGGATTTTGTGAGTTATCAAGGTTGTCAGAGACAAAAAACCAACCAGCAATGGAGGTACGGAGCCTAAGTTGTTCAAAGAACAGAACTTGTACAATGACTCGAAGTGGTAGCCTCTCGTTCTGGGCTGCATGGGTGCTGGCTTCCAGGGAGAGCTTCTGGCAGTCCATGAGCCGGCATATCTGTTCCCTCTCGGAGTCTGTCAGCCAGGGATGAGCCTGACAGTTGAGAAACGCATCAGCATCTCGTACAAATGATGAAATTAGTGAACATAAGATGCATGGGTAACGTTGACGAAAATTGACTGATAGAGGACACCCTACCAACCAAATACAAAGTTGCATTATTACCTTGAGAAATATATCAATAGCACGGTAGATTCCATCATCTAATGGCCTAGCATAGTCAGGAATGGCAGAAGCAAGTGATTGAAATTTTGGCAACTTCAAATTGACATCAGGTGCTACCTCAGCCAGATATCCATCCACCAGATTAGCCACCATTGTCATTGGCGTCAGCGAATGGGAACCTCCGATCAACTGCCCCTCATCAGTTATACAATTTGAATCAATTGTATCATGATTAGTCAGCATGAAGTGATCAAGAATCCGCTGAACACAGTCAATGTCATACAGGGTCTCCACTGAGTATCCCATATTCGGAATTAGGAGATCTTCAAGAGCTGCTTGATCCAACTGAGAGCCAATCCGTTTCTCCAAGATTTCTCGACATGACTGGCTAGCCTGTAATTTCAGCGATGTGCGTAGAAGTCTAAGCAGAAATTTTGTTGGTGTGACCCCCTTTTTATCAGGTATTAACTCCACTAATTCTTCAAGGAGAGTCCTTTGAAATTCCTCGGATGGGGCAGAAATAATCGATACAGGTTCAACACGGCTCCCATTCTGGAAGCTTGACTGTCTACCTAGCAATGGCAGATGCCTCTTTGCGTAGTGGATAATGGACCCAGCAATGCTTTCATGCTTTATGCCGCTCATTCCAACGGCCAGAATCAGCCTTTTGTAAAGTGGCAGTCTAAGGAAAGACACATCCTCATACCACCAATCCTCAGTCACAGGTTGTGGCTTGGATGATACGCTTATTCCATTCCATAACATAGTTCCTCCTGGACTCTGCACATCTGTGCGACCTGACATAGGCCAACTGAACAAACTTGGATCTGCGCAAGCTTTCATTGCTAAGGAATTGATGCACCTAGAAACAATATGAAGCTCTTCTGCATGTGGTAGAACCTCTTCACACGTTTCAAGAGCTCTAATCGAGTCCGTCCAGTTACCAAAGACTTCGTTAAGAAAATTTTCTGTTTGCATGATGAGATTTCCTTCTCCATATTCATCACTCATTCTTAGATACTCAGCAGCACACCTAAGACTGACTACGTTTGATGCAGTGAGATCTATTTTTACACCATAACAGAATTTGGCTACAAGCAAGAATGCCTTGGCTCCTCCAGGTATATCATGGAATTGCAGAACACACTTCTTCTCAGGCTCTTCAGAAAATTCTGCAATTAGACTTTCTAACACTCCACTTCTAGACAGCAGTGGAAACTGAAGCAGAGATCAAGAAGGAAAGAGTCACATGCAGTCCACTGAGCAAATATGAACAGATCCATAAAAGAAAACACAAGCATGTTACAGATAGTAGCTAATATAGCTGTAAAAAGCCATGAAGTGGAGAAACTTTTTGCCTCTGACAATGCAAGGGAATGCAAGGTTGAAGCATAAAAAAATTCTTGAAGATAGAAAATAGTAGAAACCTTATGTAAAACAAGACACCTATATATTCAACTTCCAAGAAGAAAATTTTAGGTTGACTATCAGTTCATAAGCATTAAATTGCTTGCCTGAAAGAATAAAATGTCAATTTTTTGCTAAAACAACAGTAAAAGCTTCAAAGCATGAGATGTGTGACTAAAGGGATTTGAGCCTTAAATTTGCAGTTGGTATTTTCATCAAACCTCACCTTAATATGTGCCATAATGAAATCTCTCCCTTTTTCAGACCATGGCGTTATATTCTCTCATTTATATGCCAGAAATTAGAATGAATCAAAGTGAAAAATGATAAGAAAAGCATTGGGCAAGTAGAGCACACCTTGTGGAGATGAAAAGACCACTCTCCAACTTCAATGATGACATCACTAGGAAGTCCAGATGAGCATAGCCTGTAAAAGAGGCATATTAACAACTTCACTAAATGGATACCAAAATCAAGAACAGTTATCACTTGTACATAGTAAAACCAGAAACTCAAGCACCAGAATGAGATGTTTTCGATTAAATGATGGTTTAAATTCAGCATCTCTGTGCCATTTAGAGGTTGAAAACCAAATACTTCAAGAAGTCGCTATCAAGAACTAAAACATACTTGAAAAATCAATTTAAATCCAAATATCTCACCTGACAGTCATATCTGACCAACACAAATTTTGGTATGCTCATGAAAGAAAAACATAATCCTACACTCGAGAAGGTTATCGATAGGGCCATTATCACCGACTCAAAATATTTCAAATCTAAAACCCCCTGCCATGCCGAGGGTGTAACTCTGACCTCATAGAAACAAGGCAACTAGTCCCCAATCGTATAAAATCCCAATCCACAGTCAACATTTGCTCAATCCTATTGCATTATAAGCACAAGTTGTGATACTCTGTGGAACAATCAATGCCTTTCCTCGTCACTGAGTCTGTCTCTCTCTCTCTCCCCCTCCCTCCCCCTTGTCAAACATTCAGTTAAAAAAAAAAAAAGTTTACATCTATTCTCACAAAACGAGCCTAACACATTGAGTCCATAAAAACAGACCATGGGTAGTCTACAATTCACAAAATCATCTCTGCACAGATTTTCCTCCTTCACAAGTCATAAACCATACAAGACTAAACGTTCATAATCTTCATATAAACAGAATAAATCGCACTCAATCAAAAGTAGAAGCACCCTCTATTTGTCACTCAAAAGGTAAACAAACAAGCAATCAGGTCTAAAAGGAAAAATAAAAACAACCCAGAAATCAATTTTGAATGCCATCAGCAACCCACATTCTAAATTTTTCAGGTGATTACATTGCAACTATAAATTTACTACAAAAACAAGAAATAAAAACAAACCAGGTTTGACAGTTTTTAATATTACCACAATGCGAACAAGCAGAAACAAGAAAATAGAAGCAATAAATGAGAGAGACCAGGTTTGGCCATCGAGGTGAAACACTTCAGATTTAGATCCCAGCTTCATGCAAGCCATGTTAATCACTTTCTAACAGCCGAACGGTCTTTGTTAACATTAACAAGAGGTTCTAAAACTGTCAAAGACATGAACACGTGAACTGAAAAGTGGCAATGGTGATAACGATAAAACTAGCCCCCAAAAAAGAAAATTAACAGAAATAAAAAATGTGGGTATTTTTTTCCCCCTTCAATGTGTGCAAATGTTTTCAGCTTTTTGGAGATGGTCCCGAGTCTAAAGGGGGAAAATCCAGGAAGCAGAATCGGTTACTGCTGACTGTTACAAGGATAAAGGCAGCGTTTGGCCATAACTAAAATACTTCATAATCACTTCTATAGTAATTTATTATTCTGTTATTTAATGTTTGTTATTGAAATTCTCATTGAGGAAGAATCTGTCAGTCGAAGATTATACGTTACGTCTTTTTATTTTTTATTTTTTTCCTTTTACCATAATGTTCCATTTTGTGGAATCATAACACCGAATTTTCAGATGGAACTGGTGCTTGTTAATAGGATGATTACTCAAACTTCTGTAGAAGCACTTTTCTAAAGGAGGGCATTTTTGTAAAGGAATTTTTGTGCAGAAAGGCGTCCATGTGGAAAGCAAAAGTAGTTTTTAAAATGAGTAATGATACAGTCACGAACTCTTGTATAAATTAAATTTGTACAAATTGATGGGATATGATTTAATTGGTTGAATTAAATATCACTTGGTCCACATGATTTGTTTTCATTATTTTATATTTTCTTTCAACCAATGAATTAATGTCACATCAGTTTATATAAATTTAACTTATTCAAGAATTTGTGGTTGTATCATTACTCTTTTAAAATATATGAAAGACGTTCAAAACACCTTTAAAAAGTGTGGCTAATAACACAAATTCTTCTGTATAAACAAATGTGTTAATAGTTCGTTGCATAATTATCACATGAGCTAAGCCTATATGATATGTTTTTATTGATCAATAAGGATTTAGTATTCAACTAAATTTGTACCAAGTAATGAATCAACTGCAAGGAGTTGATTAGAACCTATGTTAGACAAATCGTAACTATTGATTTGATGTTTAACTTTGTGTCCATAATACCACTTGAGAGTAACATATTTTTCTATAAGTTGACTTCAAACTAGTAAATAAAATTTGAATCGAGTGTTAATCTTAATAGTGACTTTTACAATTTCATTAAGTTAATTTTTTATAAGAGTTCTGAATGGTAAAAATAAGTACCTAAAAGAGACTAAAATATCGTTCTCCCAAAAATGAATATATTCCATAACCTTTTTTTGAAAGAAATATATAACATAATATTACTAGTGTTCTACAAATAATGATAAAATGCATAAAAATGTCAAAAATATCATACACTTCACCTAATAAGATATCCGAGGTTAAATTATGAGAAAATCTGTAGATTGATGCACCAATTGTCCATTTAATTAATAAAATTTTTGTCATGTATGTATTTATTTTGAAATTAGTATATTACTTTAATTTTTTCATGTATATGTTTATTTTGAAACTAGTATTGCTTATGATTAATTATAAGAGAGAAATTAAATTTAAAAAATGTGTCATGATTTTATTAGATCATTGTCTTATTTTTTTTTTAATAAAAAAACAATAACATTTATCGAACTTGAGTCTTCATCAAAATTTAAGGCCTAAAAATTTCAAGGTAAACGACAACAGAAAAATACAAAACAAAATTTCTTCAACTTCTAGTCACGCCCATGAGTTAAAAGATCATCCACTCGATGAATTTCTTCACAGGTCCTGGACGCTCAAACCTGGAGGAAGAGATTGCTTCAACTTGTCAGCTTTCTCGGAGTCAAAAACACAGAGTGTGTAAAGATACTTTGAGCAGCGAACCTTAAACTTAACAACATCCCTGCTCCTCTTGATTTTGACTGAACGAGCATCCTTCCTTCTTACAGTAAGAAGGAAATCCTTGATCTCGTGGATCTGTTTAGGCATTTTGATTAAAGCTTCTTCTTCAAAAGGAAGGAGGAGGAGGAGCTTTTGAGTTTCAAGAGCTGCTTTATAAAAAGGTAAGGTATTTTAGGATACCTCGTTTAAAGTTGGAAAGGAGTATTTTGAGAGGAATTATTTTAAAGGGTGCTCAAAAGCCATACCAGTTCTCTCGAACACGTGACCAAGTGGGGTGGTTCTATAAGCACCACACCACCGAGACTGTGGAGAGACAGGTAATCATTGTCTTATTGAAACTGTAACAATTTATGTTATCCCTGGAAATTAACAAGGGTAACGACAGAGACAAATAGTAGTTTGTTCACTTTCTTGTAAGCAAAAACGATGGGACCATTGGCCTTGACCATATTTCTTCAAACAAGCATCGTTTCACCTTCCATGCAATCTTCGCCCTCATTCAACTCTGCTGTGCACATGACGTGCGAAAGCAATGATGAAGAAACAATAGCCTATGGTTATTGTGCAGTCTTTAGTTTATTTTTTTGCAATATAAGTGAGCTTCTTTTTAAGTGTAAGGGCAGTAGCTAGCTAGTCAATTATATGACTAGTTCTTCGTCGTATATATGACAGTTTTTAGATGTATGCAAATATTGTGCATGGTCGGCTGCTCATTTGAAGTTTGATAACAGGCAGAAAATATTTGGCTGTCATATTCAAAGCCATGTATGTTGAAGGATACAAGGCAGTGGAAGCGGGAGCGGATATCGAGGATCTACAATATGGGGCTTCTGAAGCACTTGAAAGGGTTGACCATCTCTTACGGGACAGAGTAAAATGGGTCCACAAATTCGAAGAAATTGCCCAGGTTTGATTTTTTAGCTTCGCTTAGTTTAGGGGTTAATTTTGGAGAACTTTATATATGGACAGTGAAGTCATTTAACTTGGAATGAAGGTTGGAACAACAGCAGCAAATGGGGACAAAAAGATTGGTGAGCTCATAGCTACAGCTATGGAGGAAGTTGGACAAGATGGTATTTTTATGATCTCTGTGAGTTTGTTTATTTGCGAGGATCGATCAGTGAGATGCTTGTCGGATTCTTCTAGTTTAGTTCTCTTTGGATTTGAGATTTGGTTTATATATTTTCATTCTTTCTATTACTTTATCACCTTCTAAAACTTCTCTTGCTCTTGACCAATATTGGTGGTTTTTTTAATTCATTCACTGCAGTGAAGTGAATTTTGGGAAAGAGTGAAGAATAAGGATGAAGAAAAATGAAATTGAGTTGATAAAAGAGGAGACAGAAGGAATATGATTTTTTTTTAATGAAAAAAAAAAATATATATATATATATATATGAGATTGCGTATGTACTATGTTGTCCTTTGGCTGTTTTAAGTAAAAGAGAAGAAACGATTACATACTTTTTTTTTTTTTGGAGAGGAGAGGATGTACTTTACGCATAAATTCCTTTTAATGATTCATAAAATTTATTGAGTCATTCAAAAATCTAACAATGATTTATCTCTTTTCTCTCTCAACTTTTGCAGGATGAGAAAAACCCGAATAATGAATTAGAATTTGTTTTCACAATGACGATGACAGGGGACTTTGCATCTTACTTTTTCATCACAAATAAGAAGAAGAAAACATGTGTAAGCATTTCAATACCATAAATCACTGTGTGTAACACACCCAAACATACACATTCATGCAACTTTTGGTACATTGGTTCTAATCAATTAATTAGATTGCATTGCTTTTGGCTAAAATTATCATGTATCACTCTTCGTGTTGACACAACTATTGGTTTCATGCTTGCCAGGTTCTTAAAAATCCATTCATTTTAATCCATGAGAATAAAATTACAAACAAGGATGTCGTTGAGCAAGCAATTCGATATATCCAATATGTAAGAGAATTTGTATGCAGAGAGCGAGTGTTTAAGTTTATTTACTAACGAATTGAATCTTTCTTTTTCTTTTTTTGGCCCCTCAGGAACGACCATTATTGATTGTTGCTGAGGGTATTACCCCGGAAGTGGCAGGAGCTATTGTGCAAGATGAGGCATCACCTTTACTTGTAAACAAGGTAACATAATTAAGGTTGGTGGATCTTGTAGAGCAGATGTGCATGAAAGGACTAAAATAGTTTATGATGCTCTACTTGCTGCCAAGGCTGCACGTAAAGGAGGTGTTCTTCCAGGTAAGTGTTTTGAATAATGCTAAAGGAACTGAAGACTGACAGAGCACTGGCAAAAACAATGAAAAAGCGAGTCTGTTTTACTGTTGCTTTTGCCCACACTGTCAAATTTTTCTAAGTATCAGTGCTCAAGTTTTTGTACAAAATAAATTTTGTTCAATTGCTACTACTATTATTGTTAATTGCAGGTGGTGGGGTCAATGCAACTTCTTAGTAATAATTTGAGCATCTGCAGATGCCTGTTTACACCATTGCTTCCATTGCTGGATTTGATGGATCTGTTGTTGTTGAAAAACTACTTGAACAGGTTTAACCCAGCCACTGGTAAGTTTCTCAAAGAGTGAAGAACGTAAGTTATTTTCAGTGTTGTAGTTTTGCTTTCGAATTTGGAAAAGTATAAAATCTTGGTTGATACCAGGAGAATATGTAAATATGATTGAATCTGGAAATGTCGATCCAATGGAGCAGATAAGCAAAGAACTGGAATTTGTTGAAAGGTACTTGTGTTAAACCCCTTAAATATTGTGTACAAGATCTCAGTTATTTCTAATTCTTTTATTTGAGTAGTTTATAATTTCCCATATGCATTTATAGGGTCACTAATTTAACATTTAAAGTGTTTGGGGCTCTAGAAGGCTTGACGAACCCTGATAATATTCCAAAAGCATGTGTTGAAGTTTTAAGCTCGTTGGGTTTTGATTAGTTCGAGATTAATGAGATTAGAGTTAGATGATCAAAAATTCAATAAAATTTAATAAAATGCGATCGCGTATTACCGTGCTAAAGTTATTTCTTGGAGTTCCATAGTTGTATTTGGGATTAGATAAATATTTTTAGTTAGAGATTTTTATTTTTTTAATTTTTTTAATGTCAAGACTTTTTGTTTAAAACTGGTAGCATAGAAATTTAAAAAGAATCTAATATATATCCGTATAATTAATAATTAAAAAGTTAATGTTTATTTTTTTTATTTAAGATATTTTGCGTAGTAATGAATCTATCGGTAACTCTTTTATACATAATCAAATTTTTTTTAACTAAAAAAAAAAAATTTATTAATACAAAATAAAATAATATTAATTAACACTTGATATTAATGATTTTTAAGAAATACAGACTTATTATATAATGCCATGTACAGCCTTAACGTGTTTATGTTTAGTACAGAGTTGGGCTGAGGCTTGGGTTAGATTGCACGAGATTTGTTGACTGTCAATACGTGCTTTCTGCAATCTTATGCTTGTAGAGGGTGTGATCATGGTGGCCTAGATACAGGATTTAATTAATTAATTCATCTGAGGATTGCACGAGTTTGAAAGTTCGTGACCTCAATATGCCTAACCGGACGGTATGCACCTATGTAATGTTACTTGTTTGTGAAATACTATTTACACTTGTGATGAAGGGGGGGGAGAGAGAGCAACAAAGCCTCATACAAAGAATTGAGAGCGGTTTAAATATATTAGGTGAAGAGTTCATCCAAAACCATTTCCACAATTACAAACTTATGCCCAGATCTTCCCCAGGAAAACCATTTATCTTTATGTACACACCCCCAACAACACAAACAAACATAGAACCAAAACTGCTGTAAATCTACCTAATGTTTTCCCTCTTTTCTACCCTCCCGAAAGGCGAAAATACTCCTCTTGCCCTTTCCCCAGTTATTATTCATTTACACGTACAAAGGCGAGCAAATCCACAGCCTTAACAAAAAAACCCCTCCTATACCTCCAATTTACCCCCCTCCCCAAAAACAAGAATGTGCAAAAATAAAGGTGCTGGAAAACTTCAATATTACCTTGGTTTTGGTTGTGATGCCAATGACAAAAACGGTTGTACAAGCCTTTGAGATGATGGGCTAGCCAGTAACATAGCCTGGGATCGAGTAAGCATCTCAGCCATTGTAGGTGTTTGATAAGATTGTACTAGACTTGAGCCATCGGTTGAGTCCCCTCTTGCTGTTGCTCTTTGCCATGAGTGTGAACTCAGCCCTGAAAGAATATACGCTCGACCAGATGCTTCGTAAACATGCCTGCTTGCCATCCTCTCTTGCATTTCCTTGAGCTCAGCATCCAATGCAAGACAGAGACGGTCATGAGCTTTAGCTGAGATTGTCTCTGACAGTAACCCTCGACAGTTCTCAAGGATAGATACAGCACCAGCTAGATCTCCCTGCTCAGCTGTTGTTCTTGCCTGCGCCATTGCCTCTGCTGCTTGGAGCCGGTTGCGTTGCCTGTCCACTTCAATCGACATGACTTCTTGTCCGGCTATTTCTGGCCTTGCAATCCTAACTTCATCACTCTCCAGTGTTACCATTTCTTTAGTTAAGGGATCCTTATAACTACATTTCACTTTTAGCAATGACGTCTCATTTCCAGAAGACTCTGCTGGAACATTAACTGATACCAGGAAATCCCTCTCTTCATCAGCATACAAATCTCCAACATCAATAAATCCCCTACGTCCATCAACCATCACACGGCTTGGGTAACTTCCTGCTTTAAATGAGCCCAGACGGAGACTTGCGTGCATGCATTCAACTCCCACTTGCAGCTCCTGTACCACAACACTCAAAAGCCCTCCAATGCATTGTGCAAATGCATCCTGAAGCACAGCTTCAGTCTCAATGAAAGAAAACGTGCCTCCGGAGTTTTCAGAAATTGAATGCATTGATGAAGCATCATGATCTGCACCAAATCCAAAAGCATGAACCGGAATCTGGAAACCGCCGTTGTCACAGCTGTTAATAGATGAAGGAAGGAGCGATTGATAATTGGGTTGAGGACCTTGATTACCACCAGAACCATTGACAGTATAAGTATCCTGCCCATCAGACAATAGTATAATGCTGGCCACAGGATTCTTCTCCCTACGCTCTTCCATTACTTTGGCACCTTTTCTCAGGCCTTCAGCAATATTGGTACCACCATTTGCGACTAAAGAATTAACAGCTTGAAGAGCCTGCAGCCGTCCCGTGTCAGTCATTCGATGCAGGGGAAAGAGGCGGCGGGCTGTGGAAGAGAAGGCAATAACTGAGAGCCTATCATTGGAGCCAAGGTTTTGTATTACAAATCCCATTGCTCGTTTAAGTAATGCAAGCTTGGTACCAGCCATGCTTCCGCTGATGTCAAGTACCGTGACTAAATCAACTGGAGCTCGAGGAGTTAGAGAAAGCTGGGGCAAAGTAGCCGGATTTCCACCGGGATTCTGTCTTGCAATAGTAGCTGCAGCTTTGAGATGGATCAAAACTGTGAAATTATCATAAGATTTCAACCGTGGTGCAACTGAAACTTCTGGGCATGCTTTGATGGCTATTGTTCTACTAGAATTTTTATCTGCAACATTGTTACTGCCACAGCTTCTATCAGCATACACAGGTTGGTGATCTAGACATTCATCATCGTCGAATATCCCAGGCTCAGGAGCCTGAAATAGTGGAACAACGTGACGTCGACTCAAATCACGATGAGGGGGTAACCGGCGGACCACAGTCATCAAAGCATCACTTTGAGGCCAACCAATTGGATTTATCGGTGCCCTCCCAGGGGAAGGATCAAGGCTAGGTCCCTGCATGGGGATCTCTTTCCATTTAGCCCTACAAACTGGACAAACTTGGTTACCATGTTTTACATTTGAAGCAATGCAGTGGAAATGGAAGGAATGGGAGCACTCTGCAGTGAAAATAGCCTGCCCGTCTCCTTGTTTCATCTTTGTCAAACATATTGAGCAGGTCTGCTGAAAATAGAAAGCAGGCAAAGTAAATATATGAGATCACACTTAAGCTGAAATGTGGTGATAACTAGCAGCAGTGCCGGAAAAAGGCATACAGACATTAAAAGAGCACATACATGAATATTGTACTCTAGACAGCTAATTTAAGAACATTGTCATGAATTGAATTCATCAATAGCGAAATTAAAATTTGTATATTTATCCCATGTAACATAAGTACTAGACCTCAACAACAGTGTAGAGAGTGCTATTTACATGAATAAATGCAATATCACAGGGCCATCCAAAATCAGTAAAGGACACAATAAGCACTCTAGGCATGAAGAGCTAATATGTCAAAGAAAACAATGTTTAATTGGGAGTCAAGAGAACAAGTAATCCGCATTATCTGTCCTAAGAATTTGAGTAAATTAATGGAAAATAAGGCTCCAAAAACTTGAGTAATGAAGAAAAAGTAGTTGCAATGATGGTTTAGCTTATGGAAACCACTATTGGCATTTAAAAGAATAATAAAATAACTTCAGTCTCACAATCAGGAAACAAACACACATCCACACATATATATCATAACAAACTGGATCCTCTGCTTTATTTTGCTGGTATGAAATTTTAATCCTTATATAATGACTGTATATTTCTGCATAGCCTACATTTTTTTTTCCCTTCTTACTCATTCTCTTCCGTCATTATGTATAAAATGGAAAATTAATGTTATAGAAATATTTTATACAACATTGCAAAAGGAAGAATTTATAGATCAAAAAGGTTGAACAAAATAAATTGTCAAAGGTAAATAAATCACCAACAACTAGAGCTCAGTTACAATATAGGACATTCACATAGAGCTAAAAGCAAGTAACCCCCAAATTCGAGCTAACTAAAGTCCTATATGAACAACTAATTATGTTTCAAAAAGCTTCCATATTCTTACATTTTTACTCTCCTCAACAGGTCAATGTAAGGCATCCAAGAAATATGGTGTATGGTTATCACACATCAATCAAAGAAAGGGAAATCATAAGTTTCATTTTAATATATCTTTTCTTTCTTTTCTTTTACTTCTTTGATGAAGGTCACAGCTAGAAAGCTTGTAATTTAACAGTCAACAGATGAGGCCACCGGACAAGTTGCTTTTCTTCCCTCTAAGAAAGGGAAAGGGAAAGGTAAATCCTTTAATTTTCTTTTACTAGTAAGGTCTTGAAAGTGACTTAATCAATTACCCCACAAGCCCAAAGAGGAGAAAACAACATGCCATCAAATACATAGCTCCAATAATTTTAGATATTCTTCAATCTAAGACATAGTAAAACCAAACAACAAACGAATTAATTAAAGATTAAGACAATTTCATATAATACAAAACAAAATTTAAGAAATTTCAAGGAGGCTCTTTCACCCGTCTTGGTCTGCAACAGAAATATCAAAATCATTAAACAGATAATAACTTCAGAAATCATTTCTGTTTGGTTGCTATGGGAAAAGAAAATAAGTTCCTTTTTTTAATTATTAAAAAAAAAAAGCAAGAAGGGGAAAATCTTCACACAGCAACTAACGTCGAGGTAATTAGTACGAATTGAGCAATACATATGATTCTTTAATTGCCAAATAGAAATTGAAAAACTTTAACAGAAACAGAACATGCAAAACTTCAATCTCTTAAACAAACAAGCTTAGTTGGCTGAGCTGGGAAGCCAAAGTTTAATTTCGTTTCACTTCACATATTTCTTCAGCAACCAAAGAGAGAACTTAAAAAAGTTTAAACCCAATCAAAGAAATCAAATGAACACAAAAACCCCCCAAAAACCCTGAATCTCATTTCTCAGCAACCAATCGGACCCCAACTCAAAAGCATTTCTCAGAAACGTCAAAAGCTACAGTATGAAAAAAGAAATGAGAGAAAGCACACTAACCTTGGAGGATTTACTGCCACTTTTGGACAACCTCAAGCCATGAGAAGATGGAGTTGGTGTCATGGGCCGATGGCACGCGTCCCAATCAGCAGGAGGCAGCAAGGCAGCATCAGATAGTCTCTCAGATGAATCAACCGCAGACGGCGGCGGTGGCGAGTCCTCTAAAGTTCTTGGTACAAACACACAGAGATTCAAACCCAAAGCCAGCTTTGCTTTTCTCCATTTGCTTCCCATATTTTTTTCCCAACAAAATGAGCTAAAGCTTAAACCTTTATCAGTCCAAAAGCTAAACACCAGCAGCCCAGAACCAAAAACAAGAACCCAAGTAAAAAATGAAGAAAAAAAATTGATATTGCAGCTGGTTTAGCTCCCAAGATTTGATTTTTGTTGTGTTTTTGGCTTGGTTTTTCAAGATGGGTCGTTGGAATAAGGGGGAGATAATGTACTGGTATTGGTAATGGGGTCTTTAACAAAAGTTAAAATGGAACACGAAACCCAAGAGAGAGACAGGGGATTATAGGCTTATAGGCTTTTAATGCAATTTTTTAAGAGAAATGGGTGATGTGCAAAAGCTAAAATGTCAAAGAAGGTGACTGGGTCGCCACAGAAGAAGAGTTGTAGTGGAGCTGAAGCTTGTATTCAAGGCCGCCATTGAAGAGAGAGACAGAATTGAGCTCAAAGTTTTGACCTTTGTTTGTTGCTTGAGTTTTTTAGAGAGAGAGGGAGGAGTAGTAGGAGATATAAAAATAAGATTAAAATAGCACGTTTTAGTTAAACAGGGAAAGGTAACTGCTTTATACACACAATCAATTATTTTGCCTCTTGTCTCTTTGCTCTCTTTTCTCTTCCCCTTTTGCCCTTGTTTTTTACTTTTATTACCATGCATGGTAGTACTCTCTTACTCTATTTTCAACCATGTATGTTCAACACTTCAAAAAGAGTGTCACACTTTTTTTTTGTTTTAATTCTTTATTGATTCACATAATTTTCTTTTTTTTCAAATTAGATAATATTTTTTAATTTTACATACCTCATTTGGTTCTTGTCCTCTTGATGTCAATCAATTTAAAAAAATTCTCTACAGACTTGTTAGTTGTTTCCCATTAACTAAATGGATAATTCTATTGACATTTTTTTTTTCAATTTTAGTGGATGGTTGTCAAATCTTCTACATCCTAAAACACTCTCTTTAATCTTTATTTCCTTTTGCAATATGAAAATAAAATAAAAAATTGTTTAGTGGGTTATCCTTTTATTAGAGGGCATGATTCTCAATTATACTTGTCTAGCATAAAAGAATTCTTAAACTAATAAATAATGTAGTACATACACGTATGAATCATTTTGTAGGATAACATGAAGTTGGGGGACGGACCCCATCATGATCGGTGATCATGATCATGATTCGTTTTTGGGCATGATGATGAGTCAAAATGCAGTGGGATTTTCATGATCATAGTCACACAAAATATAAAAATAGCTATTTTATTTGTCAATTTTGTACCACATGAGATGATGATTATGATGATAAAAGTATGCCACACGTGCACATCATACTGTAGTCCTATGTCAACCCTGTTGACATTTTTTGTTAGATCCTATCACATGCGCCCCTTTTTTTTCTCTTGTTTTGCCCATTTCCATTTTTTGCTAGTAAATAATAATAATTTCTAGCTTATAAGAGCATGAAATACTAGATTAGTAGAATCCCAAGTTTTTTCAAGGCAATAGGAAAAAAAATTTAATTTCATTTTCTACTCTCAAATGAATAAAGAAAAAAAAAGATTATTATTTTCAAGTCCTTTTTAATAAAATGAAGATACTAAAATATATATTTGGGTACTAAAAATCTTTATCAATCACAATAATAAAAATGACATTATGCCATAAGAATTTAGAAAGACAGGAGGTCAATAGAAACGGCAGCGTGCTAGCTGTCACATCCTTAGGCCGGATGGGCCGAATGTCGCGGCTTGGCCTGGGGCCTTGTGCCGAGTCTTGGCGACAATGTGGGCGTGCGGTGAGCGGCACGAAAACAAGGCAAGTTTGGCGCGCAGGCTGGGGCGCGACAGCAAGCGGACGCTGCCGAGTGGATGTGGAGACACGCGACAGCAACGGACACATGAGCGTGCATGGGTGACGCGCGCAACATCTCACAAGTATGCGGCACAAAGTGCGCGGGCGCGGGGCGCTGGACGCGCAAGTGCAAGGCGCGCGGATGCGAGAGGCATGGGCGCGCAGGATGCGAGGACATTGGGCACAAGCAGCGCGCGAGCGTGGCCAAGGGATGTGCGAGCGTGGGGCGTTGCAGTGCGCGACATGTATGCGGGCCAAGTCTTGGACCATGAGCGGATTGGCACAAAGCCAAGCAAGGGCTGCGGAATGGGCCAAGAAACAAGCATGAGTGGGAGACATGGCCTTGGAACATGGGCGAGAGAAGTGGGAACATGGAGAGAAGTGGGCAGCAACAGTTACGCCCCACAACATCCTCACTTGTAGGCCATGAGTGGCAGTTACCTTGTTCTTAGGGGGTGTGGAGATGTGCTCCCTTATGTATGCTTAGTGGGCATCTATTTTTGGGGGCAATGGATTGAGGTGGCGCAAGGGTAGCGCGCCACCTCACCCTAGCAAATGGGGTTGTCATTTGCAATGTATAAATAGCCTAAGAGGGCATGTGTTGAGGGTGGACAATTTTGAGAGAGAGTGACATCCTCTAAGCACATAGAGCTCATTGTAGGTTGTAACTTTTCTTGGTGAGTGAAATAGAAAAGTTGGAGGCCGGTGTCTCAATAAAACAAGCTTGTGTGTGTTGGTTTCCATTTGTTGAAAGTGAAAAAATCCTTGGGTGTGCATTCCGTACACAACCTCCTTTGGGTTGTTGAGTGGCTGGTCGAGTAAGGCTCGACGCCATCACATACTTGCCGCATCTTCGAGAAAAGCCGTGTGACACTAGCCATCATGCATTTTGTTACCACCATTTGTTGAACTTTTTTATTCACGAAATTTGAGTAACAAAAATAGTAGCTTTTTTTTTTTTTTCACATTCCTGTCTTCTTTTTGGCCCAATATATATCATTGCTTAGTGTATTATGCAATTTTTTTTTTTCAAAGTACTCTGGTGAAAAAAATATGTTAATAAATTGATAGTATGTGAATTTATTAAAAAAAAATCAATATGTAGAGATTTCTTTAGAGAAGAATGTATGATAATTGATTTCTTCTAGAAGTATCTGAACCTTTCATATATATTTTATTTTTCATTCAATAATGGAGATTTTATACTTCTAACCAAAATTAGTTAAACATTATAAAATTGATAAGAGATACTTTTTATATTAATTTTTTTTTTGACGACATATAAATTATTTTTAAAGGATTTTCAAAGTGGGGTAGTAATAGAAAATAGGCTAATTAAAAAAAAAAAAAAAACCCTACCGATAAAAACGTTGAACTTTCACAACTCAAATGATGTTTTTGAGACACAATTACTGGTATGCAGAAACTTTTCTTTGAATCTCAATGATAATCTCCTTCACATTTCTTTTAAAATATATAATTTTACAATTTTTTATTCATTTAGATACGTGTGCCGTTTGGCAACCTTTGTTTATCATAACCTAGTTCACAAAACAAAACATTGGTCTATGAATCACGGCCGTGCCCTCAAGACTGGCATTATATTCAATAGTCAAAAACTGGCACGCATGGGAAGATTCAACATAGCCTCAAATTTTGAATTTCTATATGGCTGCCATAATTTTGATGGAGTCACCAGGCTTTTGTAATCCTGTCTGAGTATTTCAAGATGACTGTGTTTATACTATTTTTTTAGATTGAGACTTATTGACTGGACTCAGTTTCTCGCACACATCAGAAAATTCAAATGTGTTTAGTTATTTTTGATTAATTTCGTTTAATTATGTTGACATACAATAATAGTAGGAAAAATGTTGAATGGAACAATAAAGATCGGAGCGTTCTACTGTGTACGTATGTACCCAAAAATGGACCACTTCAAATCATTCCAAGTTGACCAATGGAAGTGAAAACAACTGTTTGAAGTTGGATCCAGCAATGCCCATTATAGATTATTTGGAGAATGGTATATGGCACTAGTCCATGGAACTTGATTCTCCCATTGAAAATTCCTACAATTGTCACCAAATGGCAAATATAAATCTCCCACGAACCACTCTGCCTTGCCGGTAGCAGCAGTTTAAGTCCGCACAAAAGTATCGTGAGGTCCCACAAATGTATTGTGGGGATTAAAATCTTTTTTTAATTATAATAAATAATTAACTGGAGGTAATATTTTCATTTATCAATATGAATAGAGTAGATGTTACTAGAATATCAGTGTAGATAAATAAAATTTTAAGCAGTACTTCATAAGAATTTATGTAATTAATCCCAGTATAATTTGATAGTAAATATTAGTTATAATTTCATGTAAATATGAGTTATAATCTTATCGTAATAGCCAATTCAAAAAAATAATAATAAATCTCCCACACTTTCTAATGCCCAAATGAGAATAGAATTTTAGGTTTGAAAAATATTGGTGGGGGAGATTTACGTTTTAAGTGGAATATAATTTTTCTCTACCCCCTTTTTTTTTTTTTTTTTGCTTTAAGTTTTTGGTAGTTGAAAGCTTCAACAATGATGTATAATATTGTATATATCCAATTATAATATCGCAATCATCAACCATATACATGCATGAGAGGAATTAATTAATTAAAGAAAGACTAGACATGGAAGTATGAATGATAAATCTTGAGTGGAGTTTCCTATTCCCACTAACTTTTCTCTCCTCAAAAGACAACCTTTTAAAAGAAAAAATGCCCTATCTTTTTAGCATGGCAAAAGTTATTAATATTCTCTTCTCCCCACAAAACAACATCAACAAGGAACCAAGACAATGACTTCTTTATTTTCAATTTTCAATTTTACCTCTCCTTTTTGAGAGCACACACATGAGTCACACAACCTCGTGAGAGAGAGGAGAGAGAGAGAGAGAGAGAGAGAGAGAGAGGGAGAGAAGGAAAATAATGAGTGTTGCCATAGCAATGAGTGTGTGCCAAATGTGGAGATACATTAACAAAGAATTTTTTTTTTTAATTTTTATCTTAATATTCCAGCTTTGTCAGGGAGAACAAATTAAAGAAGAGATAGGATTCCCTTTCACTGCCTCTAAATTTTTGCCAGACTTTCTGGGGCAAGTCAACTAGAAAGCTGACTTTTTCTTTCTTTTTATAATTATCACAAGGGAGCTTCTCTTATTGTGTTCCCCACTTTGGTATTTGATTAATGGCTATGTGATGTCTTGCACTTCTGAATCAATATTTATATTTTGTATCTCCCAATTGCTTAATTAATTCTAATAAAAATCTACAAAGGTTTTTGTTGTGGGAATTCTCAAAAAAACATTATCCTGTTCATAAGCTAGGGTTTCTCATCTCACAACAGTCATCTCTTTTTAATTGAGCATAATTTTTGTTACTAAACTTTGGTGTAGAAGGAGATTAATTATGTGTGTGTGTGTGTATATATATAAGGATCATGAAGCAGATTAATTATGATAATATTCTTTTAAAGATATGAATGATATCATGGGGACTTTACCAAACCATGATGTCACAAGTATTCATCATGATCCTCAGCAAGTCAAACCTAATCCATGCACTCAGCGGGGTCCAAATATTTTATTTTACATCATGTCCCAACATGTTGATTGTTGAGAATATATCATGCTTGCTTTTCATCAAACTTTTTCTTTTCTTACAAAAATAAAATTATCATAATTATCTATGATGCATGCATGCACAAATGGCTCCTTCAATCAGGATTCTTTTGTGGGCTTTCTAAAGTGAGGTTTCATTTTATTGGTAGCAAATGCAGAGAGCTGTCAAGTGATGGCATGATGATAGGCACTAAACAACAGTGATTGTTAAAAGTTCCAGAAATAAAATGGGATTTTATTAGGCATGTTCCGTGTTATTATGTGTTGGATTAATGTCCTTTCATCCATTTACCAACATAATAGACTCTTTTCGGTGTAACATTTCTTTCATACTTCTATCAATCACTTGGTGCTCAAAAGAGTTCATTCAACTGAAAAAAAAGGATATAATTTTCGTTTAAGCAACAAAAACAATGTTCTTGACAACATTTTTTGTACAAATGGGGGATCTATTGACATTCAACAACAAAATTTCTAAACTTTAAGCCCATGTTTAGTTAGAAAAAATGGTAAGAGAGAAGAGGAATGGAAAGAAAAATGAATAAAAAAGAAGTTCAATATCATTTTCGTTATTTGGTTGGATATAAAATTTATCTTTTTCCCCTTATTTTTTTCCCCTCTCCTCCTTCCTCTCCTCTCCTCTCCATTTCTTCAAATCAAACATGCCATTGAGGTCACTCTTTTTCCTTCAACATCACTGTGGTATTCATCTTGTGTATGGCATAAAACAATAATTTTATCCACAAATTCCATTTCTGAAAGCTGTAAGTGCATCTGATAATCTTAATATTGATCTCTCAAATCATCTTCCACCGTATGTCCACATGTATCACACCCCTCTTTGAATTGATTAAGTGGTATTTCTCATTGATGCGTCCGTTGTGCACAACATCAGTGAGATTAATTTCCACATGCCCCAATGACTCCTAGATAACAGAAGATAATTTAACCTTCCAAAAGACAACTACATATTAGAGAAATCTAGCAAACAAGAATAAGGGTGGTCGCGGATACCTTTGACCAAAATCTAACACCAGTCCGCCTACTCATAACCTCGATATGAATCTTCTCATGCAAAGGAGGCTCATCGAGCATATATTGAAATTCTTCATTCCAGGCAGGGTCTCGAGTTTTTCTGATCATCTTTAGAAAACCAGATGAAACAAGAGATTACTTCCAACAGTTAAAATATCTTTGATAATGCATTAATTATCCTACTGATCCATTTCATTCTATAGCAGAAATTAGACTCATGGAAGCAGCTTGAGTTCTTAATTGTGTTTGTGTTGTTTCCAGGGAGTGCGAATTTGAAATTTACAATTGAAGAGAATAGTTATATAACAGGACAAGAAAGCCGACCTTTGTTCTTTTTCTGTCCCCTTTGAAAAGGATTATAGCATAAGGATTGTTGTGATTTTCCCCTTCTACATCCTCAGCTCCTTGGACTAAAACAGAAAGCAAACCTGCTCCACTCAAGGTCTCCTCATCGGATGACTGATCCATTCCACTTCCCTTCCTGCTATATTTTTTGGATACTGAACTGAACTTGATGCTGTCTTCTTTAAATGGTACATAGGTAAGCTCAACTACTATTTTTCCTCTTTGTTTCATGTCTTTTGCGTCACTAATATTTGTGTGCTTGAGCAAATCAAGCGTAAATTCCTTTGTCTCATGGGGCGTGAGAAGTTTCAGGGGAACCAGCTGCATTCCCAATCTGTCATGTCCTCCAACCTGCGGATAATTTAACCAAAAAATACAACCATTCTTAGAAACACAGAAAACAAATTCTCTTCGGTATAACTCAACTTCAACTTATTCACAATAAAAACTGAAGAGTGTCCTCATGGCAACAATTTGGATAAGATAAACACCTTGTCCCAGTCAAATACTTGTAATTGGAGAATTTGAGATTCAGGTTCCTTCACGATAAGTTTGAAGTTCTCATTCCATTCTGGATTCAAGTTTTTCTTCTTGACAGTGGTTTTCTTCCATGGAAGCTTCTCTCCGGTCAGACTGAGTTTGACATATGGATCGGAAGTTCCTAGGAAGTCTTTCTTTAGGAGTTTAGAAGCACGAACAACCTTTACATGTAGTATTCCCACAGGCTTCTTTATGGCCACACTAGTGAAATTATCAAAAAGATAATTATCTCAGGAAACAGGAAAGAAACTATACTTCAGACATAAACACCAATTCCATCGATACAAAGTTGGGAAACGATATCTAACTTCACCAGTTGAGTGACCTTTGCGAGTACAAAAATGACACAGAAAAAGGAAAAAACATGAAACTTGTATTACAAAATTACCTTGAAGCATCAAGAATAGGTATTTCATATGTTTGGGGCCAGATGTAAACACCAGCAACATATTTTTGTATATACTTCTGCAAGAATCTGGAATAGTTAGTTGATTCATAACCAAGCAAGAAGTAAGCAAGCATGACATCCACTGCAATTCAAACTCAAAACAATCACATCGAAATCCAATTCCTACCCAAGAGGCAAGAGAGAGCACCAGTTCAGCACCTGAATAAATTGGTAAAGGCCAGGTATGGACATGATGTCTCCTCCAAGTATTTTAATTCCAAAGTCTACATGCGGCTGCAGATATATCAGTGAAGAGTCATCACACAGGAATGAGCTGATGCATTCACTTTGTATCACAGAGGAACATAGAATCTGCTTCAATGTATATAGAGAATTGCTTACCCTCTCCATCAAAGACACTACCATGGTAGCGAAACATGGAAAGGTGGGAACAAGAGGTTTCAAAGTTATTCTTGGTGCCGCAAATATTTGGAAATCGACTAACTGCAAAGAAGTACAGTCAATATTTCAAAAGAAACATGTTGTTCAGTTTTAGGAACTTAAATTACTCATTCTTCTGTTGAATGTTTTGTCCTTAGTCTATTCTGACCTGAACTGTAATTCGTACGCACAACAATTTTAACACCAAAACAATGTTGGGATTGCCGGCCCACCTCAATGCTGGTTCCATTACTAGTTGATTCTCATTAGTTTCGTAGACTCGGACACCTAAAAGTTTATAAAAATAAAACAAAATGAGAACCCTGACTAGCTGCTTTTATTTAGTGTCCCAGTTTCTGATACCTGATAGCTTGACAGTAAACTGAATGAAAAAGAAAATGGCATTATGGTGTTCACTTTATGATCCAGCCAAATTCTTGCTAAATCCTCTGGCAAGGAAATTCTTCAAATGGTGGAAGTGTGATCTTTCATATAATTAAGAGTAAGCATAAATTGGTGGCAATATTTGCTTATTTACACACGATTCCAGGTAGACAGCATAAATTGGTTTTTCTAAAAATTTATTTATACTTCTTCCAAAATGCAGCCACTGCCCCAGATAAAAATCATTCTTGTTTCTTTCAAACTAGAGCCACAATGTGAAATGAAGTACCAATTTCTAAAACTTTCAACAAATATTTTTCAGAATTTTCAACATTAATCTTGAAATCCACACGAATCTGGAGATTATTACTATGTTTGTGCATATACACATTTAAGACATGGAAATGTCAGGAATGAGAACCAATGCTTTAGCAAATAAAGGCAGAATTTGTCTTGCATCTGAATGAAGGCCTGTCATCGAGGTTAATAGTTCATTTAATCAGGACATAGTTCTTCAGAAAAGAAGATTTTTCAGTTTAGTAAACATGATGATGTGACTAAATGGACCTCTTTTGTTAATTCCCCTATTGTGTTAGTTAGAAAAGTGATTGAGTAAATCTCGTAAAACTTACCATGAATTGTCGGGGGAAGAGTTCCCAGAGTTAGATTCTCAAACTCAATGGATTCTATTTTAAATTTCCCAATGTACTCATCAAATATTGGCTGTGCTGTGGTTCTTACGTTAGCACAAATCGCCTGTAAATTGACATGAAGTCAAGCTTAATATAATCACTAATAGAATTGAAAGTATATCTGAACTATAAAATCACCTTATCGAGGTAAGGCCACATATCTGAGAGAAACTTGTTTAACCAGTCTACCTGCATTCACACTAGTATAGTCAACAGAGTGACTGGCTTCATACAATAAAGTGGTAATGATAAGAACACAAAACAGCTAATAACATTAGCTATAATATAAACAAGCTGAAGACACTTACAATAATTAAATTGTTTATGCGTTATTACTTACTCTCTCATAATCAGGGTTCTTAACCCATAATGGAATTTCAGGTAAGAGATCGAACAAAGGAATGGTGTCTGACTCACAAAGTGGCATAACAACTGGTTCCTGCATCAGTAACATTTTTGCAAACAGTTTCATCTCACAAAGACAGAGAATCCAAAAATATCAAATTGCTCTGAAGAAAATTTTGCACTTCACTGCTTATTAATAAGATTATAGCAGTCGAACAGAAATGTAATGAACAGTCTATAAATTTAATATGTTTGCACTTGCAAGTGAAGCATGCTACACTCACTTTACATTTCATCTAAAAATTGTGCTTCAATAAGGGGAAATTTTGATGAATTTTCTAGAAGCTAAGCTACCCATCAAAGACTTTATCACCACTCGACGAATTGTCAAATTGCTGCAGCGGCCCATTCAATATGCGTGAATTGTCTTTTCATTCATTTCAATAAAATTCAAAGATAATTTATCCAATCAAAAGCCAGAATTATTAAATAATTTTTTTTTAAAAAATCCCCAGCTTACAGAATGGTCAGCAATTGTACAGCCATATTCACCAGAAATGCAGACATAATGTAAAACTCGAATCAAATGAAGTTGAATGAACACGAATTGCATACTACAAATTACAAACAACAAAACAGGGCTTTGACAAATCAAATAAAATCTCCACTTGCAGCAGATTGCCCATTGCACGTGAAATTTGGCTTTAACAACAAATGATCACAAAGAAGATGCAGAACTAACAATTAATAAAAACAAGTTGCACTATCAACAAATAAATAAACAAGCAATGATGCAAGAACACATTGAATCCTAATAATAATAATAATAATAATAATGATAATAATAATAATAATAATAAATGTTACCTCAATTTGATCATCGTTAGGCTTAGAATATATGAAGAGAAAGAAGCCAACAAGGAGACCAAGAGGAAGCCCAATGAAGCCAAAACCAAGAACTCCCAGTACACTACTCAGAAACCCCATTTTTTTTCTCGTTTTCAACTTCAAAGATATATCAAAATATATGCAAATTCTGAAACTAAACTCAACAGAGAATTAAAGAATGAGAAACATCAAAAGGGTTTTGTTTTGTTTATTTATTGCTTTTGATGTTGTCTAGGAAAATGTTATTACTTGGGAATGTAACGAAAAAACTGACAGAGTAGCATGAAACCGCCAAAACAAAACCACTTTTGTTTTTTGAGTTTTTAGTTCCAAGTTGAACCTTCTAGTTGAAGTCGGTATGATTTTCTTGGCACAGTTTTGTAATTTTGTTTAATTTGTATTTTTTAGGAGTGTGAGATGGCGGGCACGCTCTTTCCCTTGAAGCCTCTGTTTCTGTTTGTTTTCGTTTTTGTTCAGATAAAACCAACGACTGTTTTTCACTATGAATGGTCTTCTCTTTCATTTGAAAATAACCCCTAAAGAAAAATTTATACACAAATATATTCATATCTATTTATTTAACGATTATTAATGTATTTGATAGAACGTGTAAAAACATATATTTTTTTAAATAAATATTAGTGCAGGCAAAATATTATATATTATAATATCGTCAACAACACGTTAATTGAATTGATTAGATGTCGCATCCTTAAGATGGAGGTTCAAATTTTTCTATGGATAAGTGAGAATTTATTTATCTATACTATACGGACTAAATATCGATTTTGATACGTTGAGATAGGTCTTGGTAAATATTAGGCTTTGCTATATAAATCTCTTGGTAAATATTAGGCTTTGCTATATAAATCTACGGTAAAATACTTGAAAGGGGGCTAATTATTATATTTGATAAACTCAAATAGAAATATACCGCATATGAAACAAATTTTCTTTGGACATACGGTGGTAATTGCATCTCTGCCATAGTCTCAAATCGCTGTAAAAACTTAACATTTTAGTTCATAATATTAAATATAATTTTAAATTAAAAAAAATTGTGCCCAATTCGAAATGAGTTGCGTAAGAAAATACTCCCTTAGTTTGAAATTGAAAATTTTAAAATGTTTAAAATATTCATAATAATATGTACTACACTACATAAAGCTTTGGTATATATAGTAAACTAGAAAAAGAAGATCCAATGAGTTCAAAAATGATATTGCTTGAAAATCCAAATATATATATAAATGTTTGTTGATCTAAAACTAAACGATGCTTTTACCTTAGAAATTAAATATAATTAATTAAGATTTAATAGTAATTAACAGAGTAGGCAGGCCAAGTGGGTTTTTTTTTTTTCTAATTTTTATATTAAGTTTATAATTTTATTTTGCTTGTGATTTTGGGGAAGGGAGCATTTGGCACAATGAATTTCATTGAAGTTGGCCGACTTGTCGAAGTTAGTTGGGAAGATTTATAACTTCATCAATGACATTGACAGAAATAATAATCCAAAAATGGGAATACATGTATACGGCAACCAAGACTTTATATGGCAAAGTATTTAAAAGAAAATCTTATTATTTTGTAGTCGAAGATTTTGTATTTATTAAGGTTAAGAAAAAAAAAATTGCATTTGTTCAGAATTGGAGAACATTATCTAAATTCAGTTTGAAAAACAATTGTAGTTTATTCTAATTCCATGTGTTTAGTGTGAGTGAAGATTTTCTTTTCAAGAGCACTAGTAATGTTATATTTCCCAATTACGAATCCCAATAACTTTGTATTAATAAATATGAGAAAATTCTATTTCATTTTTTGATAATGATTTATACTTATTCAATATTTACAATTTCTTCTAAAGAAAAAAAAAAATAAAAAAGTATCTGCTCTTGGGTATATCTAAAATTAAATTTTAATTAGGTTTAAATCTATTTAGATTTTAAATGTGTCACGAGTTAAAGTGATGTCTAGAGTCTACACAAACATATATCGGCCTTGATTCATGTGAGTAGGAGAAAAGAAAATGTTAGGTACATATATCCATCAAGAATCAGAATCAAAATTAAAATTTGCCATCAATCAAGGATTAGCTGAGCAAAACCTCAATTTCTTAAGCAATCAATCTTATGTCAAGTTAATCATGCGGCAGCACTCAATTAACCAATCAATTCTTCACATGTAAGTAAAAAGATAAAACAATAGAGAGAAAAAAGAAACTTAAGAGGAAAGGTATTAATTCATATAATAATTGGAAAAGAAAAAGAATTTAAATACATTGAACTAAAGCTTATGAATTGAATGAATTATATTATTTACATGTGCCTCATCAATAAAAAAATATATATATATATATATTACATGTTCTAGATCTTGTATAATATAAACTTGATTTGAATTTGTCAATATTTATCGAAGCAACCCAAATTATTATTGTTCCCATTTATGAAGACGGAAACACCTATTGGGAGATTTTGATTGGGAATGTCTAAGAGAATATTTTAGGCTGCCACATATATAATATTCCAAATTCCATTACATTGCTTGAAGACTTTGTATTTGATAGTAGCTTAAAAGCAAAGTCTGTGTTATTTTAAATAAGAAAAGGATTCTCTCATTTTTAAAAAATAAATAAATTAAGAGTATAAAATTAAAGGTTTAAATTTGAATTGAATCTAGATCTCCTTTAATATAAGAGTGAAAGAATTTGAATTACATGAAAAGGGGATGATAAAAAAGTGTAAAGTTCACTACTTCAAAAAATTAATAACATAATGCATTACATTTGATTTTCTTTTAAATGTTAATGTCACAAAATCCATGTTAACGATATATTTAGAATTGATAAACATAATAAATAAACATCTCTATCACCGTTCTACAATATAAAATCTTTTTTTCCCTAATTATTTCGTTACATGTCTGCTGATCGACCTTGTTTAACATATTCATATCAATTTCTTAATGCCGGTTGGCCTTATTTAATAAATTCATTTTAATTTATTGATAAAAAAATTTAAACAAATAAAAAAAATTAAAGTCATTTTCATCGAAGCTCTACGTTAGAGTTTAATCTATCCCCAAGTTTGTATTCATTTTTTCAATTTAACATATATTTTAAATTCATGTAGACTAAATAAAAAACGAGTCATTTTCATCTAGAGTTTATTAGAACCTACTAAATCGTAGTCTTTATTTTTATTTACTTATTTATTTATTTTGAAACAATGCATTATTATTAGTTGTACAACATTCAATGTGATCGTGAAGTGATTCTACACCTCACAAACTTAACTAACACATGTGAGAATGCTATCAATTCTCGTGTGGCTTACACAACTCAAAATATAAGCCACACACTTTGCTTCAAGTAAAATCCTGTTTTAAAAAAAAAAAAAAAAAGACATTATATAGATGTAAATATTAATTTTATTTCTTTATTATAGGCCGGATTTTTTTTTGAATTGGCACAGAGAATTTATATTAATAAAGTAATATTTATTTTATTTTTTTACCCAAAATGATTCAGAGCGGTTTATTTATGCTTTGTGTTTTGTCACGGAGAGAGATTCGGCCCTCGTGAATTACAAAGTCCCCATTTTCAGGGCCTGAATGCGCCAGGCTCAACACCCGATGAGGCCCAAAGAGATGACAATTTTTTTCTCGTCGAAAATTTTTTTGTAATCAGCCCAAAACTTTGTACAAATTAAATTTGTACAAACTTATGTGTCTGATAATTTATGAATTAAGTCTCACTGGTCCACTTTGTTTTTATTATTTATATTTCTTTCAACTGATAATACAGTTTGTACAAGGTAAAGAATGTACCCGAGAAAAATGTAGTTTATGGATGAACAAAATTGTATTACTACATAATAACCAAGGACTGTCAATTTATCTTGAAGAATAAAATTCTTTATTTCTAAAATTTTTCGTTATATATCTACCGATCAGTCTTATTTAATATATTCATATCAAATTTTCGACGCCAATCAGTCTTATTTAATAAATTCATTTTAATTTCTTGATGAGGAAATTAAAACAATGATCTATAAAATTGAATTTCAGGAGAACAATGAATTAGTTTTAACTGAATTGAAACTAAAATTACACATATTAACTTAATATATAATCGAATTTTCTGAAGTAAAGTAATATTAATTTTTTATTGAAGGTTTACTCATGTTTGGGCTATTAAAGCCCGTTTTCAGGGCCCATGATATTTGGTCTCAGTCCTTAAAACCTCACACCGGCAAGGCCCAAAGATAATGACAGTCATTTTCTATTTTACTTTCGATTTAGTCAAAATATGTTTCAATTGTAACAATAGTTTTAACATCACTTATAAACAATCTCTTTGTGTGTGGAACAAAATTATATTATTACATAACTGTTTTTAACTTATAATAGCTTTACATATTTGAGAATCGAGATCAAAATGAATGATTATAAAGTAATATTAATTTTAACAGCTCAATACCAAACAAATCCTTAAATATGTATTTCGAAAATCTATTAAATTTACGATTATACATTAATTTAGGATTCTAAAGTTGTAAAAGTCCAAAAAAAGTTATTAAATTACATGATTTAATAACTTTTTCAGACTTGAATAAAAAGGTAAAATCATAATTTCTTTTTTTGAAAAACAAAATGTCTTATTTTAGGCTTTGGTTGTAATATCATTTTCTTTCGCCAAAAAAGAAAGTAAAACCGGCAGCCATGCATATCAAATAAAGATGAAATGAAATATCATATTTGATTTCCAAATGCCGGGCCGCTCAATGTGCATAAAAACGATGTATCAATATAATGCAATGAAGTTAATTGGGTGATTGGGTCTATGAGAAATTTAAAATATATTAAATATATATATATATATATATACAATCGTCAAATTGAAAGAAATAATTCAGTGGACAAACTCCCACAAATGTTGGTGATTGACAACACAGCACATGTTTCAATTAATATCAGCCAAGTATTGTCACAATCTGTGAATCTGAGGGGGTCACAATAAATATTACACACAGAATGCTCATGTTAATAATGAATCAATCCTTTCGATGAATGTGTGGGGGTGTATGTATAATCTCTTTGCAACGCACCTTAAATTTTGACACGTGTCCCCTTTGTAATAGTAACTCGAGACACGTGTTTTTATTTTGGATGTTAATTGGTTTAACTAACTGGTAAAACAAAAGATTCATCGTGGGTTTGGTTTTCGTGACTCATAATTGTAGGTTGAGTTTAAAGATAGATTTCTAATTTTATCTCCATAAAATAAGATAAAAATTTTCCTAGTGTATTCCAGTGGGTCAAAATTATATTTAGGGGTGTTCAAAATTTAATCCGATCTACTTAATTCATCTGATTCGTAAAAATTTGATCTGTGAATTAGTGGATTGGATTGGATTGGATTGAAAATTTGAAAATCTGCAGTCGATGGATTGAATATGGATTTACTTCTGTAAATTCACAAAAATCGGTGAATCAGTAAAAAAATAAAATTTATTTATTTATGTAATTAAAAAAATAAAACTTGTAAATGCGACATTACTATTTACTAATAAATAAATAAGTTAAAACATACTTGCATTAACACTATATATATCTTATCCGATAATAGTATATAACAAATATATATTTACATAATTGAATATTTACATAAACAAATATAGCTTTCTAAACAGCTCATTTTTATAATTTTAGTTAATTTTCATGTATTTATTTAAACAAAATGAGATTTTTTTCCTTTTCACTATGTCATATTTTGAAACTTTTGACTGTATTATTCTAACTTTATTTAGACACTTAATTTATTTAAATCTTATTTAATTTTAAATTTGATTAGTAATAAAATTATTTTTATATTAATTTTTTATTTAATTAGTTTGTAGAATAAATATAATTAAAAATTTTAATCCGCAAAATGGTGAATTGGATTGGGTCAAATCCACATCCGATCTGCAGACATATGGATTGGATTTGGATTGAATTCGTTAATCCGTGGACTAGATTGGATTGAAAATTTACAATCCGTAAAATCATAGATCGGATATGGATTGATGTCTAATCCGTAAAATCCGATCCAATCTGTAAAATTTGATCCACGAACACCCCTAATTATACTTTTAAATTTATAATAAAATAAATATTATATAGATAGTTCTGAATGATTTTTTTTTAATATAGAATAAATATAGATATATGTAAAAATATATAATTGGAGCTCGTGGAACATAGGGTTGCTTTAATAAATATAGTGCCATACCATAAGATATGCAATATACCTTTTGCCAGATTTTGTGTTAAATAATTCACATGGTGATAGCTGTACACGTGCGAAGTCGTTGAGATGCCTCGGGCCGAACCTTAAAAAATTTCTTGAAAAATATCACAAAAGATATTAATACTTCTGCCTTTATAATGTGCTATAATGTTCAATAAAACAATTATTTTATCATTATTATAAAAATATATACCGACCAAGTTGCTCTTGTTGTCTTGTTGCTGTCATCTAATTGAGTCAGTAAAATCTATTATGTTAAGCATAAACTTACTTATATGAATAAAAATGATATTGAGTTACCGTTAAATTAGTTGCTCATGTTGAAGTAAATTTTTTACTTTGTTCACCGATATATACATAAACCCATTGAGCAACTGCAGGTGGCATGTTTCAACATTAGTGTCTGAAATTTTAGATCATTTTCCCTTTTTTATGCCAAAGGTGTTTTCAACAAGTGTGCAATAGAAATGCAAATTAAAATGCCCTATAGTATAGTAGAGCTCTAAAGTAGCAACTGGTTACAGGTATGTTTGAGATTGGGGTGTTAAATAATTTAACCGACACACTATACTATTGTGGAAGCAATCATTAGATATCAAAATATATATAGATGGATTGATTAGCATAAACTAGACATTGAATCAAAAAGGAAAATATTCATCAAACGCTCTAATTGTTGTACTTTGAAGATAAGTCAAAAACACAACAAATTTTTAAATTTTTTTTTTCATATAATTAACTTTTTTAAATAATCAGAAGTGACCAGCCAAAATGATTAACATGCAATGATATATCATACCCTTGATTTCAATGTGCGATCCAATTATAAAAGGGAAATTGACAAAAATAACCTAAAAACCTTTACAAATTCGAAATTAACCACCCAAATAAATTCCCATCATAACTAGCCAAAAGTTACATTTTGATCCCAAACTACCCTCAACATTTCTCCACTCCAAAGCATCACTTAACTCCACCCACAACTTATCATCTTTAACGGCGAACGGCATCCGGCAACCGGCGACGGCAACAGTAACATCAACGGCGACGACGAAGGCTCGGTGACTTAATATCCAACCGGATCCACCATAATCTAGAGGAACCGGAAACGAATCCAAGATTTTGAAAAGAGTTCAAACCCTAGGTAACAAACTTCAACCTTTTATAATGATTTGCGTGAAATTGATTGGTGTTGTAGATGATTAAAGGTTGTTGGAGTGTTATGATGAAGCGAAATTTAATTAGAATGATGAGTTATAAGTACTGCATATTAGGTGTTTAATGAAATTTCTCTTAGATAATTTAAGTTTAGTTTTCATAAAATCAATGTTTGATGAGGGGATTGTTGAGTTGTATGTATTGTTTTGAGTATATGAAGTGCATTTAGTGATGGATGAAATAATGTAAGGCCGGGTATGGCACTGGTAGACACGCACAATGTGGCACGCACCACGCGCGGGTCTGCGTCGCGCGTGCTGTGCATGCCATAGAGGCTGTCGCGCGTGTGCGCCGCGTCGTACCAAGGGACAGGGGCTCTTGGTGCGACGGGCCAAGCCTGGCGCGGGCGCATGTCGCACGCATCGTGCGCGCGGGCATGGTAGACGCAGCCCGCGCGAGCCAGGCCTGGCTCTTGGTGCGACGGCGGCCCCTGTCGCATCAAGGGCCTCTGGCTTTTGGTGCGACAGCGGCCCTGTTGCACCGAAAACCTGAATTTTTTTTTTTTTTTTTTGCTGTTGTTGTTAATGTTGGGGATTTTTAAGATGTAATTATGTCATATAATAATTTTATTTTGTAACTGGTTTCAGATAAATGTAGAAATTGAAAATTAAGAAGCATAATCCACCCCGACCAATGAAAGAACCGGGGATTCTGAAGGTACCTTATGCCGATCACTTTCCCCGGCGTATCACAAGTATGTGTAAATTAGATACAGTGGTCAACGCCATCCGAGAGAAATTAACAAAACGACAATTGAAGCTATTCAAGGAAGACATATTTGGGCACTTCATTGAGTACCGAAGCTTTCCATTCAGTGGCGTAATTGTGTATAATGTGCTGCTTAGGCAAGTGGCACATGGAGAAAGTAAGAACAATAATCAGTTATGGTTTCAGATTGGTGAGAAATTGATACGGTTATCTATTGGAGAGTGGTGTCTAGTTACGGGACTTTGCTATGGTCAATATGTCGTGCTGAGGGAGCATAAAACAACGTACAAGTTACTTAACAAGTATTTTGATGGTTTGTTTCGCAAAATGAATCTTGCCGAGTTCGAGTCAAGATTTATGGAGTTAGACTTTAAAGCAATGGATGACAATGATACGCTAAAGATCGCGCTGTTTTACTTTACAGACAGAGTATTGAATGGAAGAAAAGATCATTGTCAAATCAATTTCTCGTTGCTTAACGATGTAGATGACATAGATCACTTTCGAAGTCGTCCGTGGGGTCGTTTGTCATGGGAAACGATATATGAAAGTCTTGACAATGCATTGAATGGGAAAGCCAAGAAATTTAAGGACGCTTGCTCCGAAAAACCCAAGCATAAAATTGAAAAATACAATATTTATGGCTTTACGTCTGGAGTGCAGGTGTGTAGATATTCTCCAAAGCTATTTAAATTTTAAATAATGAATATTTAATGTACGTTTTATGAGTTTATATATTTCGTTGTTGCAGGCATGGATTTTTGAAGCAATTGGCGGACTGCCATCTGAGTGGGTCGTAAAAACTAAAAGGAAGATTCCTCGGATCGTACAGTGGAAACCCATCGCTTCTTCTAAGATTAACTTTGCTGAAGTGTATTCATATCTGAATGACAACTCTCGTTTTGTAAGTAATATATGCGTACCTATATATATAGCTACTTTTTTAGTATTAAATACTAGATAATTGCAGTAATTTAAATTTTGGTATTAATTACAACAGGAAAATATTTTACAAACAATCAAACCGGAGGGAAAGGAGAAAGCCTCAAAATATTGAAAGAGTGTGGAGGAGTACCTGCCATATATTCCAAGTTGGGTCATAAATGTGAGTATCGTTTGGTGATAATTTACTCACTCTGTGCAGTAATGTGGGTATCGTTTACTCAATTGGAATAAAACTTTGTGCAGCATCAACCTTCAATTAACATGCCACTCATTACAAGGCCAGAAGAGGAGGATCACGACTTCATGACCCGAACACAGGTGGAGCACAATCCCGTTGAGGATGAGGTTGGCGTTGATGACCGTCATGAATCGGCACACGATTCTGACGACACATATGTCTGAGGGGTGACTTATGATTTGAAATTTCATTTTCATAGCGGTCATACATAATTGCTTTGAACACTCTCTCATTTTTGTCTTCCTTTGGTGGCAACAGCCGAGGACAAAGTCCCGTTATGATAAACACATTCAACGGATGGACAACATTGAGCACTCCATTTCTAAACTAAGGTTGGATTTTCAGGCAGAGCACAGAGAACAACAACAGTATAGAAAACCAGTAATGAGATTTATGGCCTCGTTCAGTGATAGTTCTTCCAAGCGCTCACATGGTGATTTTCCAATTGAACGCTCGTATACGGTGAGCATATTTAAATGCAACTGTTGCGTACTTTTTGTTGTAAATGACATATAAGTTAAATCCGTTCATCTTGCCGAACCGCTAGGCCCCGGATGACTATGGATTTCACACAGACGCTGGCAATCAGGATGATTACAACCCCATGTCGTTGTACAGTTTCCACGGAGACGTCAGTGGTGACAGTGTGCAGATCATCACAGAGGTGCCTCCTGACGTTAGTAAGTTTGGACGTCCATACAGACCGTCATATTTGTTTAGCAGTCCTTACTAAATTTCCCCTTTCAAGAGAGGAAAGAATGTCAGGCCTCTACCCACACTCCAAATCACGGACTCCAACATTGATGAAAGAACGAGTGTGGATATAAATCCGCTCAGGGGCCTAGAAGATTCATGGCTATTTCAGGAGTTTGATCAGTGGTTTGCGGGCGGAATCACCGTGGATGGCCCTGTCCAACAGTCGCAAAAATTCTTCGACATACTCTTGGGCAACGCTTGAATGAGAGGGCTTGGTGACGAAGTGAGTATTCTTAAAACCACACCTTCAATGGCTGTACTGTTGTTCATCTTTCTTCCATATTATGTTATGTTATCAATTGACATGTTTCTATTCTTCTGCATTTTGCAGTATATTTACGCTTATTTTCGTTTGATCAGTCAAAAACAACGGCACTATCCGAATGTCTTACCTCAGCGCGTCACCCATACGGACACTTATTTTTGGGTAACGAGTTTTCAAAACTTAATAATAAAGGATTTATTTTCTTATCTCGTTATTTAATGCGATATCACAGTTAATAATTTAACCCTCGTGTAATATACCTATTAGGTGTTCCTAAAGCAATTATAGAACAACGGTGAGTGTGATGTCCATTCATTACAATATGGAGGTAACCGTAATAACTATGTTGATGGACGAGAAGATATCATGTCGAAACCGTTCATAGAAGTCGATGCGGTGCGTATTGCTGCTCAATGTTTATGTTGTTTAAATTTTCTACATTATGAAGACTATAAATTTATGTTGATGCTGTATATGCAGATATTTATTCCTGTAAATTTGGGCGGTGATCATTGGGTACTGGCTCGAGCGGACCTTCGGGCTAAGAGGGTGCGGATTTATGACTCGTTATTGTCATTTGCCGACGATAAAACATACTGACATAAATTCAAACCATTGAAAGTCATATTCCCTCAATGGCTTGAGGCTGTTGGAATCTACAACATCCGTCCTGACCTGCAGAGTGCGAACTCTTGGAAAGTTAGAGTAGTCAAGGATGTGCCACAACAAGAGCTTGGAATTGGCGATTGTGGCGTTTTTTTGTTAATGTTTACGATGTATTTAATGTTTGGGCTCAAAGTTAATTTTGATAGTAGCCATGGGCAGTACTTTAGAAAGAAGATTGCTGTAGATATATTTAATGGCGGTATTGAACTGTAAACCATTGTAGACATTCGAATTATAATGTATGAATATAATACATTCGGACACACATATTTGGTGATCTATTTTAATAGTTAATATGTAATTTTACACAAAATAAAATAATTCATTTTATATAATTGTACAACACACCAAAGATAACACTTCCAAAGTCAACTATCGTGAACAATTATGCGACTAGTTTGGATTTGAAGCAATGGGATTTTTGTACCTCTTGCGATTATGGCCTGGTTGGTTGCACCGCCCGCATCTCACAGTTCTCCGGTTTGCATCATCATCAATAGAAGATATTCTGAACTCTGGACGACGACCAGCTGGTGGTGCTTCGATCGGTGGGTTCACCTTCATGTCCAAAATTTCTAAAGGAATTTCCCAATCTTCCACGTCGCCAACAGGCTCTACAGGTTGCGCATATGCCATGACTAACAACTCCTTTGAGTAAAAGTTAAAACAAAGACTTATGTAATTCACTCGGACGGTGAGACAAGCAGCAATTGCATGGGCACAGACAAGCTGATCAAGTTCGAATATTCTGCAGGACATGGAATCGATGCTGAGATATAGGACGAACGGTCATTCTTTCCGCCAAAATTCTCCTCTCAGCAACTATTTCGTCCGCCCATGTTATTAGGCGAGTACTCATTGATTCAGCAATAATTTTTCTATCATAAAACCATTGTTGCAATGTTTTTCTAAAGTGATCAACAAGATGAGTAACCGAAAATTTCACGGTTCCCTCATAAATGAATTCACACTCTCTGCGACGTTGGTGGTGAGGATACTGTATCTCCTACCTTCAAACTCAGACCTTGCCCAATTACACGTACCTAAATTATTCTCTAAGTAATCAGTCGCCCCCGAATGGAGCATGCACAACCCCTCCAGTTGTTTTCTAAAATCTTCGTGTCCATATGTTTTTGCTACATTAATAAAGGCAGGCTCAAATTCATCCCAAATAGCTTTAGATATTCTGAATTTAGACTTTATGTTACCTTTCACATGGTAAAAATAAATACCATGGCCAACAGTGCGAAATACTTTTAGAACGGCTCTCTTAATGGCAGTGCACCGATTAGAGATAAATACTAACTCTGGTCTGTCGCCAATCACTCCATGTAGCTTTGTCATAAACCATTCCCAAGCATCATTGTTTTCCGAATCCATGACCCCAATGGCTAACGGATACAGTTGATTATTTTCATACAGGCATGTTGCCACAAACATGCCCCCACGATATAGCCCCTTTAGATGAGTATCATCTACACCAATTACTGGCCAGATGTACTGCATGAAATCCTTGATGGAAGATCCAAGAGCTAGAAAGTAGTATAAGAAATTATCATTTCCATCTTGCTGTAGGTGAGTAATTGTACCCTCATTTGCTTTGGTCAAAACGTGAGAGTATTTGGGAAGTAAGTTGTATGACTCTGCAGGATTCCCTCGCATTATTTCGAGGATATGCCTGCTGGTATGTTAATTGGACACCGTATTCCTGCTGCACGTCTGCTCTGATATCATTCGGAGTGTATATCTGTTTATACTGGATAAATTTATCGGCGATAATATGACTAACAACCCGACTTCTTACTTGTCGAAGACCACCAGGCAACACCTCATTAGAACATGAGTGTACATTATCAACTCTTCTCACTACCCAAGGAATATTCTGCTCATTCGAACCTCTCGTTGCTCGAATACGCCACTTGCATGATTCCGATGAACAGTTGGCCTCAAAGCGTGACGTTGTGGAGCGTGCAATCTTAAAATCAAACTTATCCCTCAAGGCAGCTTTCCGTAGTTCTAGTATTAACTCATTTTTTCAGTAAACAGCTTACCTACGCTAATACTAGCATAATTACAACTTCTAACTAAGTCTGGACCGACCAAGTTTGAAGGCAAAACTGGAGCAATACTCACAAGGAGATCAACTATTGCCTTTCTCCTCGAACGGGGCATTGGAGGAATAGATCGGCTGTCTCTGCTATTAGTGAAAATGTCATGTTCATGCTCATCCTCATCATTGCTAGGAATATCGGAATGACCGATGCTCCGATTATCAATTGGGCTATTGGACACAGTGGGCCTCGCACTATTGAACGGTTCTGCAAAAACATAATCAGCTTCTGTGTTGTTGGTGTCATCAACAGGATCATCATTGTTGCGGAAATCATTGTTGTGGAATGGAGAGTACCGTTGCTCTAACGATGTCGTTACTTGTAAAACCTCTTCTTCAACATTGGCAAATGCAATATCGTTCTCATCAACGAAGTTATTATTTTCATGGAGTGGAGAGTAATGTTGCTACCCCAATATCGGCTGTGGTAACATCTCTTTTTCAATATCGGGGACAGAGTCGTTTGCTCTAAAAGAAGATTCAGTTTCTACAAATGGCTCAAGATCTTCTACCAGAACTCGAGGAGATGTGGTAACAAATACATGGATACATCCATAGTTGATAACATCAGAGGCCATATGTAATACAACCTTTACCATTTCATCATTAAATATATCCATAGGTAGTGAACATGCACGATACATTGTGTTGTTAGACCTCAAAGTTGTCTTCATCGTCATAGTATATTCGTTAGGATTTATCTGTAAAACTTCATACACTCTTGCCAAAAATTGATCAAACATACAATCTTTCCGAACAAAAAAAAATGTATTTTTAGCATTCACGTACTCCATACGGCCATCTGCCAACGTCTCTCACCAACCGTCGTAACACAATTGAAGCACAACCGAATCCATCAAGCCTAAAATCATTAAAAAAAAACAAAAGAAATAATATTACAAACTACAAAATATGATAAAGAGAGATGCGGCACATTTTTTATATGTACGTGCCCACCGCAATTAAATTTAGACAAATTCTTGGTCCAACTATTTCATACAATGCAATTTAAGATTTTACATTTAATTCATCTCCACGCAAGCTTCAAAACGGTATATTATACGCTCTAAACAGACAAATGTAGCCCAAGTTATGACTTTAAAAAAATATCTGAAATTTGGTGAGACGGGCTGTTTTAGTGAGACAGGTAGTGGGACAGGAGCCTGTCTCACCAAAATACAGAAACGCTTACGTGCGACAGGAAGTGGGACAGGTTACATACGACATGAAGTGTTTGATGTATTTCAGTGGGACAAGTGCCTGTCTCACTAGGTGCATGTGCGACAGGTAGTGGGACATGCCCTTCTCACTGCCTGTCCCAGATGCACTTAGTGAGACAGGCACATGTCCCACTAAAATGCAACCCAACATAGTGCGACAGGAAGTGGGACAGGTTCCTGTCGCACATAATCTGAACCCAGATTTAGTGAGACATGCACATGCCTCACTGCCTGTCTCACTAAATCTGGGTTCATTTTTTCTTCGAATTTCTAACTTTTTTTTTATTTTTTCTCGATTTCTCTACTTAAACTAAGTTTCTCTACTCCAAGTAAGCACTTTTACAAATTATATTGTTTTATAAATGAAAAATAACAACATTTACAACACAACCATATTAATTTCGCATTAAAGTTTGTATTGTGCAAAAATAAAAACTAACCTCAAGAAGCTTCCTAATTATCAATTGATGATTATATCTTCAGCTATACAACACTTGTTTGATGAGATTTGAAGATTTATAGAGAATGTTGGTTGTGTTTTTTTGAGAGTGTAGAGAGTGTAGAGAGTGTGGAGAGTGTGGAGAGTGTATGTGTGGCATTGGTTTATAAATTTGTTTAAATTAACGAGGACAATTGGTCCAAAAAACTAGCAATTGGCTAGTTATGATAGAAAAAAGTTTGGGGGACTAAATTCAAAAATTAAAAAAATTTTGAGGTTATTTTTATAAATTTCCCATTATAGGGAAAAATGATATAATCCAATCTAATTAATTAACTACAATCCACTAGCTAATAAAAATAAAAACAATTACGAACCTAATCACCTAAATTGATCATATAAATGATTGGAGTCAAAGATGTACTTCTCACTTAGTCTATATAAATATAAAATACCCACATGAATCTCAATTAGTCAAAGATCTACTTCTTCTATTTATCATAAAATAATAATATTCGCCTGATCGATCGTTTTGAATTTTTTTTTTATTTGGGCTATTTATATGTATATGTGTGTTTGTATATGTCTTCATATGGTATTAATTAGCTACACATGATAACGAAGCCACGTTGAGGCCAGAGCAGGCACGTGCTTCACTGCTTCAGCTCAATTTTCCAGAAATTTCAGCGAAGAAGAAGAAGATATCAGGAAGATACTAATTCTCTGGCCTTATATATTGCAAGCTTTAAAAATACAAAAACTATGATTAATATAATACACATTCATTATGTTTAATAGAGTAGTTACTTTATTATTTTTACTCGATAGGATGATTATTTTATTATTTTTATAAACTTTATATTAATCAATTAAATTGTTTCTATTGAACACATTTTCTAGCTCCGTTCGTGACAGCCATTGCAAGTGGCATGTGTTGAACACTCGTGCCTAAAATTTCATATTATTTTTTCTTTTGTCTTATATAAGGAGAAGTAACAATTTTGTATTAGATGACCAAAAAAAAAATATTTCCGGCTGAAGATACGTATTGTGTTTTATTTAAACTAAAAGATGCAATAATGCTTCACTCTCTAATTCTTTTTTTTTAAAAAAAAAGAGAAGCTTTAGTTATTAGTCTCTAGTAATTTAACTACTGATAAAGAGCGGCTTAATTTGTATTTAGAGAAAAAAAAAAAAAACAACAACAATGAAAACGTAGGTAAACAAAACAAGATGTGCTTCTAATATTTATTGCGTTATTAGGTTTAATTTTTAAGCTTAGGATATGGTTCTCGGAAACAACAAAGTGGGTTGGTGAAATCAGTTCTACACCAACCACGTACGACTTTAAAAGGTCAAAAAAAAAAAGAAAAAAAAGAAAAGAAAAAATTGTTTTCTAAATGTTGCTGTTCTCTCTGTTCACACTTTGGTTTTTTCTCGAAAATTTCTTAGGGAACTGATTGCGGACGAGAAATTTTCTTGGTAATTTATGGGTAATTTGGGAGCCCAAATTAGGAAAATTCTCAATCATCTCCAAGTTCAGTTTTGACTCATGGTTGTATTGTTTGCATCAAACTTTTGACTTGGAAATATCCATTGGATTATATAAGTTCCAAATATGTATGTAAGTCTATTGAATTTGATACCTTTCATATTGTAAAATCTTGTCAAATTTCTCAATGGTTTACTTCACCTACCAAAAAGCATAATGATAAAGCCGTGTGTATTAGTGGTGGTTGTTGGTGACCATGACTTGTCCGCATGCACGTTTTTATTATTAACCCTAGCTCAGGCATCTCACATCTGGTCTGGTAGAGACTTTGTCAAGAACTTTGGTTGGCTACGGTCACAATTTTTTCTTTTTCATTAAGCGAATTATGGATTATTTTAATTAGTTCCAACTAAGAGTTTCATTTTAAAATATATTTCCAAGAACCCAAAAGACAAGCCACGGATTTTTTAAAATAAGAGATTGCTTCACTTCATTGCTCGGTCTAAATGTCAATAACCAAACGAATCACATTGAAATGCTTATCTCTATGTGTCATCACGCGCACGATATTGATGAAAGGGTAGCTAACTAATAAATTTAAGAATTCATAAATTAATGATCAACCGAACCACAATGACGATGATCATTAATTAGATATGGTTTCTTGGAACCCTAAATGGTGCTTTCTTGGAACATACTTGAGGGAGTAATTTAGCTATTCAAGGGCCATCACATATCTAGCTTTAATTTACTTCATCTTCTTGCGTCGGCTACTTGATAATGGTTTTTGAAATTACTCTTTGTATTATGAAAAATAACAAGTTGCTTTCTTATTGTTACCCAAAAAAAAAAAGAAAAAAAAAAGATGGTGAAGAAGAATGAATTAGCAGGGGTAGGTGGAGACTTGAGACCACAAAAACAGAATGACAACATCTTACCAACTCCATATTAATTAGAAAAGAATAAATTTCGGATTATTGATCCTTTTGTGAATTTGACAATTTTTAAATTATTCTCTTTTAAAGTTACCTTTAGTTTTGTTTAAAAGATAAGAAAGAGTAAGAATGGGTTGAAGAGTTCTTTTTGATTTTGTTAATAAAAAAAAAATAGGGGTAAATTGAAGTTTTTAAAAATAAAAAAAAATATTTGAAGTTAGTCAATTCACAAAGAGAGCAATCTGAAATTAATCCTTTAGAAAAATAGATGGAGTCGATAAGCTTTTCAGTACATAGATACGAGTGGATAATTAGAGAAAAGAATTTTTTTAAAAAAAATTAAATATGTAAATTAAGAAAATAATTTAATAAGAAAATTGTCACTTTCAAATAAGACGTTGCTGACTCATACAAAAGGCAAAAGTATATTTTAAATAATTAATAAATAGTAATGATTTCAGGGAGTCACTAAGATACAGCTGCTGTAAAGTTACAGCCGCAAAAAAAATGAGTGAACAGTAACATCACGTGGTTACTGTTCACTCACTTTTGTTGCGGCTGTAACTTACAGCAGCTGTATCTTAGAAAAATCCATGATTTCATCTTCTTCTTCTATTTTTTACTTTTGGATGATAATTGACTCTTAGTTCTCTCTTCGATCACTGCCTACGGAATCAACTCATTAGAACCGTGCAAGTCAGAATTTACATTTAATATTAAATATTTAATTTTTATCTATCAATTTAAGATTTTTGGTTAAATGTTTTTTTAACATGATATCAGAGTTACAATTTTGTATATGCTCTCTACCTACTAACTCAGTCTCAATTAATTTTTATTTTTCTTTTATATGTATATGTATATATAGTATATATTCTCTCATGTGCAGATTACGAATTGCGAATTTGTTATTACACCATATGAGATTATAATTAATTAAATAAGAATACGATTATACCATACGAAATTTGCATTTAAGCATCCACATGCACGCGAGAAGCTTTATATAGTGCAATAATATTTTTATTCAATTAACTATGACATCACATGATGTAATAGCGAATCCGCGAGAAATCTACATTTAAACATTTGCATCAGCGAATTTCTATATATATATACACACACACACACACAGAGCGATATTTCTGCATCGAAAAATTCATGGAAGGCATATGAAATGTCCTTACCTTACGGAAACGAAACGACATGTCGGCAAAATCAATTCTTATATGAATCTGTGTGGAAAGAGCGCTGCTAGAAGTGGCCGCAATTTTTTATTTCATTAATTTATCGTTTACAATTTTTTTTTAACTGTAATTTTAAAATTAACATGATTTCACATGAAAATCATGACATTGGGATGCGATCATTTATTGATGCAGTTTTTTTGTTAAAAAATAAAATCTCGTTCGTTTGTAGAGTAAGATTATCGCATTTTTTTCTGTGCAGCTTATTAATTATTTGTCAATTTCGCTCTCGTACTGAGATTTTTGGAATATTATCAATACCCACAAGATGATGGAACCAAAAAAAAAAAAAAAAAGGCTTTCAAGTTCAACGTGATCATTAAAATTATAATGTTTCATCACATACGCCAGCAAAATTAACTCTTAATTAACCCTTCTTGGCCGGCCAACGGAATTGCTCTGTCCTCTTTCGTTTTGAAATTAATACCAATTGTCTGTTGAATTAAAAAAATATGTATACATATAAAATCTTGTTCATTTGTGCCCAACGGCTTCTTGCTTTGGCTATTTGTGTGTAATTTCTTCTTCTTCATACATTGTTAAAAAGATGCCTTTTTCAAAGTTTGTGCAAAATTCAAATAAGTACAATGATTTTTTTTTTTTAATCTTTTTGTTTTGGTAAATTTTGGCTGACAAATTATTAGCAAAGGGCAATAATCAATGAGTAGACAAACTTGCACTTGCTCTGGTTAGCTTCAGCTTATTAATTAAGCCTACAGAAGCTGGGCAGTGTCTGTATTGCCTTAATTGACATCTAATTAAAAATAAGTGTATATATATATATATATATATTTTTTTTTTTTTTCAATAGGTTGCAATCTCAAGTCTACTAGTAAATTAAAAACGTACTTGTAGTGACATGGTGGTGCAAGAAAAATTCAATTGAATTTGATGTATTTTGTGCTTGGCGAATTCCGAAAAGTGAGTTGTAACTGATAATTGTTTCTATTTAATTCTCCGCCGGAATAAACGGCTCTTAATTGATTTTTTTAACTGTTTTTTCAAACTGCAAGTGGAATATTAAGTGGCAACCGTTGCTGAAAAGTTTGTAGACAATTGATTAAGGGATTTCATCAGTGCTTACCTAAGTTATGTGCTGATATTTGAAAAAAAAAGGTAGTTTTTTGACAAATGATACTAAATTTATTAAGGAGAAAAAAAAGAGAGAAGAAATGATACAAAAACACTCATTTGAAACGATACTCAGGGAAATTCCAAGCATTCTCATGCAAACTCTAACGAATTGAAATACACAATGCAAAAAGATACGTATAGTTAATAGCTGTTGGATAAGAATATGTAAGTATTTAATCGTAAATTTATATTACTATAAATATATGTGTTGTGGAAGATTATGAAAATGTGAGCACAGTTCAGGTCCGTCCAGCTCAAGCTGAAGCTCAGCTTTAGATAGATTCAAATTATTAACTAAAACTTCATTGCAGCCACAAATAATCAAACATAATTTATTTGAAACTCATGATTTGGTGCATATTTTATATTTTATTTTAGATTTCGCAATTATTAGAAATTATATCTTAAATCTTTCAATTAAATTATTTTTTTTTTAAAAAAAAAAGAAAATTCAAGCCTATGAAAGCTGGTCCCGAATGATCGTACAAATTCTTTGGTTTTAATGTATTTTACAATTTCAAGTTTATTCGCATATGGTGTGTCTTTATTATTTGACATTTCTAAAACATGGTGTATATTTTTACTGAATTTTGAATATGATACTACTAATACCTCCTACTCGATACCTTATAATACAACGAATGCTTATTCTCTCGGTAAATGAACTTCAACGAATTTACTTTTATAAGATATTTTTTTTTTAAGTAAAAGAATAGATAAGACTCATATATAATTTTTATATCTCACACTTTTCTTAGGATTCAAATTTGGGTGTCCAGTTGCCTAGCCTAATCAATTAAATAGAATTACTTAAAAACCACTCGATCAGATTCTTGAGAGCACTTCTACAAAAATATATATAATAAATAATAAATGATTAAAAGTTAATGAGAAAATAATACGGTGTCTATTAATTACATAACAACTCTAATTTACAGCGTGTTTATTGTTTAATGGCATAGAGTGACAAAATTTAACCCATTTGCAATAAAAGGGAGCATAACTTTTCAATATAGACCAATTGTACCTAAACCATTTCATCTAAGCACCTCAGTTAATGGGGGTCCGAGCTAGTCTCGATAGAATTTTGGGCTATATTACAAATTTATATATCTAGATTCTTAATAGATTGATATCAAATTATAGTATACCTATAAACTGTAGCAATTTGGAAAAAAAAAAACACCTCACTTCATGTGGTAAAATTTAAGCAAAAGCAAATTACATAAATGATCATTGCTTATAATTGAAAAATGTGGATGTTGTAACTTGTGATGTGCCAAACAGATAAAAATTGAGTGATGTTGCCATTTGAGACATGTTAATTCTTTTTTTAGATTTAAGAATGAAACGGATATCCATATCCATAAATTATCATTTCTTACACTACTTGATGTATATGAGATATTTTTCCTTATCATACGATTAATTCTTATCCTCACTATAAATGAACTTCAATGAATTTACTTCTACTAGAATATCAAAATAATACATAAAAAATTTAATTTGGAACGTGCGTAATTATGTAGAGTGTAATTATATACCCATTTATGTGAAAAGAGGGACCTTAATTTTTAAATGTAAATCAATTATAACTAAACCATTTCATCGAAACACCTCACTCATTTGATGTTGCAAAATTTAATGTAATTTCTCAAACCCATCGGGCAAAAAACGAATGAAGTAAATGATCATGCAATTGCTTAAATAAAGTGCTCATTTTGAACCAATTTTGGGGTTTGACGAATATGATGCATGAATATAAATTTTGTGCCCCGCGGGGGGAAGGGGGGGTGGTGTGACGTTGCGCTTTCGTGCCCCCCTCACCAACCCCAAAAAGTCCATGCCACCAATCACCTTGCTTCCACGTGGCAAGATCTTCACCATCTAAAACCATGAAAATCCAACGGCCGCGTGTTTCTTTCAACTAACCCGTCGGCCAACCCCACCAAACACTCAATGTCGCAACCCCCCACCCCTATTTAAAGCCCCCATTTTAGGTCTCCAAACTCAGGAATTTTCACCTAGCTTGAAAATTTCCCTTCCATCATCGTCACAGTCACATTTCCATGCAATAAATATATAATTGCCCCCACAAAAGATTTTCCTAGCTATTTTCTCTCCCACCCATCAGTACATTTACTTCTTATAACTAAAGAACAAAAAGTGAAAAAATGGAGCTGTCACATGAAACTTGCAATGGCATCAACAGCGCTAAGAATGGCGGTGCTTCGTCATTGGGGTTTTGCACAAGCACCGACCCTTTGAACTGGACCGTGGCGGCCGACTCATTGAAAGGAAGCCACCTTGATGAAGTGAAACGGATGGTTGATGAGTACAGGAGGCCGGTGGTGAAGCTCGGCGGCGAGTCCTTGACCATAGGTCAAGTGACTGCTATCGCAGGCCACGACTCTGGAGTCAAGGTGGAGCTAGCGGAGGCCGCCCGCGCCGGCGTCAAGGCCAGCAGCGATTGGGTCATGGACAGCATGATAAAAGGGACTGATAGTTATGGCGTCACCACAGGCTTTGGTGCAACTTCTCACCGGAGAACCAAGGAAGGTGGTGCTTTGCAAAAGGAGCTCATTAGGTACGTACTTAAATTGTTTACTTAATAGATACTTTTATCATTACATATATATATATATATATATATATGAATTAATTAATTTTTGTTAATTTTACATTTTGTGTATTGTTAGGTGGTTCTTAAGTTAACCGTTAATTCATAATTAGGTAAAAAGTTGGATGTGTTTGGAGGTGCACAGCCTTTTTCCCATCTAGCATTTAATAGAGTTAGCAAACCAACCCAACTGTTGAATGTCGAATAATAATAATAATAATAATAATAATAATTTTGTTTAACATTTTGAAATAAAATTATTATTTTACAAAAAGTTCTATCTCGAAATTAATTTCCATAAAGTTCTATCTCGAATTAATTTCCCATAAAGTTCTATCTCGAAAAGTATGAATAATGATCCTTTTCAAAAGATAGAAAGTATGAATAATGATTATAAGGCCCCATATACATATATATAATTGGACCCCATATATATATAAAATTTCATCGAAGGTACCGCGGCCGTGTTTTTTTAACTTTTTATGTTTCATTCTCCACCGCTGCTTTGAAACACTTAAAAATCAGAAATATCTTTGTCTAATTATTAATTACTCATAATTTTATTTTTGTTAAGAAGGTTTAGAATTTTACCACTATGGGGCATACCCAACCAAAGCTTTCACGTTGCCCCCAAATTTGGAGAAAAAGACATAATTTGCTAAATTAAAGCCGGGAAAGTGGCAAAAAGGAGTATTTAATATATTATTAGCCTCTACGGTTGGTTCATTTCAAGTTCACTAGTCATACGAGTTCGAATTTTTTAAAAAAAATTGTCGTTAAACAAATTAATATAGACTTTGTCCATCCCATCACCTTAAAAAATAAAAAAAATAAATCATATAAAATCATAGGAAATATATATCACTTGAAATTAACTATAGTAATTAGTTATTACTAAAAATAAAAATCCTAACCAAATATCTTTTTATGCAACAGTTTTAAGGGTGTTTTGTTATTATCTTTATTAATAATTTCGGATCCCAATCATATCACTGGATGCGATGCCCATTCCACGTCGTAATCAGTAATCCCATGTGTTACAAAGACATCACCAGCTAATAAGAGTTTTAAAAGCTTAAGTCAAATTAGTCAGAAAAAAAAATCACAGAAAAATCACGATTCTGAAGCTTGTAATGTCCCAGAAAAATACAAGTTGAGTGCATGTTACCATGTGAGATGTATTATTACCTTTTTATTATACGCGAGATCTGAATAAATAAATATTTAATACGTACAAATACAAGTCATAACTTTTATTTATTAGAAAACGAAAATCAAATCCCTCAAGGCATCTTAGCATTGTTGAAAGCAATCTTGATTATAATTAATTGCGCGGTCAACTTAGTGTCGGTATTAAGTCACACAACTCTGTCTTTGTTTGTTTTGTTTTGTTTTGTTTTTTTTACCCCGAAAATTCATTTTTAATTAGAATCAGGACCAGACTAAAAATTATTGGATTTAGTAGTTTAAATACCAAATAGACTAAAGCTTATTGGGCTTTTCACTTTTCAGGCCCAATGTTTTATTGCTAAATGAATAAAAAATTTGCTATAACATAACTGTTAGTTACTAATCTAGTTTCTGAATTTTTGTTTTGCCAGATTCTTGAATTCTGGAATTTTTGGCAATGGCACTGAATCAAGCCACACATTGCCTCACTCAGCAACAAGGGCAGCAATGCTGGTGAGAGTCAACACCTTGTTACAAGGATACTCAGGCATCAGGTTTGAGATCCTGGAAACCATTACCAAGTTCCTTAACCATAACATCACCCCATGCTTGCCGCTACGTGGCACGATCACCGCGTCGGGCGACCTGGTCCCACTCTCGTACATTGCGGGGCTTTTGACGGGCAGGCCCAACTCGAAGGCTGTCGGGCCCAACAGCCAAGTTCTCAACCCCACTGAGGCCTTCAACCTAGCTGGGGTCACCAGTGGATTTTTTGAATTGCAGCCTAAGGAAGGTCTTGCTCTAGTGAATGGTACAGCGGTTGGTTCGGGTTTAGCTGCCACGGTACTCTTTGAGGCTAACATATTAGCCATTATGTCTGAAGTTTTATCTGCAATTTTTGCGGAAGTGATGAATGGGAAACCTGAATTTACAGACCACTTGACACATAAGTTGAAGCACCATCCGGGACAAATTGAAGCTGCAGCTATTATGGAACACATTTTGGATGGCAGCTCTTATGTTAAAGCAGCACAAAAGTTGCATGAAATCGATCCTCTTCAAAAGCCAAAGCAAGACAGATATGCTCTTCGAACATCGCCTCAGTGGCTAGGCCCCCAGATTGAAGTGATCAGAGCAGCTACCAAAATGATTGAAAGAGAGATTAACTCCGTGAATGACAATCCATTGATAGATGTTTCAAGAAACAAGGCGCTCCATGGAGGCAATTTCCAGGGGACCCCAATTGGTGTGTCCATGGACAACACCCGTCTAGCCATTGCTTCAATTGGCAAGCTCATGTTTGCACAATTCTCTGAGCTTGTCAATGATTTCTACAACAATGGGTTGCCTTCAAATCTTTCTGGGGGACGCAATCCAAGCTTGGATTATGGATTCAAAGGTGCTGAAATTGCAATGGCATCATACTGTTCTGAACTCCAATTCCTTGCCAATCCTGTCACCAATCATGTCCAAAGTGCTGAGCAACACAACCAAGATGTGAACTCTTTAGGCCTCATTTCTTCTAGGAAAACTGCTGAAGCAGTAGACATATTGAAGCTTATGTCTTCAACTTTCTTAGTTGCTCTATGCCAAGCCATTGACTTGAGGCATTTGGAAGAGAATCTCAAGAACACAGTGAAGAACACGGTGAGTCAAGTTGCCAAGAGAGTCCTAACGATGGGAGTGAATGGAGAGCTTCACCCTTCAAGATTCTGCGAAAAGGACTTGATCAAAGTTGTTGACAGAGAATATATCTTTGCATACATTGATGATCCTTGCAGTGCAAGTTACCCATTGATGCAGAAGCTAAGGCAAGTGCTTGTTGATCATGCGTTGGCCAATGGAGACACAGAGAAGAATTCAACGACTTCAATTTTCCAAAAGATTGGAGCCTTTGAGGAGGAACTAAAGACCCTTTTGCCTAAAGAAGTCGAAAACACCAGAACTGAACTCGAGAGCGGAAATGCAGCCATCGCAAACAGGATCAAGGAATGCAGGTCCTATCCATTATACAAATTTGTGAGAGAAGAGCTTGGAACAAGTTTGTTGACTGGCGAAAAGGTTCGATCCCCAGGTGAAGAATTCGACAAAGTTTTCTCAGCAATGTGTGAAGGGAAGTTGATTGATCCTATGCTTGAGTGCTTGAAGGAGTGGAATGGTGCTCCTCTTCCTATTTGCTAGAATTAATGGTTTGATTAAGTACAGTTTTACGATACTGTCTTTTTTTTTTTTTCTTTCTTTTTCTCCTTCTTGTTCTTATGCTTTTACTTGCTATGTTGTGTACTCAACTTGAAACTGTCAATTCAATTGCTTTTTTGGTTTTTCTGTATTTGGAGAATTTGGGACAAGAACAAATGTAATGTTGATAACAAGTTCTTATAGTGATTGAATGTTGAAGTTATTTCAGTTCAAGTTGAATTAATGAAATATGAAGAACTATTTCTGTTGATTTCTAACGGCATATTTTTCAATAATAATAATAAGAATACAAAAATAATTATAACCTTCCCTTAGAAAGGGAGTAAAGTACAGTAACAGGACTGCAGATGGCTATTTGTTCAATTAACAATCAAAATTAGAATTATAATGATAAAAAAAAATGATAATTAGAATTCTAATTAACAGATTTCAAGGTGGTGACTCGACTTTTTTTTGGTTTTAAATAAAACTTGTCATTGGACAGAAATAAGAGAACATTTAAAGGCATTGTTTGTTAAATAATATACAAACATATGTATACGCCAAATCCCTTCCTAATTTCAGTAATGAACACCAAATCTGTTTGAATATTACGTACTCATTAATCATCGAGCACTATAATGAAGCTTTCTAAACAAAGTTCCCACAAATTGATAAGAAAAACTCCAAAATTTCTTGTTTCTTTTATATTTTGAAAGGAAAAGCTTATGTAAACTAAACCCATCAAAAGGGCAAAAAAGTAAAATAAAGACTTTATCGATTTGAAGAACTAACGTTTACTTTTCATATTAGATTAAGAATCCTGAGCAGCGAGAATCATGAGAGTGGAAGTGGGAGTAAGTTGTTTACTTACACTAAAATGAGAGTGTGGAACAAAAATCAGAATCTTATTTATGTGTTTACATTGTCTTGGATTGGGAGTGGATAGTTTGAAATTATAATTTTATCCTTATTTAAAAAATCATAATTTTTCGTTATAATATTAATAAAAAATTATATTTTAATAAAAAATATATTTATAAAATAAACTATTTATTTTATTATTAATTTTAATTATATAACTTAAAAATAATTATTAATATTTTTAATTATGTAAATTAAAAATTATTGATAAGAGCAATACAAATGAAATATTATTATTAATAATATAGTATAAAATTAATTTTTTTAAGAAACTATTTATTATTATTAATTATTATAGTAAATAAATATAATATTATTAAATTAAATAAATATAATAATAATATATTTTCAAATAAAAATAGTATATACTATATTATTAATTCTTTATGAATATAATAATATTTTATTTAATAAATTTAATATTATTAAATAATATAATGTTATTTTATTTTAATAAATATAAATAATATTAATAAAATAGATAAAAAAAAGAGATAGGAATAAATTTTTTTTATGAAAATAAAAATTTCACTCCATATTTAAAAAATAAATGAGATTCACATATTTCTACTCTCACTTTTTCTTTTAAATAAGTAAATAAATACTAAGTAAAAGATTAACATTCCTCGTTCCGATATCAGTAAGTAAACAAGACCAATAAGAAGCAAACGAGTCGAGTGGGGGTAGTTGGTGGCGGCTGTGACATTTTACCAACGATGCCCTTCGACAAGTCACTATAAACTTCCTACCAACCCAACGAAGTGAATCCCGGTTGAACCAACTGAGATCTCGTATTTGAACTGAACTTGTTAGTTGATCTCTTTGCGAAATCTTTGTATCGATGGCGTGCGAGGGGATCTTGTTGGGCATGGGAAATCCACTTCTTGACATTTCAGCGGTTGTTGACGAAGAGTTATTGAAAAAGTAAGCTTGCCCATTTCATTCATTTGTAGTTTTGTCTTCTATGTTGATGAAAAATTTGAGCTTTTGTTATTTGCTTAGAGTTTCTTCTGCTTGGTTTTGTTATTTTAGATATTGGGTTGTTCTTAGTTTTGGGATCTGGTGTTGTGACTATAATGAATCTGGTCCTGCTTAAGGAAAAGGAAAAAAAAAAGATTTTAACTTTTGAATGTACTAGACCAGAGCTTGTAGTGTGTGACTGCTTTTTCTGTGGAATTTTGTGATTCATTTTGTTTTAAGTGATTGTTTTACTGTTTGTAGTATGTGACTGCTTTTTCTGTGGAATTTTGTGATTCATTTTGTTTAAGTGATTGTTTTATTGTTTTGTTTTGCAAATGTAGTTAGTGCTCTACTCTTGGATTTATCATTTGACATTTGAAGTTAATTTGGTTGTTAACAGATATGACATCAAGTTGAACAATGCTATTCTTGCTGAAGACAAGCACTTGCCCATGTAAGTTGCTTTTCCTGCCTTTGGATAATCTGTTTTGGCAGTTTAGTTTAACTACACCGGGATGCTATGGCATCAAGAAGATGTCATTTCAAAGAGAATGATCTTATGTGGTCAATTGGGATTGACATTTTCTTTTAACTAGTTTGACTGGTTTATTATGAGAACATCACTTAAGACATGAATTTACTCATTAGATGGTGGTACATTTTGAACCTTTTTGATAGCATATTTTTGAACCTTTCTGATAGCATACTGTTATGTGGTGAACTGATTTAATGCGGATTGGTTTTTGAAGGTATGATGAATTAGCTTCCAAAGACACTGTGGAGTATATTGCCGGAGGTAATGTGGGGACTTCTTTGATTTTTTCCTTTAATGATGCCATCTCATATAATGCTCTGCCTTCCAAGCATAACATGATTCAGGTTTTTGTTATTTACTGGTTATTTCAACTGATGTACTTTGCTTTATTGTTAATTTTAGGTGCTACACAAAATTCAATCAGAGTTTCCCAGGTTTGTTTTGCACGTTAAAATGTCTTTTGTTTTAGCTGAACTTCTACGATCAAGAACTCATCAGTTTTGGGGATCCTGCAGTGGATGCTCCAAATTCCTGGTGCTACTAGTTACATTGGCTGCATTGGAAAGGATAAGTTTGGAGAGGAGATGAAGAAAAACTCAACAGCTGCTGGTGTCAATGTAGGTTTCTCTACATTTTTCCCAAGGGTTGAGTTTTTTTCATTTTGTCTTTGAAATTTAATGATGATATGTAATTAGGTAAAATACTATGAGGATGAATCTGCACCAACAGGGACATGTGCTGTTTGTGTTGTTGGTGGTGAGAGGTAAGTTCTGCCTGCTCCGAAACCTTTTGCTTTTTGAGTTTTGAGGGATTATTGCTTATATTATTTCTTTTTCTTTTTCCCATTCACACTATGTTACCATACGTTATTCTCCTTTTTGAATTCATAGAAATCCCTATTGCCCCTTGTATCTTTTTTATTTTTATTGCTTCTGACATTCTATCAAGAGTACCAAGTTTATTAGTTCTTTTGAGAAGATGGTCTAATACATGTGCACTGATCATATTTCCTAGCTCTTTAATATAAGTTGTTTATGTCCCAGTTCACAAAAGCATGCCATGCAAAACTCTCTGTTAAAACCAAACTTGCATGTAAAAGTAGTAAATAGGTACAAGGTTCTATCAGCACGATTGTTTTCTGACTTGAATCTATAACAGAGGAGATATTGTTTTTAAAAGCATAATCGGGGTTTGCCATTACATACCATGAAAAAATAAAAATAAAAATCCTTTCTCTATGTTGTCCTCAATTTGTTCTCAACTGATAATGAGCTACAATTTGCTTGGCTAAGAGTATTGAGACAAATGTTTGCACAGGTCACTTGTGGCCAACTTGTCAGCTGCAAATTGTTACAAATCTGAGCACTTGAAGAGACCTGAGATATGGTCAATAGGTATGCGTATTGCTTTGTTGCTACAACATTCAACTCTTGTGCAGTTCTTCTCTATTATACCATTTAGATCAGAATTAACCTTGAATAAATTCTGATCTGAGCAGTTGAAAAGGCAAAATATTACTACATTGCTGGGTTTTTCCTTACTGTGTCTCCTGAGTCCATTCAAATGGTTGCTGAACATGCTGCTGCTAAGAACAAGGTAAAACGATATAATTTTTTAATTTTTACAATTTTTTTTTTCAAGTGTTTTAGAATCCTAGTCATGCATTTGCAGGTCTTCATGATGAACCTTTCTGCTCCATTTATCTGCGAGTTCTTCAGGGAACCACAGGAGAAAGCACTACCGTAAGCTTCATGATGAACCTTTGCTTGTAATGTTATTTACTAGTATGTCTCTGATGTGCTTTTTGTGTACAGGTATATGGACTATGTGTTTGGAAATGAGACCGAAGCTAGAACCTTCGCAAAGGTTCATGGCTGGGAGGTAATACTATCTTAGTGTTTGGTTTGTTCAATCTCAGAACTCAATTTTTTCCACCCCAGTTGGAACTTAGGTGATATTTTTATTGTCAGACTGATAATGTCGAGGAGATTGCTCTGAAGATTTCTCAGTGGCCCAAGGCATCAGGAGCACACAAGAGGATCACTGTTATCACCCAAGGTGCTGACCCTGTTGTGGTTGCTGAAGATGGGAAGGTGAAATTATTCCCTGTGATCTTGCTACCCAAGGAAAAGTTGGTTGATACTAATGGAGCAGGTATGTATCTCAAATAATGATCTTTTATGCACGTTAAGCCTTTTACCATAGCGATTCACAAAATGGCTCTGCCAAATGCGTCCTTGCATTTGAATTCATAATGTTCTAGTTAGTTCCTGTTGTTCTTACTGCATCTTTCATCCCACTGGGAAGGTGAAACTTGCATGAGCTCACAAAAGAATTTATTTTTTCTCTTTTCTTGAAGGTCATAAAAGAATTTATTGATGCCTTTTGCAAATCAATTGTATGGATAATTAATTTAAATATTTGGTAGTAATTATTTATAGATGGGGGCATCCTTAGTGAGTTTGACAAGGCTTACATATTAAAGTTTATTGGGAGTTGTGTGATATGCTTTGTTATTCTTTTGCTTTCTTGTGGTTAATTTGGATAATTTCCAAGCTCTGCAGCCATAAAACTAAGGCAGCGTTTATTTTTTCGTCTGAAATCTGAATAGACCTGAATTAGTCTGAATTCTAAATAGAGCTAAATGTCTGAATTTGAATGATATGTTTGTTTTTTTATTTGAATCATTAAAAATAAAAATAAAGTTGTTTTTTTTTTAATTTAAAAAATCTGAAAATTAATATTTTTACATTTTTACCCTTACAAATTATAAATGTTAAACAAATAATAAATATCTCAAAGAATATAAATATACAAATTATAAATGTTAAACAAATAATAAACATCTCAAAGATTATAAATAAGATAATATATTATTTACATAAATCATATTCAATTGAATACAACTCTTTAATATTCTATGTTATATATGTTAATAAATTTTATTATAGTTTATGATGTTTTTATATGAAAAATATTCATAAAAAATTATGAAGCTAAATATTATAATTTGAAGAAAATAAAAAGATAAAAAATAATAATAGTCCACCACTATATATTATCACAAGTTCTACAGAGATGGGTAATGATGCTAATCATTAAATTTTATTTAGGTAATGATGAAAATTAATTAATTAGATAGGGATATTTTGAAGAATATTTTTTAATGATATCATTCAAACTTTTTAGATTAAACAAAAAGCTAAAAAAATTAGCTTAATAACTTAATTGCTAAAAATTTTCATTAAGTTGAAAAAACAATCAGACTTAATGACTTAACTGATTAAGTCAATTAAATTATTGAGTCAAAAAAACAAACGGCCCCTAAGTGTAGGAACATATGTCGTAGATAGAGTACGTGACTTATTTCATATGTGCTATTGTGAAATCCACTATTGTGAAATCCATGGTTCAGTTTATGTCATCTTTTAAATCTGCCAACCTATGTTTCACCCCTCCTCCCATTCTCAGCCAGACAACAATCCGTCCAAGTGGGGAAAAAGTGTGAAAAAAAAAATTTGACAGGGAGATGCAAAGTTGTGGTGCAAATTATTACAAGAATTAATACCCTAAGTTCCAATAATATCCAGTAAATTAATCTATCAATATCTTATTCTAGAATTTATTAGGCATGTCAGAATGACAAAATCAAGGATATTAGAAACATTGTTGGAATTAGTCATCATTTCGGTCTTCTGCCAACTAATGATAATTCTTTTAACTTTTGTGTCAGGGGACGCATTTGTTGGAGGATTTTTGTCACAGTTGGTTCAAGAGAAGCCAGTGGAAGATTGTGTGAGAGCTGGTTGCTATGCGGCAAATGTTGTAATCCAAAGGTCAGGCTGCACTTACCCCCCAAAGCCTGAATTCAATTAGGCTGATTCTTCATTGCCAGAATCCCTTGCGGCTTCTGCTAGAGTCAGTTTCTTCCGCTGTTTCTTCATTTTTCGAACTTGATCAAAGGGGCCTGTATTGTTTGTTCCCGGACCCATATATCTATGGGATCAAGGAGTTATTCCAATGTTGAATTTGTTTGTGATACTTGATCCACCATGTGGATAAGAATACGTGACATTTACTTGCAGAGGCAATGGATTTTCCATTTGAATACCTAAAATGGCAAACCAGGTGTGGTTTTCTGTTATTCTTATTTTGTCCGTACATTCTCTCGGTCAGAATTTGGTTGTTATGCTAGGCCAATAAATCTCATCTCATTTCCCAGATACAATTCCGATTATGTGAAGTGATCATCAAAAAATTAAGAAAGGATAGTACTGGATGAATTAGATATATGTATTTTTTTTAATTGTTTTTCACTTCTTTGAACTTAAAGCAAATTTGAAATTGCCAATTAAAACCCTTGGTAACACTAGCTGCTGGGTTACTGGCTGCTTGCCTAGCTGAGCATAATGAAATGAACGAAATAAAAATAGAATGAGGGAAAAAGGGAAGCTTGCATTGACGGATTCTCGAGTGAATTTCTGCAAGAGTAATGCTGGTGATCCCAATTGTTATTCTAGTATTTCAAGTCTACATCTTAATCCTAATTAGCACATTAATGACTAAACTAGATGCGACAGCTTACATTACACGTAATTGCCGCAGAAGAGAGAACAATGAAAAATCCCCAGCACCTTTTGGGCAAAGAGAGATGAATTTGGCTCATTGGCAATCCAATTCTCTCAGCACCTATGCCAGCAGGGTTTTGAACGCTAGAATTTTTATTTTCAACATGAAATTTTACTATCTTAATTGATGACATCTAGATAAGGAAGTGAATATTTTTAAAATTGAGATATAAACTTTGTATATGGTTGATTTTGTAAAGTGACATTATCATCGTTTAATAAATGTTAAAATAATTATCGACTTTATCATTTATGGTCCTGTATAGTTAATTCGTCTATAATGGTCATTTGAAACGAAACTTTCTAAGAGAACCAATGAACAATTCATAGTAATAATAATAATAATAAATAAATAAATAAATAAGCTTGGATATGTAAAATCTCTACTTAGTTATTGCAACTACATGATGTACAACAGACAGAAACTTGACAGCACAGTACAAGCACCCAACTTGGCTCTGCATCTTAAATCATCCAACTTTCCTCACTAGGAATCAAAATTACACGGTAATCTTCATTAACTAATTATCAAGCTTGATGATCTTCTATCTCGTTGAGAGCTAACAAAGTAAAGAATGCTCCTAAAGATGCTCTCGTTGCAAGGAATCCGAAGTTTTGAGCCAGTGGCAAATTCAAACACCTCTTCAGCTCTATCAAGCAATGCCTTGAAGAGAGGATGCTCAAGTAAACTGACCTTGATCACAAATCTTTTGCATTCTTCCCCTACATACACTACTACATGACCTTTAGGTACATCTTTTGGGATTGAGTACTTTTCATCAGCTCCTTTAAAACAACACCACATTTTCGATTCTTCGATATGTTTCCAAGCTGCATTCCTAAGAGCCCTAATGCAGATTTTTCGACATTTTTGACAGCATCGATACAAGAACTCCCTCTTCATTATCTTCTTTGTTGCGCTGGAAACAGACAGATAGACAGACCGAGGTGTCGCGTCTTCTAGTGAAAGTTTTATGGATAGAGAAGCAAGAGTGGCTTGTATTTATACCTGTCCATGCAAGTCAAAATCTATTGCTGAATATACTTTTAGAGTCATTTAAGAACTTGAAAAGTTATTTGGATTGTGTGAGCTAATTAAGCAAGAGCTTGACAATAGAGACAAGATACTGTAAATAAATTTGATTAATTATTATACCATGACACAAATGTGTACGAAAATACACGTTGTTAGAGTTATTTTAACATAAATTCTTAAAAATTATGTGCCCCACTCGGGGATAAGATATTGAAGAAATCTCGCCGGTCGGATAAAGTGTTGATGATGAGTAATTAATATAAAAATTTGTACAAGTTGCATGCATGGAAACCAATTAGATGATTATGAGAATATATTTCAAATTAAGCATTTGATATCTACATATAATTGTTTTTTTGTTTAGTTTGTGTTGTAATTTTTTTAATCACTAGATTTGTGAAAATTAGGGTGCATATGCCGTGAGAAGTGAAGGCAGAAAGCATCTGGTGATATGCTAGAATATATTCTGAATTATGGGCATCAAATGAGGGAACTAACGAAGAGCTAAAAGATAAAATTGTTTACACATGAAAGCAATTGATGAACTCCCAAACTATCAGAAATGAGAAAAAATAATAATAATCTCTATCATCGTGGAAGAAATTGATACTTATAAAACACGTTTTCTCAAACGTCAGTGTTTTAGTATTTATATGACATGGGTATCAAACTAGTTAAGCTTGTGATAGTAAAACAGTCATGCATGTTGATGTTGGCATCAAATGGAAAGTTTTGATTTATACATAAAAGAGTGCCTGAGTGGTAAAGTTATAAAAATTAACTATATGATGAATTTTGGAGAAGCCTGATACTTGGATACATGTTAGATGGACAAAGATATATTCTCACCTTATCAATTAGATTTGTATTTATCCTTGACCTAGTTGATTGAATTGATTGCATGATATGATCATGAGAAGTTAGCCTCAGGTTCTCATTTCAAATCTTCCTCACAAGTCACATCCAAATTAATCTAAGGTCTTTTATATGGTTAGTATAAAAAATGACAAGGTCTTGAAATCTTCTGAGCTTCTAAAGATATGATATAAAGCACGAGTTAGCTAGGTCCACTCAATGCATCTGTGAAGTAAACTAGAGTGAGCTAAGAAAGCATGCACTCAGCCCACAGATTTGATTTGGGACAAAGCTTTTATTCGTTTTGTTTTTCCTCCTCATTCGGTTAGGTAAGCTGGACTGGAATATGAGGAGATTAAGTGATCCTCGATCAACAAGATCGCAAGACACACCAATCAAATAAACAGCCAACGGATTTGCAAACAGATATGTCATCTCAAATCTCAATCAATAGAGACATATTGCACGTTGATATTTTTTGAATATCTTCATCATTCTCTTTACTGTAGCTAGAGGCAAATTAAAGGCCACATTCGCTGCATGCATGGGGCGTTATTTATGTTTCCTCGTTTCCATATCACTGGCCCGGGCCCCTTTCATTTTCTTCGACACACACCAACCTTCTTTTTTTATTCTTTCTTGAAGGGTCGACACACACCAACTTGGTTTCAAATCTTGCTGCTGGTTTTCTGTATTTCATGAGGCGATCACTTGGAGATCTTATTGGAGGAAATGAATAAGTGAATAACACGATGATATAACTCAAATATTTTAGAGCCTCCGATTAAGAATTGCAAGAAAGCCGGGTCAGGGCTTGGGCTTCAAGTGTGATGGTCCACTCCTGGTTGGGCCTGGACGAAAGTCTGACAAAAAAAGATAAAAGATTTGAGTGAAGCTTCGAACACCCCTGTAAATTTCTTTAAAACACCCCCATTTTTTCGTTTTTTAATCTCTTTCTTTAATGAATTTACAGCAAAGGACATAAGTTTTCAATGAAATTTTAATTAAAATCACTTAAATTTAAAATCAAATTTTAATTAAAATTTCACTATCATTTAGAATAAATTAATTAAATTGCAAACACGCTTTTCATAATAAAAATATTAGTATTAGGTAATATATTTCTTCATTGTTTTAAAACTATTTTGATTTTACCTAAAAAATTAATAACATCATATATGAGAATTAAAAAATAGCTAGGATTTATGATTTGTAAATACAATTTAGTTTGATTAAATTCATATTTGTCTTTTATTTAGTTTCTAGTAACAAGAGAACCATGATAACAAAAGAAAGGGGTATGACAAGCATTATTCCTAAAATTTCGATTGAGAATTTAAAATTCATAGACTTAAATAAAAAGTCATGTGACACATGTATTACAAAATTATTATTAAAAAATATGCCAATCAATCAATTGAGGATAGTTTATGGCACGAAATGTAAAAAAAATTATAATTTGAAATTGCTTTGAGATGCAAATACTAAAAAAAAAATCACTAAAAATAGTAACAACTATAATAAAAATAATAAAATTATTATGAAAAATACTAATAACAATAATAATGAAGATGACAGCAACAATAATAATATCAATAATATATTTAATCGGCTAGTAACTGAAATGTTGTTTATAAATATGTATGCGACCGACTTCTCATACATATGCGGAAAGACAAGACATCATGTCATTTTTAAAATCCATACAAACGACATAAGTAAACAATATATGCCGGCGCATGCTCTAGATAACTCGTCGTTTACATTTTCAGAAAAACGGCTCGTCATTAGCCAAATAGACACTAGGATGATTTTATGGAGACACTCTTTATCAGAAAACGACACGTCATCTTCAAAATTGAATTCCAAATGATTTTAATACAAGTAAGAGATTGTTTGTTTTTTTAACAGTTACATAGAATAAGAACGATTACGTTTGAGTTCTAATTTGAGTCTCAAATACTAGCCTAATTAAGTGATGAATTTTATATTTTATAAAGTTACTTATTTACCACCCAATAGATGGTTACCAAATTTTAATAGTAACTATAATAACAATTCCAATAACAACTACAACCATTAATTATAATTAAAATTGTAATTACGATTATAGTAATATAATAAGATCATAAATTTCGGGCATGTAAATATAATGATGTACCATAATGTTGTATACTTGAAATCCACAAATTTTATTTTATTTTTTCATATTTTTTGTATATGAAATTCTATATTTAAGAGAAAACTAAGTCATTTAACGTATTTATTCAAAAAATTATTATTAAAAAATATGCTAATCAATCAATTGGGGGTAGTTTCTGGAGCGAAATGTAAAAAAAAATACATTAAAAATCTCTTTGAGATACATATATTAAAAAAATAAAAATAATAACGATGATAATAGACAATAACAACAATAACAACATCAATAGCATATTTAATCGGCACACAGGTGATAGATGACAAATCGTTTAACCGAACAACACATCTTTCCTTTGTTATTAAATTAGACGTCCTATCGTTTCCCATATTCATGCAGCCGATATGCATAAATAGTATTCGTTTTCATTTACATTTTCATAAAAAAGATGCATTGTTAGCCAAAGAGGCACTAGGACGACTTTATGGGCATTGTATTGATCGGAAAATGATACGTCATCTTCGAAGTCAAATTCCAAATAATTTTAATACAAGTAAGAAATTGTTTATTTTTTAACAGTTATATCTTACATGGAATAAGAATATTATGTTTGAGTTCTAATTTGACTCCCAAATACTAATCTAATTAGGTGATAAATTTCATAATTTATAAAATTACTTATTTACTATCCAATATATGGGTTACCAAAATTTAATAGTAATTATAATAACAATTCTAATCGCAACTACAACCATTAATTACAATTAAAACTGTAATTACAACTATAGTAATCTAACCAGATCATAAATTTTGGGCATGTAAATATACCATTGTGCCATAATGTTGGAGACTTGTAATCCACAAACTTTATGTTTTTTTTTTTTCATATTTTCTGTAAATGAAATTCATACTTAAGAGAAAACTAAGTCATTTGACATATTTATTAGGAAAATTATTATTAAAAAATATGCTAATCGATCAGCTGGAAATAGTATCTGCCATGAAATGTGGAAATAGTATCTATCGTGAAATATAGAAAAACTTGTAGTTTGAAATCCCTTTGAGATACAACTATAAAAAAAAAAAATAGTAAAAATGACAATAAAATAATAATATTATTATGAAAAGTACTAATAACAATAATAACGAAGATGACATCAACAACAACAACAACAACAATAATAGATTTAATACGCACATAGGTGGTGATGACAAGTTGTTTATGAATATGTAAAAGAACGACACATCTTACATTTAATATTAAAGAAGACGTCATGGCGTTTCCTTTATTCATGCAGCCAACATGAGAAAATAGTATGCCCGGACGCATGCTGTAGATGAGTCGTCATTTTGTTTTCGATACAAATGACATGTTGTTAGGCAAATAAATGTTAGGATGACTTTACGGGGCATGCTTGATTAGAAAATGACACGTTATCTCAAAGCTAAATTCCAAATGGTTTTAATACAAGTAAGGGATTATTTGTTTTTTAACAGTTACATGAAATAAGAACTATTACATTTGAGTTCCAAATATTGACCTAATTAGGTGATTGAATTTTATAATTTATAAAACTATTTATTTACCATCTAATAGATGGGTTACCGAATTTTAATATTAATTATAATAACAATTCCAATCACAACTACAACTATTAATTACAATTAAAATAGTAATTATGATTATAGTAATATAGCAAGATCATAAATTTTGAGCATGTAAATATACCGCCGTATCATAATGTTGCAAACTTGTAATCCACAAACTTTATTTTTTTTCATATTTTTTTGTATATGAAATTCTATATTTAAGAGGAAACTAAATTATGTAACATATTTGTTCAAAGAATTATTACTAAAAAATATGCTAATCAATTAGTTGGGAATAGTTTTTTGGCGCGAAATGTAGAAAAAGATACAGTTTGAAATCCTTTTGAAATACAAATATTAAAAAAATACTAAAAATAGTAACAACGATAATAAAAATAATAATATTTTTTTGAAAAATGCTAATAACAATAACAATGAAGATGACGATAGCAATAACAACAACAACAAAATAATAATATATTTAATCGGCACACAATTGGTAGATGACTAGTCGTTTGTGAATCTATAACCGAACAACACGTCTTACATTGAATATTAAAGAAGATGTCATGGCATTTCTTCTATCCATGCAGCAAGACATGCGAAAATAGATGACTCGCGTTTAGGTTTTCATACAAACAATACGTTGTTAGCCAAATATGCACTACGATGACTTTACGGCAATTACTAAGTTGCTGCGATTGTAAGGTACAAAAGCAGCAACTTAGGGGGCTCTTAACTTTACAAGGACTCTATTGATTAGAAAACAATGCATCATCTTCGAAGTCAAATTCCAAATGATTTTAGTACAAGTAAGAGATTGTTTGTTTGTTTTTAATAGCTACATGGAATAAGAACCATTGTATTTGAGTTCTAATTTGAATGGAATAAGAACTATTGCATTTGAGTTCTAATTTGAACCATTACATGAAATAAGAATCATTATATTTGAGTTCTAGTTTGAGTCCTAAATACTGACCTAATTAGTTAATGAATTTTATAATTTATAAAATTACTTATTTACCATCTAATAGATAGGTTACAGAATTTTAATACTAATTACAATAACAATTCTAATCACAACTACAACTATTAATTACAATTAAAACTATAATTACAATTATAGTAATATACCAAGATCATAAATATCGGACATGTAAATATACCGCTGTACCATAATGTTGCAGACTTGTAATCCACAAACTTTATTTTTCATATTTTTTGTATATAAAATTCTATATTTAAGAGAAAACTAGGTTATGTGACATATTTATTCAAAAATATTATTAAAAAAATGCAAATAAATCAATTGGGGATAGTTTCTGGCGTGAAATGTCAAAAAAATACAATTTGAAATCCCTTTGAGATACAAATATTAAAAAAACACTATAAATAGTAACAACGATGATGACGATGATGATAATAATAAAATTTAATTGGCAATCAGGTGGTTGACGACGAGTTGTTTATGACTATTTGGTTGAACAACACGTCTTACCTTTTTTATTAAAGAATACTTCGTGTATTTTCCTGTATCTATGTAGCCGACATGCGTAAATAGTATGTGCCAGCGCATATTGTAGATGACTCATCATTTATTTTTTAAAACAAATGAGGAGTTGTTAGCCAAATAGGCACTAGGATGTCTTTATGGGGGCACTTTTGATTAGAAAACAACATGTCATCTTCAATGTCGAATTCCAAATGATTTTTATACAAGTATAAGTATGCTTTTGTAACAATTACATGGATTAAGGATCATTATATTTGAGTTCTAATTTGAGTCTCAAATACGGACCTAATTAAGCGATGAATTTATAATTTATAAATTACTTGTTTACCATCCAATAGATGGGTTACCGAATTTTAATAATAATTATAACAACAATTTCAATCACAACTACAACCATTAATTACAACTACAGTTGTAATTATGATTATAGTAATATAACAAGATTATAAATATCGGCATGTGAATATACCATTGTACCATAATATTGTAAACTTGAAATCCAGAATATTTCATATTTTTTATATGAAATTCTATATTTAAGAGAAAACTAAGTCATTTGACATTTTTTTCTTAAAATTATTATAAAAAAATATATTAGCCATCAACTAGGGATAGTTTCTAGCGCAAAATGTAGAAAAAATAAAGTTTGACGTCCCTTTGAGATACAATTATTAAAAAATAAAATACTAAAAATAATAACGAAGATAACAAAATTGATAATATTATTATGAAAACTACTAATAAAGTAGTAATGACGACGACGACGATGACGATGACGATAACAATAACAACAACAATAATAATAATAATAATAATAATAATAATAATAATTACTACTACTACAAGAATAAGAATAAGAATAATAATAATAATATAATAATAGTATTTTAATTGAAAATAAAAATAAAATTATAAAATTTAGATAAAATAAAATGGAGACTCAAGGAATAGACACTTAATTTCCAACTCTATAGAATTAAATTTTCATTCCTTAATTAAAAAACACGTGAGCTTCACATATTTCACTTCTATTCTCGCTTCCATCGTTAATAACTAAATATTATCTATCATTCCCATTCCGAATTCCCTAACCCCACGTGTGAACACACCATCACTGTATGTAATGCTATATCCATGATGATCACTGTTGAGAGAGCAGCACAGATAGAGAAAAAGATCCACCGTCCACCTGGCAAACTGGGCTGAGAGGAGAGGATTGAAGTGGAGGTTTGCGAGTTTGACTTGGCTTTGTACTTGGAAACTGAGGAAACGGCTACGTATATATATACACTTGGCATGCATATGCAGACCACCCATGCAATGAGTTGGCGGATGATCTTTATACTTACTAATTTATTTCTTTGACTGTTAATACATATACACTTGTTAATTATTTATATATGTTTAAACTTCTTAAACTCATTTTTGCATTTTCTCTTTCTGCATCTCCATGGCCATCTCTTTAGTACTAACCAAACCCTCATTAATTCCAACAAAACACATATTTTCCACCAACAAATTGTACCAACAAAATGACACAGTTTCTGTTAATCCAATATTGAAACCCTGCAGTTCTCTCAGAACCGACAACAACAATATCAGTCTTTCAAACAACCACAGGCTTTCTTGGCAAAAGGAACTCAAAGAAGCCTTCAAGGATCAACTATCTGATCATGATGATTATACAAACGACAATTCGTTTCAAGAGTTGGTTGACAAACGATGTGTGGACAATATTAGGATGCTGATAGTGGATGCAGTGCAAAATGCAAAGGCAGGGCACCCTGGCATGGCCCTTGGGATGGCTGAAGTGGGGTATGTCTTGTACAGGCATGCTATGAAGTATAATCCGAGAAATCCTAAATGGTTTAACAGAGACAGGTTTGTTTTGAGTGCTGGCCATGGCTGTTTGCTTCAGTATGTTTGCCTTCATCTCGCTGGCTTTCAGTCTGTTCAGGTAAGTAACTTATGCCGTGTGTCCATTAGATACACTGACAGTGTATGATTGAAATTTAATTAATTTTATATTCTTATCTATTAATCAAACATTCACCTGTGTATATACAATAGAAGCTCAGATCATGGGAGAATTCTAACGTGTATTTTGTAGAGAATCATAAGGGAATCTTAGTTTAGATGACTGAAATTTTTTATCAGGAGTTTTAGTTTTGTATATATTTGTTTTAAAAATTAGTTGTCAATTTGATTGCATGTGTTCAATTATAGCATCCTTAATTTATTCAGCTAGAAGACCTGAAACAATTGTGCAAGATGGGAAGCAGGACACCGGGTCATCCTGAGAATGTGGTGACGGAAGGCATTGAAGTGACAACAGGTACAAATTTTTAAAAGAAATGATTGTTAAGAATAGAGTTTTGGATGAGGAATTACCTAGCATATACATGCTGATATTTAGGCCAAAATATGATCATTGAATATATCACTAGAAATTATTACGATCTCATATTTATTATATCTGCTGAATACTTTTGAGATTTTTGGGTCTTGTGTGCACTAATATCACCAAATTGTAGAGGTTAATTTGCAGATGTTTATACGTAATTGAAATTGTTGCTTAATTAACATCTCTGGCCTGCTGTCATCATATACTCACTTGGTTCTGTTAATTAAATTTAATAGGCCCTCTTGGACAAGGTGTAGCAAATGCAGTTGGTCTTGCCTTAGCAGAGGCTCACTTGGCAGCTAGATTCAATAAGCCCGATGCTGTTATTGTGGACCATCGAACGTAAGCTAATTAAGCGCGTAATCTAAATGATTTTTAGCTATGTGCGTAAGTTGGAATATGAATTGACAATTAACATACTAGTTATCAAATTATTTTTTCTGCACAGGTATTGTATTATGGGTGATGGATGTGCCATGGAAGGAATATCACATGAAGCTGCTTCTTTGGCTGCTCATTGGAAGCTCAACAAGCTTACGCTGATTTATGATGATAATCACAACACCATTGATGGACCAACGAGTCTCGTACTTTCTGAAGATATATCTGCACGATTCAAAGCACTTGGTTGGAATACAATTACAGTAGAGAATATACACGACGATTTGAGTTCATTCAAAGGAGCACTTATGGCTGCTGCTAATGAGACTAAAAGGCCAACTTTCATCAGGGTTTGTGCTTTTATTTATCGTGCATATAGTCTGCAAATTTGTTATTTTGTTAAATTGGAGGTCTTTATTTAGTCTAAAGTATAGTGCTAAAGAAATTTTGGAAAGTCATGATACATCAGCTGATAATATTTGATCCATTGAACATTTCAGGTGAAGACTCTGATAGGCAAATTATCTGCAAAAGAAGGAACATCTAAAGCTCATCATGGTGCCTTTGATGAAGACGAGGTGAAGAAAATGAGAGAGAAAGTTAACTGGGCTGATCGCGATCAATTCCATGTCATTCCTATGGTTTACAGGTTAAAAAAATTGGAATTGTGAAGTATATCAATTTATTTCAACACCAGGAATCCAAAAAGAAAAGAAAACACAATTCAGTTTCCAATTGAATAGAAATTATTGTAAAGTTTTTCTGTATAATCTGCTGCAGAGAGATGCAAATTCAAACAGACCATGGAGAAACACTGGAAAAGGAGTGGCACAATAAGCTGTATAACTACCGAAGCAAATATCCACAGGAGGGGGCAGAATTGGATCTTCTCCTCAACGGTGGTCTGCTTCCTGGATGGGAAAATGCATTGCCGGTAATTGTTTCATCTATATGAGATAATTTATTTTAATTTCTGGGGTAGCCTAAATCCTGAGGCAGAGTGAAAGCTAGAAAGACAAGAGTTTGTTGTTATCTTAAACTAATTTCAAATAGCATAACATAATCCTTATCTAATAATTTTTTGCAGTTTCACAAAAGTCATATCTGAAACCGTTTAAATATTCTTTGGAGAAAATGCGGAACTGTCTGTGTTTTGTAGTTGTATCTCCTAAAATGAACATTGATTTCAAAAATTGTTTTTTAAGAAAACAAGAAATAATGCTCTGCTTGCTCTGTTTTGTGATCAAAATTTTGCATATTGTACAATTGGCAGAAATGGTCTACATCTGACCTGCTTGATGCAACTCGTGGGTATTCTGAGAAGTGCTTGAACCAGCTTGCAAAAGTTCTTCCAGGATTAATTGGTGGAAGTGCTGACCTTGCATCTTCTAATAAAGCCTATCTCCTTGGCTATCACGACTTCTCTCAGCCTGACTCGCCATGGGGTCGTAACATCCGTTATGGAGTTCGTGAGCACGCAATGGCAGGGATTTCAAATGGTATTGCTTTGCATGGAGGTGGTTTGATCCCATTCGCAGCCACTTTCCTCATATTCTCTGATTACATGAAGAACTCAATTCGGCTTTCTGCTTTGAGCCATGCTGGAGTGATCTACATTCTGACTCATGACTCAATTGGTCTTGGGGAAGACGGTCCTACTCACCAGCCAGTTGAACAGCTTGCAGGCCTAAGAGCGGTGCCACGGCTTCTAGTATTTAGACCTGCAGATGGGAATGAAACTGCTGGTTCGTACAGAGTGGCCATTGCTAATCGTGATGTGCCTAGTGTGATTGCATTATCAAGGCAAAAGATTGCTGCAAATTTGGAAGGAACATCAGCAGATGAAGTTGAGAGAGGTGGATACATTGTGAGTGACAATTCTAGTGAAAACAAGCCAGAGATAATATTGATTGGGACTGGAACGGAGCTACCTCTTTGCGAGGACACGGCCAAAACTCTAAGGCAAGAAGGCCGAAGAGTGAGGGTGGTTTCTCTGGTATGCTGGCGGCTTTTTGACAGTCAGCCGGCAGAGTACAAGGAGAAGGTGTTGCCGTCAAGAGTTATAAAGCGTGTTAGCGTCGAGGCTGGCTCGCCACTGGGATGGAGGGAGTATGTCGGAATGAAAGGTAAGGTGATTGGAGTGGAAGAGTTTGGGGCCAGTGGTGCTTATTTGGATACATTCAAGAAGTATGGCTTTACCATAGATAATGTTACTAAGGTTGCAATATCATTGCTTGGCGAGTAAAAATAATCCAAAACAAAATTTGAACATGAGCAATATGAAACAATAATAACTCAGTAAAATAATGTATATTAGCCTTTTCTTTTTCTAACTTGTTAAAACATTTTAGATAAGGTCAAATATAGTCTTTTTGTTAACTTTTGAGTTTTAATAAGTGGTTTATATGCAATCATTTTGCCACCTCTTGTATGTTTCCCATATTTGGCTACAAGCCACTCTCAAGAAGCTGTAAAATGTGTGGTTTCTTTATAGGTGGTCAAATTAGCTCCTTTTTGTACTTCATATATAGACTCACCTTGCTTGTTTGTCAAACAAAAAGAGGACAAAGAGCAATATTAATTAGAACTTAAAAGAATGGTGAAATTGATCAAAACCAAAGCCACTGGCATGTTATTGGCTTTTGCATTGATACTGGGCATGGCGTTTGCTGATGAAGAAAAAGATAGAGTGGACAAATGTAAGGGGCAGTGCATGCCTTATTGCGAGAATGAGCGACATGCGGATCATGAAAAATGCAACTTTGCTTGCGAAGTTTATTGCGTTGGTAGAAAAGATGTTTTCTTTGGACATGGGCCTCCAATTATTATTACTCGTTTGCAGGACCGTCTTGATCCCCCTCAGCAGTGAATGCATAAAGAATAATGTTTTAAATATTTTTAATATAAAAATAATAATATAACCATATATTTTTGTATGAATTGATGTAATATGACATAAGTGGTCGAATGATAATATAAAATTATAAAATAAATCATGTGGATCACATGATGCTTTCATTCAATCAATCATATCCCATCGGTCGATTAAGGTTTTTTTATGATATGAGTTCTCCAAAATTATTAAAAATGTTGCATCATGTGTCTTTTAATAATATATAATGTTTGTATTCAATAATTGTAGACTGTATATTATGTTAATCTTATGCCATGTGTCTTTTAATACCATTTTACGAAATAACTAATATTAGTATTCTATAAATTTAACTCACTTTTATTTTAATTTTATAATTTAGTCCCGATAAATTTATAGTTTTTGTGTTAGCCTCTTCAAGTTTGTAGTTTTTCTTTAATAACCCCTATTAGACCAAAAGGATCTGCCTTTACTTACACAAGTATTCATCAACATCATCTGTTGATGATTGTTTGCAAATTATGATTGGATATAGAGAAATCTGACTCTGTACATAAATAGAAACAATAAATAGAAACAAAAGGTGTTGCATTAGAATCAGAGCAGCATTTGCCAAGTGTTGCGTGGGGTTCATCAATGAGATGATAAATTTTATAAATTATAAAATTATTTATTATTTTATTCTACCACCCAATGGGTGAATGACTGATAACACGTAAATACTAGGTGGGATATTAGTTACGAAGTAGAGGGTTATTCGAATGAATCTTAGTACTAACCTGAATTATGTTGACCGCTTCTTGTAATCTTATGTAATCATATATAACTAAGATTTATCCAATATCTGCTAATTGCAATATCATAAAAGCTCAGGACAAATCTCATCCCGGCAGAATCCAGATGGTATAGGAACGCTTTGCAAAATCAAATGCATTCTCCTTGGTGACAGAAAACCGAAGGATTGTTAATTTTTTCTATTAGTTATTTACTTGCCATCAATATTTTCTTTATATTTGCTCTAATTGAACCCCCTGTTTGCATGATTTATTTGTTACATCATATCAATTTCGAGAATTTTATTATAACACCTGCCCATTCTTTTAAATTGCCTGTGTTTGTACATACATCGAGTAGTATGTAGATTTGGGAATAACTCATGTTCAAATTTTAATGTGCTAGGAGTATAAAAAAGCAACTCTTCATTCATTTCTAATTTTTCTGTCTTTAATTTTATGTTGAGATTGTTTCTAAACGTAGGATTGACAATATTTTTGCTTGATCTAATAAAATATTAAAAATTAAAAAAATGTCACATACTGATAATATTCAAATGTTATGGTCTTTTAAGACTCACGTGCACTCGTGTTAGAAAAAAATCATAACTCTATGTACACTATTATAAAAACTTTTGTAATATATAGATAAAGTATTTGTAGTTTTTCTATTTATTATTTTTACTTTTTATCCTATCATCTTCTAAAATTGTTCCATTTTCTTTCCTCAAACCTATAAATATTCTCGCCATATTTTTCTCCAAACCATTCGAAACACCACCCTTGCCCCTTACATATAAACCAAAAAAAAAAAGAAGGGAATTTTCCAAAATCAAAAGAGAATTATCATTAATTAAGGCAGCAATAGGGACAATGAGCAAAAGCAATTGTGTGGTTCTGATAATTTCAATAATATTATTGAATTGCATGGGCGATTTGAAGGTGAGCCGAGGAGAAAATGCAACGCGGGAAGATGAAATAGACATGAAAGAATGCGTGAATCTATGCATGCCAATGTGTTTTCAACAAACAAAAGGATCCGATCGTGCATGCACTCATGGCTGCCAACATTTCTGTCGACAAATTGATGGCAATGATGGCAAAGGTGATTTTACCGATTTGGTTAGATAATAAATTAAATACATAAAATCTCCCCATTTCAACTTTTTCAGAAGAAAACAAAAGAATCAGTGGGGAGCGGGACTGTGGGAGATCAACACAGGCTGTTCAATTCATTTATAATAAGAAAAAACGAGCAGCTTCGGTTGAATGTGGGTACACAAATTTGTCATCTCATACGAGAAGGATAACTTCCTTTTAAGTCAATTAGTCCCCACAGTTCTAATCAATTATTCAATTAGTTTTTACTGTATTTTAAAAAATTACTTTAAAGATTTTCATCGTCGTATTTTCATTATTTTTGTTAAGATCTCCATTTATTAATATTTTACTTGTTGAATGCCAGATTTACTTAAATTTTAAAGTATATAAGGTAGAAATTGATTTTACCAATAAAAAAAGTTAGATCCAACAGTTAGCTACCAAAATAATAATGACATAAGTGTTTCGACTAATTTTTTAAAATATAAAAATTAATATCGTAATTACTCTAAATTGTAAGAATTAAATAAGTATTCAAGACTACTTAGTTAAAATCTAAAATTAATTTTTTTTTTTAATTTCATCATGCCAACGATACGGAGAGGAAGAGGATCCATCAAAATAATGTAATTAAAAAAAAAAAGGAAAAGCACTCCGCATCCAAAAAATTTCTATTAAATCCCATCGCAAGACAACAACACATCAAAATTAAACTTAAGTTTAAAATTTATCATTTTTCTCCCCCACAAAAAGGCGTCAGGGGTCATCAAACGCGATGAAGGGAAAACTAATATAAACTTAGGGCCCAACCGGGTTCGAACCGGTGACCTCTTGATCTGCAGTCAAATGCTCTACCACTGAGCTATGGACCCCATTGGCTGTGTGTGCTTTCTTTTTATTATATGACAATTTTCTATTTTTACAGTTGCCGCGTCTCATGTTTTGAGTTGCATGTTTTTTCAGGTCTTTTAAAATATTTTCGTACAAATATAACTGATTAATTTTTAAAATAAGGCAAATATTACATAGTTTCATTTGGATTAAAAAAAGATTCACATAGGAATGACATAAAATTTTCTTCCTTCTTAGGTTTTCTCTGAAAATATAGAATAGAAGCTGGTTAGGGTCTTTATGACTCTTTATTTCTACCCACACTCTGCATTAAAAAAACATTCTAATAGCTATCTTTGTTGTTATTATTGCCATTAAATAGTAGTTCTATTTAGTTGGAAATAAGATTTAAAGTCAGAAAAGTGGTTGTTGTGACTTTAAGCCGTTATTGATTATAGATAGCATTCTCAAAGCTGGCCATGGATACAAAAGATTTAATTAAGTGGTGCAGAGCCATAACTTTATCAAGTGAGAGAGAGAGTAGAATGTCTCTTAGGAATACAAAGAAAGTGAAAGGAGAAGAAATTGCAACAGAGTGCTTAATTGGAAAAGTCTTGAGAAGCAGAAGTGTAAACAAGGAAGACTTGAAAATAGCTCTGCAACAAGCTTGGCAAAATATCAAAAAAGTCAAAGTAGAGAACTAGGGAGATAATATATTCATGTTCAAGTTTGGAGCTAAAATGGATAAACAACGTGTGTTAACAAGTGAATCGTGACATTTTAACAATGCCCTCATAGTGTTCACAGAGCCTATAGGTACGAGGGAGATTGCCAAACAGTCCTTTGCACATACATGGTTCTTACACAACTATAAATTGTGCCCATTTTCGGGGATATTTTGGTTATTTTACAATTAATGAGAAATCATACAGCAAAATAGATAGCATTATTGAGCGCAAAATAGCTAAAGACCATAACAAGAGTATAAAGGGTAAAATTAAAATTTTAAAATTTTAGTGGGGTTCAGCTGACGTGGTACTGACCGATGATATGGCATTGACTAATGACATGGTAGCATCCTATTGGACCAAAAATGCTAATGTGACATTGATCGATCGTTGATTGATTATGTGGCAGCATATTATTGAACCAAAAAAAGCACGTGCATTACATGCAATTCACTGAATCATGGCTTTGATGATGCATTCTAGCCAATTAGAGCTTGCCACGTGGCACAACCCTAAGCGTTTAAATTGTTTACATTCGATGGCGATGATTTATCTATTATATCTATATATATGAGTCTTCCCCCTAATTCGACAACTTTAAATCCAAATTTGGGCTTTATTTTTTGTAATTCTCATTATATCTGGCATTTTTTTATGCATTTTAGTAAAATTACTATTTTACTCCAAGTTTAATTATGGGTGGCTAATTTAATTTTAAGCTTAGATTTAAGTTGAAGCCTCAATATGATCGATGGGCTTAATTTGATAAGTTTATTCACACACACTCTCTCTCTCTATGATTTAATTGGATTATTTTGACTAGTTGACAGACAGTAATCTTGCCTAAATTTTGTACGGTATGCTAGTTCCTTAGTGCAAGATCATTACTGTTCGGCATGATAAGTACTTTACACTATATTTATTAGAGAAAAATCACCTTTAGTACTTATCGTTCATCTTGACCCAGTGTTAACAAAGAGTGCATCTAAGTTATTTAGTTGACAGTCTTACCACATTATTGAAAGTATGATTATTATTATCTGGCACAACGTGTACTTGACAGTGGGATTATTATTATCTGGCATAATGTATACTTGACATTACATTTAGCAGAAGATTATTTTCCTCTAGCCCAATGAATGCTTGATACCATATTTACTAGAATGAGGACAATGAGGATTGGAAATACTTCCTCATAAATTAATTAAAACTAAAAAAAAATATTAAGCCCATGGAGAAGTGTTCAGTGTGAATTCAGAGACTCAAGTATTTCATTGAATTGTTTCATCTTTAATTTGTTTCTAGCTATTTTTTTAATTTAAATCTTATTACTACTCAGAAATCAGATCTAACCAATATAAATTTAGAAAATTAACCTTACAAATCCAATATAGAACCCCCTACCCCCTAGGGAAAGGGCCGGTATCTCTCTACTTCACCTCCAGAAGGGGATTAAACCAATATAAACTTGAAAAATTAACGTTATACATAATCAAATCTATCTTCTCATGGGATCGACACTCGTTTCTATTAATTTATACTACAATAAATTTGTGCGCTTGCAAGTGTAATAAAATTTACAGAACATGTGTGGATAAAAAAATATTAACAGAGATTGGAAGTGCAATCGGAAGGTGGAAGAAGGGGGAACAAATGCTACTAAAGATGTTATAGGGTAGATCATTCGAATTACAGTGTCAATGGACATCACCAAGCCTCTGACAAAAGTAATTATACTAGAGACAATAGGGGATCAAAATGATGTAGAAGAAGAAGGGCAACAAAAATGCAAGAATATGTACAAGGTGAGGGTATAATAGATGAAGAACAAATCCCAATAACAATCCAATATGAGAAGCTGTGGAGTTTTGTTATTGTTGTGGTTGTATTAGACACCAATATAAAGAATGTATAGCTTATAAAAACCAAGCTAAGGAAGAATTACTGTATGGTTCATGGACTAAGGCTCAAACCATAGCTGAAAGATTGAAGCAAAAAAAAAAAAAAAAAAGACAGGGAAAAATGGAATGCAGTACGAGGAAACTCAAAAGATGAATCAGAAACCCCATCTGGAGATTCCAGTCCCAAGATCGCATATTTGCATATCTCCAACCATGCTGAAAAATCGGGTTTGGATACTAGGGCAACCAAGACCTAAAAATTGCCGGATACAGAGATGCATTCAATGTAGAGAGGTGAGAGTATGAGACTAGAGAGTGAAAGTTGTCACAAGATAAAAGTGGCAGATAGTGAAATCGGCATCAGTAGGGAGTGAAAGTCAGAAATTGCTAGCCTACTAGAGGATGACAGAAGGTGGGAGTTTTAAAAATTGAAAGTTAAACTGAATTGGGAAAAAGAAAAAATCAATGGCAGGAAAGTGGAACCGGAAATGAACAATCCCAATTCAGTCCTAAAAATAATTAAAAATAAAGGAGTAGAGAATGGGCCGAAAGGCCCCATAATATAGCCTAAAAGGAGAAAGTGGAAAATACAAGGAATGATGATAAAAGTGAAAGTAAAAAAGCTAAGGTGTAAAATGAGCCCATTGTAGCAAAAAGGCCAACAAGTGAAGTTGGTGGGATAAAAGAAAGAAAATAAGTGGCCTAACAGATGTTATGGCTTCACTTCATCAAAAGCAAAGTAGAAGCTGAGAATGGAAACAAATGAGAGATGAGATAAAGAAGCAAGAGAGTGGGCAATGGAAGATTATAAGTTTATATTAGCGGAGGGTGGAGGCTGGATACTAGCCTGCTGGCAGTCATGAATATCATCAGCTAGAACATTTGGAGATCGGGGAGCGACCCGACATTCCATAAAACCTAAAAAATGCTGTAAATGCACAGGCCTAAACTTGTATTTCTTTGTGAAACCAAGTTAACATCCAGGTAAATGCAAGAAAAAGGTCAAAAGCTGAAGTTTGATAACTATCTTGAAGTCAATGGAACATGGAAAAGAAAGTTTGGCCTTGATGTGGTATTCAGACTTAATAGTAGATGTTAAATCTTGGAGTAAGCACCATATTGATACAGTAGTAAGTGCTAAAAAAGGCACTTATTGCAGGTATACAGGGATCTACAGATACCAGGCGTTGAATTAGAAACACCACACATGGACACTTTTAAAGAAGTTAGCAAAGTTATCCACCCTGCCTTGGTTGTGTTTGGCAAATTTCAGTGAAATTTTATTGCGCTATGAAAAAATAGGAGGAAATGATAAAGAAGTCAACATGATACAGATGTTTAAAGATACTATTGAAGAATGTAGTTTGGTGGATTTAGGTTGTAAAGAGCATCCCTTAACATGGTCTAATAAAATATATAGGTTGTACTTAATCGAAGAAAGATTAGACAGTTTCTTATGCATTCGAGAATGGAGAGATATATTCCTTGAATCAGTGGTTGAAACATTAGAAACATGGACATCGAACCATAACCCCATTTTGATGAATGTGGTGCAAAAAGGAAGAGGGCTAAGATAGAACAAAAGGACATTTCCTCAAGTGTAGTACGAGGATTTGTAGAGCTCTTATGATAAATGTAGAGAAATTATAAAGCAAGAGTGGCTAGAGCCAAAAAGATGGTGTAGTGAAGATACAATTGAGTGCTTCAAAAAAATAGCCAAAGCAATGGCTCAACTGCAATGGTGGAGTAGAGAAGAATTGAGAGATAGAAGTCAAAAAATAAAGAAGTTGATTAATGAGTTGAAAAAGGTAAAGTAACAGAACCAGCATTTCAAAGATGATGAGCAAATTAGAAGCTTAAAGAAGAAGATTGATGCTCTTCTCTTAGATAAAGAGATTTATTAGAAGCAAAGGTCAAGAGCAGACTGGATACTCAAGGGGGATAAAAATACAAAGTTTTTCCACACTAAAGCATCGCCAAGAAAGAAGAAGAACAAAATTTGAGGGATATTGAATGAAGATAGGAATTGGAAAGAAGAAGCGGATGATGTGGAAAGAATGTTTTGCAACTACTTTGCAAATTTATTCACAAAAACAAATCCTTCGCAAATTCAAATAGAAGCTGTTCTACAAGACATGCCTGTGAAGGTGACAAGAGAAATGAATGAGGAATTAGATAGATTCTTTACTGCAGAAGCCTTATCAACAGCTCTATCCCAAATGTGCTTAATTAAAGCTCCTGGACCAAATGGTATTAGAATAGCCTTCTTCCAAAAGCACTTGAAGTCAGTAAGTAAAAAAGTACTGACAAGTAGCCTTCACATTCTCAACGAATGAGGTAACATTGTCCTTCTCAATCACATATATATTGCACTGATGCCAAAGGTGGAGAAGCCTAGACAAGTAACAGAATTTAAGCCCATTAGCTTATGTAATGTAATATATAGGATTGTAACAAAAACCATAGTAAATAGGCTTAAACATATTACATAATATCATTTTACCAACACAAAGTGATTTCATTCCAAATCGACCCACTACTGATAATGTAGTTATAGGCTATGAGTGTTTGCACAAGACAAGGCTTAACAAAGGAAGAAAAAAGTGTTTAGTAGCCTTAAAACTTGACATAAGCAGGGCATATGATAGGACTGAGTGGTGTTTCCTGAAAAATATTACGAAGAAGCTAGGGTTCTCATTCAAATAGACTGAATTGATAATGAGATGTATTACAACAACATCTTTCTTTGTACTTATAAATGGAGCAACAAAATGAATGATTCACTCACAAAAGGGGTTAAGGCAAGGTTGTCCTTTGTCCAATTATCTTTTTGTTCTCTGTTTAGAGAGTTTTTCAAATTTGTTGTAACAAGCAGAGGCACAAAAGTTGATCTAGGGATTGAAATTTAGCAGCAACTTATCAATCACTCGCTTACTCTTTATAGATGACAACCTCACATTTATATGGGCTACAACTAAAGACCACACAAAATTGAAGCACATTTTTGACAGTTATGCAGCTGCCTCAGGCCAAATCTTCAATTATGATAAATCCTCATTGTTCTTTCGTAGAAACACCCAAGTAAGGTAGATTGAGGAAATTAAAAGCATTTTTCGACTTAATGTTGTTTCTAGGCACGAGAAGTACCTAGGGCTACCATCCATGGTAGGAAGGAAGAAAATGAGTTTCTTTAATGATATTAAGCTAAGGGTACTTAGCAAGATATTGAACTGGCAGAGTAAATTTTTTAAGTGGAGGAAAAGAAATCCTAATTAAAGTGATTGCCCAAGCAGTCCCTGCTTATGCTATAAGCGTGTCCAGAATTCCATTTGGCCTATGTGTTGACATCTAGGGAGAAATAGCTCGGTTATGGTAGAACTTGAAAAAGATCATAGAAGCATTCATTGGGCCAAGCGGGAGAGAGTGTGCAACTCTAAAGGAAAAAGGGAGGAATAGGATTTGAGGACCTATATAGCTTCAATTAAGCCCTGGTGGCCAAGCAGGAGAGGACGTTAATTCGATTTCTTGACTCTCTAATTGTAAGAGTTTTGAAGGGCACAATGTTTTAAGAAAACATAATTTTTTAATGCAAATTTGGGTTACAAATCATCATTCAGCTTGAGGAGCATTCTTTGGGGTAGACAAATGCATTGCCAGGGGCTGAGGTGAAGAATAGGAAGTGGAGAACAAGTCAAGATCTATAACAGCAACTGGATTCCTAGGCCCTCAACTTTCAAGATAATGTCAGCACAAACTTTGCCATTAGATTCTACAGTTTCTCTGCTAATTAGTGAAGAACATAAATGTCATGAGACTTTAATCAGGCAACACTTTATACCTGAAGATGCAGTTACATCTTGAAGATTATGCTACCAAGAACTTGCCCGATCGACTTTAAGCATGGCAATTATTTAGTAAAGCGTGGATATCATGTTGCCTTAAGACTCAAATTCTCATATTGCCCAGGTCCATCAAGAAGAAATCCATCACAGCGGCATGCAATTTAGAGACTTGATTTACCAGAGAAAGTAAAAATATTATGTGAAAGGCAGCACAGAACTCACTTCCAACGGCAAAGAACCTTTGGAAGAAGAAGATTTTGCAACAACCTTGGATTCAAAGGCGTGGCAAATAGGGAGAGAACACTTCCCATGCTCTTCTGAACTGTAAAGTGTGAAGGAACACATTATTCTTAAAAGAAGTGAAATCTTTTGCAAACCAAGACCTGTTAATTAATATAGTGCAAGTAGTAGTAGTAGCAAAGAGAAGCAAGGCAGAAATGGAACTCTTTACAGCATTGTGTTGGGCTAATTCATATTCAAAGAATCCTTTTGTTTTTGAAAGAAAGAATAAAGATTCTCAAGTATCATTGGCTAAAGCAGAAGTAATTGTGGAATCATACAGGAAAATCAAACCCCTCCCACTGCCTTCCACTATAAGTCAAAGTTGTTCAAAGAATCAGGCATGGAAATCTCCTCTAATAGGGTGGTTTAAGGCAAATGTTGATGCAGCAACAAAGTTACAAGATTGTGTGCTAAGACTAGGAGCAGTGATCAGAAACTCAAAAGGAAGCTTCGTAGCAACATCTCAAAGGCAAGTCAAGTATTATGGAGATGTACTTGGTGCAGAAACAGAGGCAATTAAGCTGGGGATTGAAATTGCAGAAACTCATAATTATGTGCCTTTTATAATTGAATCTCATTGTCAAGAAGCTGTGGATTTGGATTCAGGGAGGAAGTGTAGCCAAACCGAAATTTGTTGGACTATCTCTGAAATTCAAGAAAAATTAGGAAGACTGAACAATCCCACATTGCAGCATACTCCAAGGCTTTATGTGGATGAATGATTGTCCATCTCACCTCGTGTACTTATTCTCAAATTTGAAGTAATGAAAGTTAAGCTTTTCTATAAAAAAAGGAAAAAAAAAAAGAAGATTAAAAAAATATGATTAATCAAGTAGTTAATTGTCTCACATGCAAATGAGTTCATGTGTTCGGAACTCTAAATATTAACTTCCCAACACAATTAATACTATTAATAATTATATCATTTTATATCCATCTAAATGTGTTCACTGCATGCATGGCCGTCTTAACGTGGAATTGGTATGTCCCATCACAAACTGCCATGTCCGTTGTCCAACAAAATTCCCAAGGAAAAATGATTCTCTTCTTACCTAATTAGCTTTATAAGGATTTTATACATGCACATTAATTTCCAGTCATGTATATTTATTTTTACGTGCAAATCAACATCACTCACATCTATGAGTAAAGGATGTTGGTCCATTCCCAATAATTTTGTCTTTTTTTGTATTTGTTTTTCATCTTTTTAAAGTGAAAAATCATCCATTACTAGCCATCAATATGATTTAATCACTTTCAATATTCTTTGAAAACACTACAATTGTAATTTTGTAAGCCTTGCGTTCTCCATGTTTTGCTCCAACCCAAATGAAAAGCACAAACACAATCTTTTCCTTATTAATGTTCATTTTGTGCCGTATATATAGAGAGAGACCCATATAGCAATCAAATTATTTCTTGACACTACTCACCTCTCAAACTTATCACAAAAATCAATCAAATTAATTCCGCAATCAAACCCAAAAGTTGAGATTATGATGATTGCCCAAACCAAAACAAAAATAAAAACCATTTCGATTTGCATGGTTTAGATATTTGCATGGGTTGTATTGATGGGAGAAGCAGCTACAGATCCAGAGTGGAACAGTTAAATTAAAAGTTAGCCTGTCTCCATGCGATGCTGCCTGTGAAAGCCATTGCAGACCGCTGCCACCAAAGAAGACGACGATGGAATGTTACCTCGAAAACGAAAACGAAACCTAAACCGAAGTAAGCTTGGTTAATTAAGTACCCTACTATGAAAATAACTGATAATTAATTTCAACATTAATTGCCTAATTTAACGTAATGATCAAAGGCTCATAAACCAGCTTAATTATATAAAACTTGGGTGATTTTCACTTTTTAAATCTTTATTCGATTAGATGTCTTGCTGTTGTGCATGCATGGATCAGCCAGTGTACAATATGTTTTCTTTTTGGTGGTGTGGTGTATAGAGCAAACAGTAAAATCATCTCCAGTTACCTCTGCTAATGTTGCAGATAGATGTGATCTTTAGAGATAACTTCAATCCTTTTACTGATATGGTGAGTTTGGTTTATCTTATCATTAGGGATGGCATTGGGGAGGGGAGGGGAGGGGAGGGGACCGACATCCCCATACCCATCCCCGATATTCTGTATATGTCCCCGTCCCCTCCCCGTTTCCGTCAAAATTGCTTGAAGGGATCCCCGTCCCCTCTCCAAATAATAACAGAGGATCCCCGATCCCCGAATAGTTAATATGTTTTTAATTTTTGAACTTGATTTAATCATACTAAAATAAAAAATTTAAACAAAAGTAAGATTTGATAATATATCGTATATTAACATTAATCCATTACAAAAATCACACTTCAAAGTATAAATTATCAGAATAATTATCTTCGTCAATATTCATAACCTTATAATAAAAAAAAATTACTTTTATATCAATAATGAAATAAATGAAATGAGTATAGATACTGAAATTAATATTTTTAATAATTTACTCTTGTACCTCTTGCTCATTCTGTTCTCCAAATATGGCAAATTGAGAGATAACATCAAGTTTCAAATCCAAAATAATAAAAATAATATAAGCAAAGTAATTCATAATCTAAAACAGTTTTGGGCCAAGTCTTGAAATAAAGTCTGCTCAAATAGTAATTCAAGACCACCATTAGTTAATTAAGCATGAAAGTTTTATAGTATATTTGTATAAATATTTTGATATTTGTTATTTATACTACTATTTAATATTTTATAATTTAAATTATTTTATTTATTTATTAATAATTCTAAAAATAAGATTATAATTAAAAATAAAAATGAGGAAGTGGGGAAATGGGGAGGGGATGGGGATTCTATCTCATCTCCGTTCCTTCCCCGAATAAGAAACTGGATAAAAAATTATCCTCGTCTCTTCTCCAAATAAAAAATTAGGTATAAAATCGTCCCCGTACCCTCCCCGAATGGGGAAAATCCCCAAAGATCCCCATCCCCGTGGGATTTCTGTCATCCCTACTTATCATAAAAATCTCACTCTACATTCATATCATTATTGTTTGTATCAGTATATATATATAGTAATATTTACATCAATGAAATTAATTCACTTCTCATATTTCTTATATGGTGTTGGTTCCTTAATTACTACTAGTAGTGTTTTATTAATTCACTATATCATGTATTTACATTTTTATTGATAGCTAATTCAATCTTAGAAATATTTTGTTATAATTGACGTAGTGGATAAAAGGTAGAATATTTCTTATCGTATAACCATTAGATAAACTAGGCTAATTAATCACTTTGTCGTTCAAGTAATTTTAGAAGAAGTAAGGACTGAATGTCAATCTAATTCAAATGATTGATATTGCTAGGTTTTAAAATAACACTTGAGATTGATATTACAAATAACAAAAACCTATTAATTAAAAAAAATAAAAACTTTTATTACTTTAATAGGTGAATAGATAATAACAAGAGAAGATAAACTCGCTTCCTTAAATTAACTCCAATAAAAAAAAAAATTGAATTATAACCACACCATTATATATTTTTAAATGGGTTACGATTTGTTTTGGCCATTTTACGCTAAGATTTTATTGCTTAATCTAAAATAGGCAATTTAGGCCGCAAATAAAGAAGATGAGTGCATAATTGCAAAGTGATGTCATTGCAGGAAATCACATGGGATTGGCTCAACTTGCAAGTCTAAATCTAAAATTGACCAAACATATAACATCAAAAGGCATATTGACCATTTTCAATGAGGGTATATTTGTCTGCTTCAGCTTATTAAGGAAAGAATGAGGCAATATTGTGCACTGTGGTTCTAGTTTCATTGTTTCATCACCATGTTGACTTATCACTTTATAAAATATGGTGTCTGTGTACTATAAGCAAACTAGTCCACCAGGGGCTTCCCTCAAATTGAATTATTATTATTTTTTAAAATGCCTAAATAACTCTATTAGTTCAGATCTCATATATTCATACCCAGAAAATTAGAACGAGTTAGATTTATCTCCAAATACTAGGTGAAAAAATTAGTGTATTTTTCTTCAAAGACTTTTGACTCGTAACGTTACAATTTTATGCATCAATTTACTTATAGAAAAATTGTATGCCTAATATTATTCTAATTTTTATTTTACATACAAAAAGAGTGCTAATGTCATCCTAGATAATTTCACATACTTTATACAAGTTTAGATTTATTTGTTAGAGTGAGAAAAAAACAATCAAGAGTTTATTTTAAAAATACAGTTAAATGGATAAACATAAAAATATAAAATTCCAGAGGCCAGAGCTCTTATTATGGATTTTCATCAGAGGATAGCGACATCCCTGCACCGCTTCTATATACCCTAGACGTTCCTTTCTATCATTTTATTAAACAGCTCGGAGCTAACATGCGCCACTAGGAGCATTAAAATATACGCTTGTCGTACCTACGCAATATAAAACTTATTTATTTATTTATACATTTAATTACTTTTAATTATTTATTGGGATTATCCTCTTTTTTTTTTGGCTTTTACCCAAAAGACCCCAACCGAAATCGTACGGCTCAGAAACAGTGAAATCATCAAACTGTGGGCTGTGTTGTACATGCGTACATTAGCCAATCCACGATACAAAATTCTACCTTGCGCTCCCCTTGAATGTTGCTCAAAAAACCTAGGCAAAAAGAACTCTACCTCCTCTCTCTCTCTCTCTCTCTCTCTCTCTTTCTTGGGGTTTGGTTCTTTTGAAGGCAAATCTTTTCAGTGTCTCTGGGAGAAATTACCAGGTTCTGTTCTTTTCTGTTTACATTTCTGTTAGTAGTATCAGTTGCTTTGCTTTAATGTTAGTTTCAATTCACAAGCAAAGCAAACCCTTATAGGTTCTCACTTCAATTCTTTTTCTAGGGTTTCATTTGCAAATACCCACTTGAGTGTTTTGTTGTAACTTCAACAATTAATTAAACAATGTCATGAGGTTGAGTTGTAGTCTTAGGTTGTTGGGTTTAGTTATGAGATTGTTGTAGTTGCGGAAATTTTTTTTGTTTTAGATGGGTAATAATAGTAATAATAATGTAGAAATACCCGAATGGCTGCAAGGGTTGCCATTGGCACCCGTGTTTCACCCGACTGATACTGAATTTGCTGACCCAATTGCTTACATATCAAGAATTGAGAAGGAGGCTACTGCTTTTGGGATATGTAAAATTGTCCCACCATTGCCAAAACCTTCGAAGAAATATGTTTTTGGTAACTTGAATAAGTCACTTTCAAAGTGCTCGGAATTGGGTTCCGATGTGAATTTGCCTGACGTTGGAACTGTGGCGAAAGGGGGTTGTAGTGAACGTGGTAATGAGGGGGAGGCTAGGGCAGTTTTTACAACTAGACACCAGGAGTTGGGGCAGAGTGTGAAAAGAATTAAAGGGGTTGATAATAAAGATAATCTGCAGTTAGGTGCACAAAAGCAAGTATGGCAAAGTGGGGAGGTTTATACCTTGGAACAGTTTGAGTCCAAGTCAAAGGCTTTTGCACGGAGTTTATTGAGTGTGATTAAGGAGGTTTCACCATTAGTTATAGAAGCGTTGTTTTGGAAGGCAGCCTCAGAGAAGCCTATATATGTGGAGTATGCGAATGATGTGCCTGGGTCAGGTTTTGGAGAACCGGAGGGTCAATTTCGCTATTTTCATAGACGGAGGAGAAAAGTGTCGTCTTGGAAATCTTATCGGAACAGAGGAAAGGCTGATGAAAATAATATTGAACTAGAAAGTGCAAGAAATTTCCATAATGATCAGATTACACATTCTTGTGATAAGAATGATTTAGAGACCCCCACCTTATCTACGACTTCATCAACTATTCCATTTGATGAAAATTTGCGATCTTCTAGACGAAAGAGTGTAACTGGTAGTAATGATGTGGAAGGAACAGCTGGTTGGAAGCTCTCAAACAGCCCTTGGAATCTGCAAGTCATTGCACGCTCACCTGGATCACTGACACGTTTCATGCCAGATGATATACCAGGTGTTACTTCTCCCATGGTTTATATTGGTATGTTGTTCAGCTGGTTTGCCTGGCATGTTGAAGATCATGAGCTTCACAGCATGAATTTCCTTCACACTGGTGCTCCAAAGACTTGGTATGCCGTCCCAGGAGATTATGCATTTACTTTTGAAGAAGTTATTCGCGATGAGGCTTATGGTGGTGACATTGACCGATTAGGTATGTCAACTTTTAATTTATTTTACTGTCAGATGTTGCATATTAAATCTGTGTTATAAAAAGATGGAAAAAAGATCTAGTATTCTACAACACTGGCCTGGAAAAAAAAAAAAAATCTCAGCCACTCCATGTTCCTGGGGTGTCAAATTAGGTTACCCCCTGATAGATTGACCTCATCTTGTTGGGATAAAAATTTTGGACCTGGTCAGTATTTTGTGTTTTATTTGGGTTGATAAATTTTGATAAATCCTAAACTTACAATCCTATTTTAGTTCATTGATTAATATGTTTACAATAGTTTTACATTGTTATATAGACTAAAGAATTGCCGTTGCTTTTAGCATATTTCTCAGTCTGACCATTGACCAGTGGCTTTTTAGTAGAATTCTTCTTTTTATGTTGGAATTTGTTAATTCCATATCATTTTGGTAGCTAAATCTCAGTTTCCTGTACTGCCAGCTGCTCTCTCATTACTGGGTGAGAAGACAACTCTCATATCACCCGAAGTAATTGCTGCATCAGGCATTCCTTGTTGTAGGTGAGTTGCATTATTATTATCATCTTTCTCAAAATTAATGGAAAATTCGTCACTTTCTGATGTTCTTTTTAGCATTTATCAGTTCATGGATATGATCAATTTAGTTTGCCATGCATAAAACTCGCTAGGGTTGATTTGTGCTGATAGTGTTGTTGAAGTTCTACTTATGTCTATTATGGTTTCTCTTTTAGGTTAGTTCAGAATCCTGGTGAATTTGTTGTGACTTTTCCACGGGCTTACCATGCAGGATTCAGCCACGGTAATTGCTTTAAAGTTTGGTTGCACATTTACAAGATCATTTCGACATCTTCGCTGTTATGACTTCCCAAATGGCAATTGGTATATGGTCAAATGGTTTGTTAATTCAAGCAAATTGGAATATACAAATCTTAGAATATATTCGTTGATGCATGGTTTGTTGAATATCAATATATGTTCAAAGAAAAAAGACGTGAAGGGTTTAGCTCAAATGTTCAGTCTTTACATGGTTGTAAATTAAGATTGGTAAGATTCTGGTCCTTTTCCTAGGAAATTAAATCATTGGCTATAGACACGAGGAGTTTGTATGAATAAGATTTTGTTTGTAGCCGTCACCACATCCATGTGTCAGCTATATAGGTGCTGAAAAAGTTGTCTGAAAGTTTTTCACTCTTTACCTTGGAGTACATAGTGCTGCAGCAGAAATTTCAAAGTTGGCATTTCAAAAGTTGATCATACGGGAACCATGTTGTTAAACTTTAATTTCATCAGAAGAAGTAAAATGGAGTAGCAATATTAAGCAGACAATAGTCTGCACTGAAAGAGCTGCTGGTTTCTGATTTTATTTATTTAAGAATCGCATGCAAGTTTAAATTTCAATGGAAAAGTTATGTTCTCATCTACTAATAACACTGTAAACGTTTACACGATTAGGTGATGTTGATTTTACGTGTTCATTTAGAAAATAAAATTGTTGTGGCTTCCACAACTGTCATTAAGTTAATCTCTGTCCTGCCCTTAAAATTTTTTTGAATTGAATGGATTGTTGCTGAGATGTTTTACATAAGCTGCACCAGGAAGGATTTTCCTGGAATTTACATTTGACTCTTTCTACATCATTAATTTTTTCAAGGATTACATAGCTTTCTTGCTCCAACCTAGGTTTTAATTGTGGGGAAGCTGCTAACTTTGGAACTCCACAGTGGCTTATGGTGGCTAAGGAAGCTGCAGTTCGAAGAGCTGCTATGAATTATCTTCCTATGCTTTCCCATCAGCAGCTGCTATACCTGTTGACCATGTCATTCATTTCAAGGTGAGTTTGTATCCTATATGTATGCTTTATAATTGATATGTTCCTAAGCTGAGTAAATATTGACTGAAATTATTATTGATATGCTCCTAAGTTGAGTAAATATTGACTGAAATTATCACCTTTTCATAGCTTCAGCAACTTGCTCTATTAAGTTTTGTACATTCGCAATGTTCATTATTGTCCTTTATTGAATGTAATGAATGGTTATTAGCCTACCGCTATACCTGATGAATTGTTGAAACTCTTTTTCTTTTTCTTTTTCAATTTTTTTTTTAAATTATGGGATTTCGTTGTCTGCTGGGTCCTGAAGGTCCAGAATGTCTTATTGTCTTTAGAATGATTTCTGGCACGCTGACAAGGAAGTTATGGCTGATTTAGAAAGAACAATCTTTATATACGAGTAGTAATCAGGTCCTGATTCACACTCCCAAAGACTTCTTTCTGTGTTCTCATAAATAGCTTAGTCCATATGTATTGCCTGTGCCTATGTAATTGTTGACTTTATTATTCTTTTTTGGGGCTATCTGGCTATTCATTCCTTTAATCTTTATGTATCTTTTATTCTTAAATTACTTTTAGTTACATGGTTTCAATGGTAATCGAGTTAAATTATTTTGAGTTACAATAGACTGCACTCATCTTCCTTTGAAAGAAATTGCAGTTTATGGAGAACTGCACTAGAGCTCAATGGATTTAGTTCTGTTGGGAGTGTTTTCTACAATACAGGACATTATGGGTTCTGAGAAGTTTGCTCTCTGAACTACTCATATCATTTTGTGGTTGTGCCCTGCTTATTGTGTCTATAAAGATATGAGTTGACACATCTTATTAATTGTTTCTCATATTTCTTGTACTGTATTTGTTCTGATGGCAGGGTGCCAAGATCCTTATTGCCAGGTGCTCGGAGTTCACGTTTGAGAGATCGTCAGAAGGAAGAAAGAGAGCTGTTAGTGAAGAAGGCTTTTGTAGAAGATATTTTAAAAGAAAACAGCATATTGTCTGTTCTTCTTGGACGACAATCAACTTTTAATGCAGTACTGTGGAATGCTGATTTGTTACCATGTCAAAGCAAGGAGTCTCAAATGCCCTCTGTGAATGAAACAGTTTCTACCACACCTGGAGAAACTGATCCCAATAATCCTTCTGAGAAACACAATGATCATAGTAATCTGCTTGATGAGATGAACTTGTACATGGAAACTCTGAATGATCCGTATATGGGTGATGATGACATCTCGCAGGATTTTCACATTGATTCTGGAGCACTGGCATGCGTAGCTTGTGGGATTCTAGGTTTTCCATTTATGTCTGTGGTACAACTGTCTGAGAGGGCATCAATGGAACTGCTTACTGATTTGGTTAAAGAAGGACCAGGAGTTTCAGAATTTAAAGATACTCATCACTATACAAACCTTAATGGCTCTGTAAAGAGCTCTGTTTCAGGTATTCTGCTGCTTACTTTATCCGATAATTTGCCATCACTCTCAACTATTTCCTGCCTTTTCTTCTATGATTCTAGTGTCAGTTTCGAATTTAGGACTAAAAATTTCTAGCTAAAATTAAAGTTTATCAACCTGATACTCTACACTTCAGGAAAGATTTAAAAAAAAAAAAATGAACAAAGAAAAATGATGAGTCCCGTGCATGTTTAAATTTAATATTGTTAGCCACTGTAGAATAGTTTAAATCTAAGATTCTGCAGATCTTTTGGAGATTTGGAGGTGTTCTGCATCTGTTTGCCAGTGAAATAAATAATAATTAATTGCCGTGGTATAAAGAAGTGCCTGTATGATTCTGGCAATCATTTTACTAATCTTTCATTTTTGCAATTTTGGGTGTTCACTTTCTAGATTAAATTGAGTATGAAACTAGGGTGTTAATGTTTTAATGATTTTGCATTTATTTAAAATTCCAATATGTCTATCTGATTTAGGACTTTCAGTCTGCTAATATTGTTAGTTACCATACTGAACTTGGTCAAAGAAGGGTCGTGATTCTTTAATAGTAAATATAACCTTTGTCTTGATTATTATTCATATCTTTTAAACTTGTAAGATCATATGAAGATGCACGAGATGATGTATCAAAATTTAGTTACATGCTGAGGAATCTTTTTGGGATGCAAGGGGTGTAAATTTTTCATCTTTTAGCAAGAATTAAAGTTTGTGAGACACAATCTTTAACCCTAAAATAATTCCGATAGTCTCTTGATATAAGCAGATGAAAATAGGATTAATTAACATCATCACTAACTAGACTTCAAAGTGGCTAAATAGCATGCCTTGTGTTTTTATTTTTGCAGATGATCTTTCGCTTGTTCCTGATATTTCTCTGCTTCAAAAGGATCTGTTGGTACCCTCGATAACCAAGTCCACTAGGATATGGAACACTTCTAATAAGTATTTGAGACCCCGGATTTTCTGCCTTGAGCATGCCGCTCAGATTGAGGAGATGTTGCAGTCTAAAGGTGGAGCAGACATCCTTGTCATTTGTCATTCAGGTGAGACTGCCTTTAAGTCTATACTTGACCAGTTCTAGAATTGACTGACTTTACCAGTTTTCCCCTTAACAGTTTTGTTTCCAAAGGACAGGCTAGATTTTGCTGAATTATCCAAATTTTAATTTGTTTTATTTTTCGTAAGAGGCGTTCAGTCGAAATTTATTTTCTTTTTTGTGTGTCACAATCACATCATGCCATTAGTTAACCAATTATTATCACCCCAAGACCAAGGACAGCACCAATTCTCGTTTTCATATGTTCTATTGATTGTGAACTGAGTTTGTAACATTAATAATTAATTCTTGTAGACTATCAGAAAATAAAAGCACATGCTGCCGCTGTTGCCGAGGAAATTGGTAGCCCTTTCAATTATATTGATGTTCCCCTAGATGCTGCATCTGAGGAAGATCTGCATTTGATTGATCTTGCAATTGATGATGGAGAACTTGATGAATGTAGAGAAGACTGGACCTCAAAACTGGGTATCAACTTACGACATTGCGTCAAGGTCAGAAAGAACTCACCATCTATGCATGTTCAGCATGCATTGTCACTGGGTGATTTGTTCTCCGAGAAAAGTCTTAGTTCAGATTTCTCCAAAATCAAATGGCAGTTTAGAAGATCTCGCTCAAAAATTAAGCTTTATTATCGAGCCCACTCTGAACCATGCCAGAGCATTGAGATAAAGAAAGATGAAGTAACAGGGGGAAAGTTAGATGGCACCATTGTTAAAAAAGAAGAAAAACTTATTCAGTATTCAAGAAGGAAATTTAAGCAGAAACCAGATTTATCAACAGGGGCATGCGGGAATCAGGTACACCCTAGAGAGTTCGTGCCTGAAGTTTCTGCTGCCACTTGTGACCATCTTGCTGGGCATAATAGAAGTGATTTTGAAATTAACCCTGATGGTACTGGGAATAGTGGAAGCATTTCTGCTGTGTCCATTCACTCTCCCATTGGGATGTCTGAAGGGCTGCATGATGTCCCTGTCCGTGAAGCAACTAGCAATATGAGTTTGAATTACTCGCCTTCACGGGTGGCAGACTCACTTGCAACTGCTACTTTAGTGGTAGATAGCATTGAGCAGAATGATACTGAACCAATGAAGGAATTGAATATTGAGGGCGATATTTGTCTCATGGCAACATGCAAAGGTGCTGAGATGCAGCAAAACAATGGCACTGATGTAACTAGTGAGAAAACTGAAATTTCTCACCATACCATTGCATCTAATGAGGGATCTAGAATAATGAGATCGGATGAAGTTACAGAGAGTATGACCATCGGGAATGAGAAATGTAATCTGGCTTCTGAAGGATATTGTAGGAAAGTGGCTGAGAAGGATGTTTTGATGATTGCGGTTTCCGGTCTTGCTGACTCTGCAAGTTTTCATGTTGCTTGTTCACCTCTGAGGAGTCTTGATGCGCAGATTGAGGACTTAACTCTGTATAATTCCTGTATGATTAGTGAAGCATGCGACCATATGATTTCTGACAATGAAGTGCAGCAAAATGTGCAGTCTACTAGTGGAGGCAATGATGTGGATCCCATTTCATGTGATCATAAGCTGATAGATGAGCCTCCTGCCTCAACAGGTGAAAGTTGTGAGGATATGAGAGAAAAATGCACTGCAGAGCCTTTACAGGATAATTTGCAGCATGAGAGCAATATTGGAAATGAATCTAATGAGGAACTTGTTTCCAGTTCTGTTACAATGATGAATCAGCCTACTTCTGCTCCAATGGAAATTTCAGAAGTTCCAAGCAAGGAATGTGCTGCCGCAGACTTGCGCAATGTTGGGACCAAACAGAAACTTATCTCAGGTTCTGTTTCACAGATGGAAGTAGATCAGCCTTCCCCCCCACTCAAGGTGGGAGGATGTTCTGAAGTTCCAATAGAAATTTGTACTAAAGAAGACTCAGGTGCTGATATGACGTTAGACCCCAGAACACGGCTGCCAAATCATACTACTAATGAAGCTAATATGGATGAGCTTGTTTGTAATTCTAGTGCACAACTGGAAGAAAATGAGTGTATTCCTGCCTCCATAGGACCATGTTCTGAAGAGCCAAATGGCAGTTTTGCTGAAGAAAAATTGGATGTTGACATGACAATTGGTAGTGGACTGCAGGAACTGGTCCACACAGAAAATGCAACTAACAAGGAACCAAAACCTACTTCTTTGATCCCAATAAATCAGCCTATCCCTGCTGTAATCCGAAAGTACTCTAGAACTCGAAGAGAGTCCTACTCTGCGGAAAAACTTTGCAATGGCAATGAAGCATATTCATCAAAAGACAACAAAGAGAGGGAATGCAATGAGTCCAATTTGGAAGATCCCAGCTCTAGCGCTGGAAAAGGAAGAAAAAGGAATAGAGAATTGGAGCAGTTGACAGAAAACAAGTTTAATGGCAGTGGGTTTATCAGGAGTCCTTGTGAAGGATTGAGGCCACGGGCTGGGAAAGATGCAGCTAATACAAGTGAAGTTGACATCAGAAAGATTGCTGAGAAGCCGGCAACAAAGACAATGAAAAACCATAAAAGTGTTTCAGCTCCTTGCCAGGATAAGAAAAAGATCTTAAATGGGCATCACAGGTGTGATCTAGATGGCTGCCGCATGAGTTTTGAGACGAAGAGAGAACTATCTTTGCACAAACGCAACCGCTGCCCGCACGAAGGGTGTGGGAAGAGGTTTAGCTCCCACAAATATGCAATAATTCATCAGCGTGTTCATGACGATGAGAGGCCGCTCAAGTGTCCATGGAAAGGTTGCTCTATGTCATTCAAGTGGGCTTGGGCTAGGACTGAGCATATACGGGTGCACACAGGCGAGCGGCCATACAAATGCAAGTTTGAGGGTTGTGGCCTTTCTTTCAGGTTTGTATCTGATATTAGTCGGCATAGACGGAAAACAGGACATTATGAAAACTGATCTGCCTGAAGATTTGCTGTAAATTATGGTGGTATTGTAAAATATGGCCACGGGAAATGAAGATTCTGGGGGCCAAAGAGGCCTGCAGAATCATGTACTATATATAGAACTCTTTTGAGTGTTGTCTCTTGATATAGTTTAGGGGCTAGGCTGATCACTTTCGTAGGGGGGGCATTCTTTAAATTATTTGAATGCAGTGATAGTTGAAAAGCCTTCTCTTTTTCATCTTTCTGAAATTTTCCATGTTGCTTTTTGTTTTTGGATGAGGAAAGGAGCTTTCCAGAAAGATGTGTTCAAATCATTTTAGCTTCACAGATTGATTGTCTAGATTGGTCTCCATTTTTAAGTAGGAAATTAAGAAAGGATATGGATGTCAACTGTCATTCATTTTGTATCCAAGCGTGGGGATGATGACTTTGTTTTTTCCATTTCAATCGGAATGTGGCAATGTGGATTGTGGAAAGATGGCACAATGAGTCTGTTGTAATCTTGACAATGGGTCAAAGGCAGGACATCAATTCTAATATAATGTCTTCCTCTTGTCCTTTGACATTTTTTAAATGATTTCCTTCGTGTTTAGTTGACAAAATTGAATACATAAAACCCTTTATCCCCATGTCTTTATCACAGTTTTTGAATATACCTTACCTGTCACAAAGCAATAGGTCCAGAACTCTCTTCTAGTGTTTGAGTGTTTCTTTGCTTCTTCCTTTGATCTTTCTTGTGCAAGCTTGTTGATTGTATGAATGTTATTTCTAAATTATCCACAATGAACCAACCTAAAGCAATCTAACTTCAAAACATTCCTCTTTCATCCACATGGATTCGTAGTTGAAGCAAACAATGTGTTATTTTTAAATAATTCTGCACTGACAAATTGGTACACATGCTGGTTTATGATAGTGCCACGTCATCACAAGTTTTCATTACTTATCTTTACTATAATAAATGAAGTCAAGATAATATTTATTAATTATTATTGAATGGAAAAAAAAAAGGGCCAAAAATGGCACAAGTGCAGCGATATATAAAACCGTGGCTCATTTATGCAAAAGCAAAACTAGCAATTACAATCAGTCATTTCTCTCTTCCACACTCTAGAAAAAAAGTGAATAAGAAATGGCCGCTGCAGCACCCCCGCCGCCGCCGGCTCCGGTACCGGAACCGTCAATGACACTGGAAGACACAGATTCGCGCAACCACCCACTCTTCTCCCGCATCCGCCTGGCCACTCCCGCCGACGTGCCCCACATACACAAACTGATCCACCAAATGGCGGTCTTTGAAAAGCTGACCCACCTCTTCTCCGCCACCGAGTCCTCCCTCGCAGCCACCCTCTTCAACTTCCCTCCCTTCACCTCCTTCACCGTCTTCCTCCTCGAAGTCTCGCCTTCCCCCTTCGCCCGACTTCACTCCCCTTCTTCCCCTTCTCCTTTCTCGCCTGTCGACCGCGTCGTGTACCTCGACCTCCCCCTCGACGACCCGGACCGCGAAACCTTCGCCTCCGACGAAACCCATGATGTTACCGTTGCTGGGTTTGTTTTGTTTTTCCCAAACTACTCCACTTTCCTGGCCAAGCCCGGGTTTTACATTGAGGATATTTTTGTGAGGGAGTGTTATCGGAGGAAGGGTTTTGGGCGAATGCTGCTGTCCGCCGTGGCGAAGCAGGCGGTGAAGATGGGGTACGGGAGAGTCGAATGGATTGTGCTTGATTGGAATGTGAATGCCATCAAGTTTTATGAGGAAATGGGTGCAAAAGTTTTGAGTGAGTGGAGGATTTGCAGGCTCACTGGTGACGCTCTTGATGCTTATGGTAATGCTAATATTTAAAAGATGGCTTGGGGAATTTGCTAACGCCTTTGTTGTTTGATGATGGTTTTTTAATTGTGCCCTTGTGTTTTCTCTAAGTGGGGGCAGTGAATTTCAAGGGTTTAACTTATAAGGTTGTAGTGTAATGGATGTGTTTTCTATATTATCAATCAAATGTGTTGGATTACGTGCCTTTGTTTGTTGTTCCAATCATGGTCATTATGCTTATGAAGTTGTAGTTTTTGTTTGTTTCATTTTAGTAATACTGAATGGTTTTTGTATCATTACTTGATTCTTTCTCAAATTATGGTTATGGGGAGAAAAGGTTATTCTCAATGTTAGCCTCATTTAGTGAGTGTAATGGAATGAGACAGCACGGTGTGGGGTTTGGGTACTTTGGGATGTATCTAGGGACTCCTAACAAGGCGGCACCATTTAATGTGGGAAGGGGTATGGACAAACCCCAGATATGTCCAAACCTCAAGGATGGGGTTTGTGTTTGTGAATTAAGAATGTGGTCTAGTCACATCTGACAAAGTCCGTTTCCCTTTTTTTATTTTTTAACTGCTCAGCCCCTTACTGATACTTTGCCACAACTTGTGGAGCATTAGACTGTTTTTCTAGGAGTGAGGGAGAGAGAGGGAGGAGTAAAAGGTATATTCAGAGTAAGCAGAAGGGAAGGCTGAAATGAAAGGAGATTGATGTTACTTCCTTTTGCCTGTATCTTTTAAGAAAAGAAGATAACTTAGTTGCATATGTTCGTCTATCTGAGTAGGATTAGTGAACCAGTTCAAGACCAAGTTTGAGGTTAAATCATCCGAGCCCTTGAACATGGTAGTTTATAAAACTCATTTAGTGGATATATACAGTTTAGGTTTATCAACTCCATCTAGTTTAGAAATTGGCTGAGCCCCTGAGCAGGCTTTTTGAACATATTGAATAGAAGTGGTGATTTGTTCATGCTGCTGTAGTTAGCCAAGGTTGGTTACTGGTTGGCCACTAAACTCCAGTTATTAGAGAAGAGATTTTTCATGATGGACCTAGTTTGTGATTGGCAAACGCTTTTGTCCGGTCAAACTTGGCAAGGAAGTCCCCGTGAAATCTGATTCATAATTCTGACTGGAGGCTTGGAGCAATTGAAATAAGGTTTGGTTATTGTTCCTGCTGGCTTGACATTTTAACCGATTGGTGGGAAAGCAGGATATTCATAGTATTTCATTTTCAATCCCTGTCAAAATTGGAATTCGCTCCCAGGATAAGGCAGGCCAAAAAGGTTTCATAAAATTTCAATTCCCTTCAAGGATGCTCATACTATTTCAATCTCTATTTTAATCTGTCACATTTTTGGGAGTACCATTTGAGGTCTGCACTCACAGCATAATAAATATAATCTGGTGGTGTATGTTGCTGGGAATTTATGTGCTCTGTTGAACCAATTCGACGGGACATTAAAAGATTTGAATCCATCCGAGAATATGACCCGTTAAATTAATCGTATTCAAAGTTAAAACAGATGCATCAGCTGAAAGGCCTTGACCGTATAGCACAGGCTGAATTCTTGAGAGTTAATAGTCTTAACAACGAACTGTTCTTGCCCAGATGTCCATTTTTGGTTGTTAAACCAACGTGCTGCCAACATTAAAATAGTGACACACATGCTGTCACTGTTTATGCTACAGTTACATCTGCTGTAAGCTGTAACATAGCATGATCCTAAAATAATTTATCTAATGCAATGCCAAGCCCTCATGGCAAGCAATATAAAATGATTTTATAACTAATTGTATCCACGACCCGCTCTGTACTTGTGCAACCATTTCCAAATGCAATTACATCAGCAGTTGCAGACCGCCTCATTTGGTTTGAACTAAACAAAGTCAAGCATCTTTCTTGTTACATCACGGCTGAGCTGAGGTTTTTAAAACAGTCTCCCCTTAGCACCCGCAAATGTGTTACGGGTTGCCTGCTTTTGTGTCCAATAGGAGTCAAACTTGATACCCTTGTAATGCAGACTAGAGGCCTATTTTTTTATCAATTGAGAATCTGAAATGATACGCTTCTACTACTGTTTGTCAGAGAACCTAACTCTAAATATCAATATAACATTAATTCATTTTTTTAAATTCTTATTATAATCTTAATATTTTAACAAAAAGAATGTAAAATTTTTTATAAATTTTAATATATAAATAAAAAATAATTAAACTTAGTCATTATAATAATAAAATATTAATTTCGAAATAAAATTTAGCAATAGCATGTTTTTTTAATTCACAACTATTACAATAATATAATTTATCAAACACTAAATTTTTTTAATTAATAATTTATTCTATACGCACAATACAAAAAACTTATTTCATCTATTACCAAATTAGCCTTCAGTCTCGTGTAGAGGGACTCCAGCCTCGCTATTTAGGAGGGCACTAGCCAAAGCTTGGAGGCTTATTGGCTTTAATTAAATGACAAATATGAAAAAGTCAGAAATCATTACAGTAATTAGGGATGACAATGGGGAGGGGAGGGGAGGGGAGGGGAGAGGAGGGGATCGACATTGCCGTATCCATCTCTAATATTTTGTATATATCTTCCTCTCTGTTAAAATTATTTGAGGGAATTTCCATCTCCTCCCCGAATAATATCAGAGAATCCCCGAAGGATTCTCGATTCCCAAATAACCAATATATTTTTAATTTTTGAACTTGATTTAATTATACTAAAATAAAAAACTTAAATAAAAGTAAGATTTGATAATATATCGTACATTAACATTAATCTATTATAAAAATCACATTTCAAAATATAAATTATCAGAATAATTATCTTCGTCAATATTCATAATCATATAATAAAAAATATACTTTTATATTAATAATAAAATAAATGAAATGAGTATAGATACTGAAATTAATATTTTTAATAATTTACTATTGTATCTCATACTCCTTTTGTTCTTCAAATATGGCAAATTGAGATATAGCATCAAGTTTCAACTCTAAAATAATAAAAATAATATAAGCAATGTAATTCATAATTTAAAATAGTTTTGGGCCAAAATTTTTTAAATAAGGTCTGTTCGAATAGTAATTTAAGACCACTACTAGTTAATTAATCCTGAAAATTTTATAGTATATTTATATAAATATTTTGATATTTGTTATTTATACTAATATTTAACATATTTTATAATTTAAATTTTTTTATTTGTTCATTAATAATTTTAAAAAAATTATAATTAAAAATAAAAATAAAGAAATAAAAAAGAGATGGAGATTCTAACTCATTCTCGTGACTTTATCAAATAAGAAACTGAATAAAAAATTATCTTTATTATCTTTTTAAATAAAAAATTATGTATAAAATTATTTTCACACCAGAAGAGTAAAAAAAAAATCCTTAATGATCTTCGTCCCGTGAAATTTTATGCCATCCCTAACAGTAATGATGGCAAAGATTGTTCGTTATTGGCCAGGCCAAAACTCTGCGTTTTGCCAGCCAAGACTTTGAAAACCAGTCGTCGTTTTTTTTTTCTTTTTTTCCTTCTAAATTTCCTATTCTTAAACTCTCCAAGCAGACGAAACTATGTGAGCGCTGATGATATAGACCAGACTGCAAGCCGCCAAGTCGCGAGATTTTTCACAACAACCAAAAATTAAAAACCCCCAAACCAAAAAAAAAAAAGAAACAGTCGGTGCTCAATTTAATGCTCAAAGTAATCTCCACTAATTCAATCAATCTCAAAAAACACAGAATCCCATGTGCAAATCAAAACGCAGCACAGATGTAATCACCCCAAGAAGAAGACCCTGGAACTCACACCCATCAAAATGTTCATTCAACTCCTCAAAGTCCTCTTTAAATGATTCATCATCAAACCCTTCTTCATCAGCCTTAAATTTCAGCAGCACCAACGATTACTACAACTCATCAAAATCATCATCTATAATCAACTCATCATCTTCCCTCCAAACCATCAAAGAGTCTTTGCCCGAAAACCCTCACATTTACCACCTCTCCGAAATCTGCGCCGCCACCAACAACTTTCTCGCCAAGAAGTTCAGCTCGTCCTCGGCATCAGCCTCTTGGCGCGGGACAATTCGCGGGAAAGACGTTATCATCTTTCAACGGAAGCTACGCCGTTCCTTAGATTTGGCGCAGTTGCGTGAACGGCTGTCCGTTATTTGCCGGAGTCATCACAGTAGCTTAATCAAGCTTCTGGGTGCTTGTGTTTCTGGGAATTATGTGTATCTCGTTTATGAACATGTTTCAGGAGCAAATCTTGCTGATTGTTTGAGGAATCCGAAGAATCCGAGTTTTACCGTCTTGCCAACGTGGCTTTCGCGCATGCAGGTGGCTACTGATCTTGCTCATGGTCTTGATTATATCCATAATTTTTCGGGTCTTCATTCTAATGTTATTCATAATCACGTTAAGAGTAGTAGTATTATTGTTAGCGAAGAGAATCCCGGGTCTTTGTGTGCAAAGATTTGTCATTTTGGGACTGCGGAGTTGTGTGGTGAAGTGAGTGGAAATGACAGTGCGAAAGTGAAGAAAATCGAGGGAACTAGAGGGTACATGGCGCCGGAGTTTCAGGCTTCTGGGGTTGCCACGCAGAAGTGTGATGTCTATGCTTTTGGGGTGGTGGTGTTGGAGTTGTTGAGTGGGGAAGAGGTTTTGAGGTTTGTTTTTGATGAAGGGATTGGTGGGTATCGGAGGTTTAGTGTAATTGACAAGGCGTGTGAGGCGGTGGCTGGTGGAGTCGGGGGTGTGAGGAAGTGGGTGGATAGGAGATTGAAGGACTCGTACCCGGTGGAAGTTGCTGAGAAGATGGTGTTGATGGGGTTGCAGTGTGTGGACGAGGATCCAGGGAAAAGGCCAGATATAAGGCAGGTTACTGGTTTGGTTTCGAGAATGTATTTGGAATCTAAGAACTGGGCTGATAAAATTGGTTTGCCTACTGATTTTTCAGTGTCAATGGCACCTAGATGAGGGTAATTTGAATACTAATTCTTGATGACTTGGGTCTTAAGCTTCTTTTTGTGGTGATGCATTACTGATACATTGTACAGTTCAGTTTTCGCTATGATTTCTTTTTCTTTCTCCATTCAAAGTGATTCTTTATAGATGGAACATTGTAGATACTGTAACTGTTGTGAATAATATATATGAAGAAGTTCATACAATAATCATTCTTTATAGATTTGTGGATGAATTTGGTATCTGCATTCTCTCATTTTTATTTGTTTGTTAACACATCCAATCCAAATTCTGAGGGGTCATGTATTGTATGATTCATTTTTGTTGCGTTTGCATAGACGCCAAAATTCAGTAGTTACCAACAAATCTGGCAATAGCTCCAACAGGCTTAAAACTACAGTAGAATGGATATGAACCAAATGGAAGTTTGTGCACCGTTCTTGCTTGACGTTGAAAGGATAAAAACCCTTTGAACTTCTTAAATTCTTTGTATTGACTCTGACCTTGAGCGTGCAAGCATTATCTGAAAAGTCTAACTCAGTTGGAGACTTGGTATGGTTAGAGCTCTGGTCATTCTCATTGCATTAAACAAGGAGAATGATATCTTGAAGCAGAGATCAATTCCTACTACTGTTCTTATGTTGAAGTCAATGAAGTAGATTGAGCTAATCTATGCTGCACATGTAAATATGCAATAATGAGCTTGCTATGTTAATGTTTTAACACTGAATTGTAAATGGTCAGGCTTTTTTTCTTTTTGGGAGGGTTGGGGTAGAAGTTTTCTTCTTCAAAAGAGGATCCCATAACAATTCTTTTGCATTTTTTAATAGACAAAAGTATAATGAAAGACAAACAACTGGATTATATTATTGGTTTAAACAAAACAATTAGATAATCATTAATTAGGAGATAGTGCAGTAGTTCTCCCAACTACAACGAGATGCCCAAGTCTTTCCATCAGTGAGCCTCTGTCCCTCTCTCCCCCTTTTCAAGTTTTCATAAAGCATACACAAATGTCAATTAAGCGCACTAATTGCACTTTCAGGGGCCCAAATGAAGACCAAACACTCTCTCCAGTCTTCACCCACGTGTCCCATATTTATTTTTCATTTCACCAATATTTTGCACGTGGTACCAATCTCTCTAATTCGTACAGAAGAATTTTTACATTGGTTGCTCATTTTGTATTAATTTTTTAAACAGAGATTTTTTTTTTCTAAGGTAAAACTTTCGTTAGTAAAGCTTTTATGAAAGAAAAAAAGAATTGGTTATTTACGATAATTTTTATTAAAAATTTGTAATATTATTTTAATAGATAATTTTTTAAAAATTATATTATGGAACAAAGCACAGATGAAATAAAATTATGAATAAAATAAAGAATATTTTAAACAATTGAACTCTTTAAAAAACCTACAACCTCCTTTACTTTTAAAAATTTTAAATTTGAATTTTAAATTTAAAATTTGAATTTTCTTAACATAGATAATTTTTTTTTTTAATTTTCAAAAGGGTAATTTTTAAAAACCTCCCTTGAGGTTTGGACTTGTTGCAAGTAGATGGCGAGAATCGGATTATTTGTAAAAAACCCCCTACGTTTTTGCTCCGTTTAGCTGCTGTTTGGGTAGTTGTGGGCATTGTTGACATTTCGCAATAAAACAAAGCTTTTGCAACTTTCGTTGCCTTGAGTACAGCAGCTAGTCATTTCAGTTACTGTGTTCTGACACAAATAAAAACCCAAACTTGCAAAAAAAAATTTGGTTTCCTTTCAAAATTGTTCCTTGTTTGTTTGAAATGTAGCTGATTTGTTTGCCAATGGGTATCTCATCTGTCGTTGAAGCTCATTTCAGAGCATAGTTTAGCTTTATTTGTTTATTGTGAAACATTCCAAAAAGCTAATTTACTTCTTCTCTCTACAAACGACTGTCTTGAAGCACAAACCACAAGCAAGAACCTCCAGTCCACGATGTATCGCAGTGAGTTTCGTCGGCGACCCAGAAGCATGAACCTCTATGTCGAAGCAAATCAGAGGTGAGTTGTTTGAAATCTCACTGTTATCTGTTTTTTATTGTAGGTAGTTTGAAAAAATGTTGTGACTTGGATACATGGCTTATGTAAAATCAGAACTGAAATTAGTAAAATTTAGCTTATTGTTGAGGAAAAATGGGTTTTGAATGGTTAAGTTCAATTTTAATGGCTTAGGCTCTATAATGGTAGTAAATAAGGCATTATTTGTTTGATCCATGTATAACATTTGCTGCATGTGGCCGTGGACTTACAATGGTTAAGCCTTAGAGTTTATAAGTTATAGGAGAATTAATTTTCGATTTAACATTAGTGAAAGAAATAATAAGAGCTAGGCTAGTAGGATTAATGGCACTTGTCTTAGCTCGGGGAAGGAGCTGATATGTAGGGGGATGATGGGCATTGAGTAATGGAGCATATTTTATAAGGCCTCATGTCATGCGGTCATTTTGTGGCCTTAGTTGTTTTTTTGGAAACGTAGGCAAAGCCAATTAAGCAATGGGGACATTTTATTTTTATTTGGGTTTACAGGGTGTTGTTTTTGCTGCAAACAATGGATTTTTTATTCTTTATGTTTGGTTAGTTGGCTCGAGAACTTAGATGGCGTTGTCATTTTGTTAACTTGTTTCAGCTAACCAAAGTTAACACTTGCTGCACTTTAGCATGTTCTGTTCTTAATGGGTATGTCTATTTGGTCAAGATGCCAGTCACTTTCATAACCAGACCCAAAGTTATTTAATTGTTTGTGAAAATTGATTTGGTTAGTTTTCAATTCAACTATAAATTAGCAGTGGCAGCCAACTGGTTCCTATATGTTATGGCAATAAAAAACCACTTCATTTGCTGCATGTTGCTATGAGCTTATAATGTTTAAGCCATTGACTTTATTGAGCTTTATGCATAAGAATTTGCTAGAAAATGGTAACGATGCATTTTGAAATCATAGTAAAAATTGTTATTTCTTCAACTTTTCTCTATACAACAGCCTACTATTTCTTGTGTAGTCCATTTAAAATTTTTCTTGTGCACTAATAAAATATCAAACTTTTTAATTTATATTAAAAGGTGCTGAGTTGTTGCTTTGGTCGTTTAATAATATGTGGCCGAATGGAATCTCATGTTGTCAAGCATCTTAATTGTTTTTACTTTATGAAACTTGTTTCTGAAAATAATAAAGATGGCACTAAAATATACAATTACAATATGGTAATCCAGCATTAACTTTTAACACATACTATGACATACATTTTTTAAAAGTTATTGTCTCTTTTACTTAACTGCTATCATTGTCTCTAATGCATATATTGATGATCACTTGCAGTTGTGTTTTCTTTGATGTTGAAGCAGTAGTTGATGGCTCAATATTTGGGATTGGTAGTGTCCTCCCTGATAAGTACACCTTGACTAAATTGTGGGCAGATATTATTGACATATGTTGGGATACACCTATCAGATATGCATCTACAAAGGAGTACAAGGTGATGCTGCCTTGGTCATCTGAGTACCAGAACCTATTCAATGATAATGATATGCAAGATGCATTTCAAATGTTAAGGGAAAAAGGATATCGTTGGGCTAGATTTATTGTGAATACTTCTGTTGGTCTAAAATCAGCTTGTAAATCATCTAAACATCAAATCAGCAGCAATAATGCATCTACAGATTTTTGCGCTCCTGCAAATCAAGTTCCTGTTAACTTAAATCTTGAACCTGACATGGATTGGTCTAGCTTTACTGAAGAAGAAATCTTGGCCAATTTTTCTGCTCTTGATTCAAATATGCATCCTGAAAATTCAACGACAGTGTTGGAGAATGAGATTTCACCTTCATGTACTGATGGTACAGAAAATTTAGCAAAATATCTTAGTAATATAGTGCCAGAACCTAGTGATGATGAGAATGATGGGTCAGGTGATGATGGAAGTCACCATGGTCTTGATGACTACCAATCTGGTGATGAAAGTGGTGAAGAATCTGATAATGAAAATGATGAGGCTGCTTGGGCTAGATACGAAGCAAGATCTGGTGGATTTGAATTCACTGCTAACGGAGAGAATATAATTCTTAGGCCTAGACAGTTATTTATAGATGTGTATGAGTTTAGGAAAGTGTTAAGGGTTTTTGCAATTAGAAATGGCTTTAGGCTTAACAGAATTAAGAATGAGAAGGCAAGAGTGACTGCTAAGTGTGCAAAATCAAGATGTACTTGGAGAATTCATGCAAGCCCCAATTAGAACAGTAAATCATTTCAGGTGAAGACTTACTGTCCTGAGCATACATGTGCAAGAGATGATGTTGACAACCGTGAAGCAAGTACAGCTTGGATTGCAGCCCGTTACTTGCATGTATTCAAAGCGACTCCTGATATTAGTGTCAAGGTGATTGCTGCTGATATGTTCAGAAAATATGGGATTGAATGTAGTGTACACAGGCTGTACAGAGCAAAAAACAAGGCAATGGAGCTGCTGGGGCAAGACCACAAGAAGAGTTACAGCAAACTCTTTCGATATATGCATGCTTTATTGGAAACCAATCCTGGATCTACTGTCTCTTTAGAAAGGGATTGGCTTGGTGGTACTGCAAATCCTGTTTTTAAGAGATTTTTCATGTTCATTGATAGTAGTAGAAGGGGTTTTTTCGAGGGATGTAGACAGTTTGTAGGGATTGATGACTGTCACCTTAAAGGTCCTTACAAAGAAGTATTATTAACTGCTGTCAGCATTAATGCTAATTTTGGGATATACCCCCTTGCAATGTGCATTGTCGAAAATGAAAATACCAACTCTTTGGTGTATTTTATGGAAAAATTATATGAGCAGATTGGGTGTAATCAAGGAGAAAGGTTGTGTTTTATGAGTGATAGGCAGAAAGGGGTCCTTAATGCACTTGACAAAGTTTTCCCACTTGCATTAAAAAGGTATTGCTGCAGACACATCTATGCCAATTTCAAGATGAAGTTTCCTGGTTTATTATTGAAGAAGACATTCTGGAGGGCTTGTCGAAGCCCAAACTTTATTGAGTTCAATGAGCAAATGAAAAAGTTGAAGGCAATCAGTAATGTTGGCCATAAATGGCTAATGGAGATACCTATCCAACATTGGGCCAAGCATGCATTCCCACCCTTCAGTAAATGCACACATGTGACCAACAACATGACTGAATCTTTCAACAATTGGATTAATGGCTACAGAGCAATGCCTGTTGTGAGAATGTTAGAAGACATAAGGAGGAAAATTATGAGGTTGATTCATACGAGGCATGAAGCTGCTAAAAGATGGAATGAGGAGCTGCCACCATTGGTGAGGAGAAAAATTGTTGAGGCAAGGATGGAGGCAAGAGGATTGTCTGTTATTTTCGGGCATGAAAACACATTTGAAGTATTAGAAGATGCATCTAAAGTATTTGTTGTTGACCTTGGTAATAAGAAGTGCGATTGCGGGGAGTGGCAGATCTCGGGGTTACCTTGTAAACATACGATATGTTCTATTGATGCCAAAAGGTTGAAGGTTGAGGATTATGTGCACAACTACTTAAAGAAGGCTGCTTTTCTAGGCACCTACCAGCACCAATTCAAGCCTGTACCTGATGAGACCAAATGGCCATTGGTGCTGACTTACAATCTACAGCCACCACTTGTAATCAAATCTGCTGGGAGGCCACAGAAAAAGAGAAGGAGAGAAGTTGATGAACCTACTACATTCAGGAGAAGCTGTAGTATAAAGTGCTCCAGGTGCGACCATTGGGGGCACAATAAAAGGACCTGCCAAAGTGAAAAGCAATCAGGCAGAAAGATTAGTCAAATTTAAGCTATTTACTAATGATATCTTATATAACTGCAGCATAAAATACCTAATTGTTGTCATTGTCTGATTCAGAGGAAGAACGGAGAAGGAAGCTCAAGGCCGCAACAGACTGCCACTGAAGTAGCGACGTCCCAGTCCACTGTCTTTGACAATGGTGAACTCAATATCCTTTAAATTTTGGTTTTATCGCTTAATTTGATTACTTAACTACTTTTACAACTAATATTAACTCTTTGTATTTGTTCTTTCAATAATTTAGGACAACTCACTCAAGAATGAAATTGTAACAGTTACAGCATCCAGCATATTGCAGATCAATTAATGCTATAATGATAAAGATAGGCAGACCTCTCTAATCCCGCTAACTAATTCTTTTGAGGGATTAGATGATACAACACCTTTTGGAAGGACTTGGCTTTTGAGATGGTGTATCATCTTTTGCTCAAACTGACTATAGGTTTGAGACTTTTGTTTTTTTTTTTCTTTATGTAATCATGCTAAATACAAGTTGCTTGCTGGTGCTTGCATGGTTAACTATTGTAAAAATGTAAAAAAAAAAAAAATGAATGTACTTCTTGCCTGCTGTATGAAGGTTGCTCAAAGTGGCCAAAACTGATACTGCTACTATTGTACTAATGCTGGAATGATGTTGATGGTTTCATTTGAAGAAAGAATTTTACTGAATTCAACTTTTGCATTTCTGTTACTGTGATGATGATGAGAAATGCTGGGTATTATCTGTGATGATGATGAGAAATGCTATGTACTATCTATGATGATGATGATGAATGCTTCTTATAATGCTGCTGTCATTGCTCTGGAATCAATATATGCCATATAATGAGCTTCACTTATTTTTTAAATGTGTTTAATATAAATGTATTTGTCTATGTTAGTTAGTTGCAAATGTATTTAGTTCATGTGCATTGGCATTTCTCTTTGATATATGATGTATTTCATGTAATAAGCATTTCTATTTACATTTTACTATAAATTAAGCATTATTTTCATTTAAATACTAGATATAGGAAAATCTTACATGAGTTAAACAGTCATGACCTACATTGCTCCTTCTCTACATACACACAACTTATTCAGTTAAGGCCACAGAAGAACACAACAGCACATAGAAATAGAAAAATGAAATTGGCACACATTATTACCTTCATTAGATTACATTTCAGCCCTATGGTTTCAGATTTGTTCACCATTCTCTTAACCTCGGCAAGTTCTCTTAGAATGTCTTCAAACATCACATACATTTGTTGTTGACCACCGACATTGCCTCTATGGATTGCATCTACTCTAGGGCCTTCATGTAATGCAATATTATTGAGATCAGTTGGTGATGGGTACCACCACCTGAAATAGCCACACTCATTGAAAGAGCAGCAATAAAATAACTTGTTAGGATTGTTTTCAGACTCTGATATACGCACAGCAGCACGAACTTTGCATCCACACTTCTTGTTTGTAAACTTAATCATATTTCCATTTAGCTCAGATCTCCACCTTGTAACGCTTCTGTTGTTCCCGTCATTACTTGCTCCATTTGAACTTTGAGAATCCATTGACAGTATAAGGTTAGAAGAATGAGATGTTGAGAAGTACAAATTGTTTTGTGTGCTGTGCCTGAGTTTTTAAATTGTTGTACAAGCTTCTAAATAGCAGGAGACTTGCAATATGACCGTTGGTTTGTAACGGTCATAATGCAAAACCCTCTTTATTTTTTTTCAAGTTTTTAATTTTATCTTTTTTGTAGGAATTTTAAGGAAATATCAATAACTTAAAGAGGGTAAAATAGTCATAATGCTTACTTATGATATTGTAAATTCTTAGAATTGATAGGGGCAAAATTGTCAAAATAGAGAGTTGTGATTTTCGCGCCAACAATCTTAGCATTTTTTTTTAGCTCAATCAGTCTACAAACTGTCACCAAGGACAATATTGTCTTTTCACAGTCAACTAACCATCAATGAAAAAATTAACTGACGGTAGGGGGTTTTTTACAAATAATCCGATTCTCGCCATCTACTTGCAACAAGTCCAAACCTCAAGGGAGGTTTTTAAAAATTACCCATTTTCAAAAACTCTACTCAAGTTGCAACCAAACAAAATAAAGAAAAATAAAGAAAGTGAAAAACAAATTTTTGCATTAAATAAGTACTTTTACCTTGAAAAAGTTATACTCATCCCTCTAATAAGACCACACCTCAATCTTACATCGACAAATTTTAGGGGTAACTTTGACATTAAGTTAAACCGAAGGGGGAGCCATTAGAATATTCTAATTTTTATTTTTTTCTCAGCAGGTGCACATCATTGCCGTAATATGTCAATTCAGGTTGCATCGGAATCGGACTATCGGTCAACGACTGATGGGAAACCTGAGGGACTTAATTGATCAATTCATAAAGTATCTCATTTTCTCATAATTTTATTAAATAAGAAGGCTTTGAATGATAGTAACCTATATAAAAGGAGAAGGTTTATGTAACGTGTCGTACACGTGTGCACATCGCGCGGGCGCTTTACGTTCCCCTAAGCTTTGCACAGAACTTCGGCCGGAAACTGAGCGATCGTTAATGGCGGCGGCTAGGATGATGCAAATCAGACGACTAATCTCTCTCCTTTCTCGTAACCAGCCTCAAGCTTCTCTTCTAAAAGGTGAGCCTTCTCTATCTCCTCTCTCAATATATGTATATTAATGTTACAGTCTGCGTATATAGCTGGATATATGTATCTGTTCCCCTGTGAACTGAAGTTCATAATACCGCAGTTTTTGTTTCTTTTACCTTTTCTATTGATTAAAACATGTGGGTTCCTACTGGATTTTACAAATAGGATTTATGTGATTAATAGGATAGATGTTTGAGAGCAAAGTTAATAAAATTGGAAACGGAAAAAAAACAATTAAACCCCTTAATGAGAGAGAAATCAGGAATTTTTACTGGGGTTTCTGGGAATATAGCATGTATTTTTCATGACAATTGAAGGTGATGATACTTGGAAGCATATGAAGTTAATAACAAAGTGCAGTTGTGACGGGTTTAACGTCGCGATAAGTAAAACACTGTTGAGCATATTTTGCTAACTTATTTGGTGGAGGTCCAATATTATTATAAGGTTTCTTTTAGAACTATTTTGAGGTGAGTAAATCTATTAGATGCTTGTCTCTACTCAAATTAAGCACCTCTAGAATGAAACATCTATGTTAATGCTAGGCAAACTGAACGATTCGCTGAAGATATATATATTGAGTTAGAAGAAGAACTTGGAATAATAGTGACGGTGTTGAATGATGAGCTAAATTTTTAATTATTTCTCCATGCTATCTCCTTCATCTACTAGATTGGCCTGACTATGTTTTGCTGATACATTAAAATTGATTTGAAGTTGGTGGAGCAAAGTTTGAATCATCATTTGCTCTTTCCTTTGAATTGTGTATATGTTTGTATGTTCCAGGACTTAACAATATAGGCTTGCAACTTCTACTGAAATTTGTCTGGCTTATGGTGAAGGGTGACTGTTTTGAGCTAAAAAACAGGTCGTGGATGCTGGAGCCATACTTTTGTCGATTGATTGACTGAATAGTTTCGTACTAAACTTATGAGTGATGGTAACATATCAAATTCTAAATGGAAGAGTGGAAGACTGTGTCTTAGAAATATGCTTCGAAGAACAAAATCTCAAAGATTAGATACCTAGCAAAAATTTGGCCTTCTTTTGTGATCAATCAGCGTGGCGAGAATAGTTTCCAACTACTGTGACATTTTGAAATGTCTTTTGATAATATTTGCTGCTTCAGGTTTATTCATATCATATAAACAGAGGAGAGGACTGGATGGTTTGATGAAATGATGTAGGGATGCTATTTTATGTGATCATTGGATGGTTTGATAATACCAGAACTTTAAGACCAATGAGGTCAAAGACCTGTTAAAAATATAGTGTGAAGATGAGAACTTGAATTGGCACCCCTCACTTGAGAGTTAACACTCTTACTTTAATGAAATTGTTTTAGAATCTGGTCTTGCTGGTTGCAGTGGAATTTCATTCTGTTGTGTTAACAGTCTTTTTCTGAGATAATTTAACCTCTTTTTAATATTTTATGGCAGAACCCTCAAGGCAATTTCTACCCTCTACAAGTGCACATTTTTGCCGAAGTGCATACCACCAAAGAGGACTTCAAACACATATAAATTCAAACAGTGTGGCTGATGAGGATCGGGAACAGTGTGAGGCTGGCAATTCGATGCCCTCTAAATCTAATGACAGTTCCTCTGTGAAGCTCAGTGCGACATCCAACTTGAAGACGTCCGCAAGGCATGATCTTGCAATGATATTTACTTGCAAGGTCTGTGAAACAAGATCTGTAAAGACAGTTTGTCGTGAATCATATGAGAAAGGCGTGGTGGTGGCACGATGTGGTGGGTGCAACAATCTACACCTGATTGCAGATCATCTTGGATGGTTTGGAGAACCCGGAAGCATTGAGGACTTCCTCGCTGCCCGTGGAGAAGAAGTGAAGAAAGGTTCTGTTGATACGCTAAATCTAACGCTGGAAGATCTAGCTGGAAAAGAAGTCTTGAAAGGCTAAATCCAATTTGTTGTATCAATATTTGAAAAAAAAAAAGAAAAGAAAAAATTTCTCCTCTTGTTACATTATGTGTTAAAATGTTTTTTAACCTGAAATTGAAATTACAGAATGCTTTTTTGTGAATTTAGTTGGGTCCAATTCAGGGACTGTATGTAGTGCATGTCGATTAAGAGGGCCCATGTAGACGACGTTGATGCTGATCTGAACCAAGAAGTTCAGTAGCAAAATTCCCTTGATTGATATTAGAATGATTGATGAACCATGAGAGGCTCTTTAGTTCAATCATGAAATAATAAAATGCAACATTTTATCAGTAACATTAGAAGTGCCAACTGTGGATTCTTTTCTTTTTTTTTTCATTACACTAATATGTTATAATATAATTAAAAAGCTATTGATAGTCAGAAATCTAATTAAATTAGCTTATAAATAATTTTATTATGACACAATCTAAATATTTATCCTTACTAAATGCGCCTTGCCGGCACTCGTTATTACCACCGACCCAGTGGCATTACTTGGCAATCAAGATTCAATGAGGGCAAACGGGTTATGGGTTCATGGGGCGCCCGGGCCGGTCAAAACTGTTATCTAACACCATACGACACGTCATCTAACAGTTGACAACACGTCATCTAACAGTTCAGTTAAGTACTTGTGATTTGATTGCTAGCGTACAATCACAAAGGAACTACAGAGGATCTTTCTTTGTTTCTTTGTATTTGCCAATAACCAGAATCCAGAACTAAGCAAGGCAAAACTTAGAAACATGACAACAACTGCCTGTTGTGTTCCCTCCACGTCTTCTCCTTCTTCATTCTCAATTCACAAAAACTTTGCTGTCAAGAGAAACTCAAACGGAATGTCATTCACTGATTTGCTATCGTTCTCGCCCAAAGCCAGCTTGTTCTCCACTGGCCTTATCTCAATTTCCCTCAAGCAGAGGCGTCCCAAAAACTCACTCCGAGGTAGAATTCTTTAAAGGGTTTGCTCCGCTTTTCTCTTTGTCTTTGTTATTGAATTGGGTCTGCTCTATTTTCATTCTTGTGTGAGTTATTTTCGTATCAGTACAGTACTAGTGGGTTTAATTTTGATGAGTCTGTCTTCTTAGGGCTCAGTTGCAGAATTTGAGGTCTTTAGTGGGTAAAATAAATAAATAAGGTAAAGGGTTTTGGTTTTTTCATGTAGTCTTAATAGCAGTTGAAGTAGTGTGATTGTGGTGAAGTAGTGTTATGAAAGACATAAGAGAAAAACAAAGTGAATATATTTATTTATTTAAGCCTTTTTACTTATATGAAACTTGATCTTTTATTTTATGTATTATTATCCTAATTCCTAGTTCCATGCAAGTGAATATTATTGTTCTGCTGAGAGATTAATTGAGAATTTTTCAGTCAAATTATTTAAAATTGTATAATGCTCTGCTGTTTAAGAAAAGAAATTCCCTCATAGAATAGTATTTCAGACTATCTGTTTGATTTCTTTAGTGTGTAATAACCATGTTGCATCTACTATTTCATGGCAGTAAGATCAGTGGCTGCTCCTTCGGAAGCTGTATCTGGGTTTGATGAGATGGTGGCTGGGACCCAACGTAAATATTACATGTTAGGTGGGAAGGGGGGAGTAGGCAAGACAAGTTGTGCAGCTTCACTTGCTGTAAAATTTGCAAATAGTGGGCACCCCACTTTAGTGGTCTCAACTGATCCAGCACATTCATTGAGTGATTCTTTTGCGCAGGTCTGTAGCCGTTTTACTTCCTTGGTCGTCTTGGAGTTATATGTTTCTTGCTTATAATAGACATATTGTGCTTGTGCTTACCAATATGAGCTTATTTTGTTTCTTAGGATTTGACTGGCGGGCAACTAGTACCAGTTGAAGGGCCTGATTTTCCATTGTTTGCTCTTGAGGTTTGTGGGAGTAGCTTCTTGTATATGCCTTTTACTAGTTATTCTTAATGATGGTTCTGCTGTCCTATTTATGATGGCATTTTTCTTCATGCAGTCAGTAATTTTGTTATACTTTTTCAACAGATAAATCCTGAGAAGGCTAGGGAAGAATTTCGCAACGTAACTCAAAAAGATGGTGGAACAGGGGTTAAGGATTTCATGGATGGCATGGGTCTTGGTATGCTTGTAGAACAGGTAAAGCTTTATCCGTGGTTATTGGCATCTAAACTTAGGATGAAATTTCCCAGGCCTGGATTGGACTTGCATTTTGATTTGTCATGGATAGTCTCAGTAGTTGCTTCATTTTCATTTTGGTTGGTTTAACTTAGCAACTTTGTTAACTCAGCATTCGGTTGTCTTTGCCCTGTTTATGGGGGCATACTGCGTGCGCACACACGTACACACACACAAAAAAAAAAAAAAAAAAAACTAAGGTCGTTATCTTGATTTATTCTTCTCTTGATTGGTTGTACATGGTTGACAAAGTTAGGAGAATTAAAACTAGGAGAGCTGTTGGACACACCTCCTCCTGGCTTGGATGAAGCTATTGCAATTTCAAAAGTACGTATTATCTTCCTGTTTATTCTGCTGCTTGTGTTGTGTATTGTATATCTCAAAATGTCCACTGATCATGTAACTTTTTTTCCAGGTGATACAATTCCTTGAGTCTCAGGAGTATAGTATGTTCACTCGAATAGTTTTTGACACTGCACCAACAGTGAGTAAAAGCTTCCTTTTTCATGTCATTTTATCGTGCAAATTAGTTTATTGAGATTGATGATTATTTTTTGCAGGGGCATACCCTTCGACTTTTATCCTTACCAGACTTCTTGGATGCTTCTATAGGCAAGATATTGAAGGTAGAAATGGCAACTTAGACTAATTATATTCTGTTGATATTTTTTTTTTCCGTTAAGGATTGTGTGACAGGACTTGCTCGGGTAACAATATTGAATATGCGAGAGTTGTAACATTAAAAAATACCCTGCAAGTTGTATCATGCTACAAAACTTTGTAACATGGAAGATCGTTAAGCATTGTGTTGCACGTTGGAAATTCCTTATTTCAGTATTTTTACCCATCCAGTGGAATCATACTTGTTCCTTTTAACTGTTTCTCATTTTTTTTTTGAGATTTTATTTTCATTCAATCCTGCTACAGCTTAGGCAAAAAATAGCTTCAGCCACCTCAGCAATAAAATCTGTGTTTGGGCAAGAACAAACTCGCCAGGATGCTGTAAGTCTCATGCTGTTGGGAGCAATTGTTTTGTTCTTTCAATATGAATTTCTTAACATTTTAAATGTCTCTCCTATTTTGTTATGTAGTCTGACAAATTAGAGCGACTGAGGGAAAGGATGGTAAAAGTGCGTGAGCTTTTTCGTGATACAGATTCAACAGAGTTTGTCATAGTAACAATCCCAACGGTAATAGTCTTTAGATTTTTTTTTCGTAATTATTACAAATTATGCCTTGTTAATTGATCGGTGTATCAAATTTGAGTTTGAATGGGTTTAAATGATTGGTTAGATGGTGGATCTATGTATTCTTTTAATTGTTTTGCTTTCTTGTATTTGCCTTCTTTTAATTTGTGTTGTTAAGGTATTTGGGGTTACACCTGGTTTTGCATTCAAATGTTGATATTTCCTTCTGATTTACCTGCTCATCCAAGTTGACCTGACGTAGGATTCTATTCAGGTTGGATCATTTAGGTGATGTACATTCTAGCTTCATTTTTGTTGTAAACCTATCCTATTAGAAAGATTCACCTGTAAATGTCGTCTTGTTTATAGTATATGTTCAGCCTGTATAGATTTATCCAGATATGAAGCTGTAGAGTACAAAGAAGAAAAAATAATTTGGACACCTACGCTACTTTTAGATTACGGTCGGTTAGGTCAAATAATATTTTCAGATCCAGATCAAACAGATCAATGTGGTAGAAAAATAGCCTCAGTTCTCTTAAACACTTTTTGCCACAACAAGGTGAGACTTGTTAACTAGAAAGATAAATAAATAAAATAAAAGAAATTAAAATTGCTTGACTAAGAGTTTTTATTACTACTATTCTCATATCTTTGTCTGTATAATTTTGTTTTCTAAGATAATCTCTTCCTATTGGACTGATTAAAGCTAATTCTTTTTTTCTGTTTGCTACTAATAATTTAGTTTCATCTGAGAACGACTTTATCTTGGTTTTTCCGTATAAGGTTGGGTTTGATTGCATAACTTATTCTATTCTCCACCTTCATTCAGAAAGCTTCGCTTTTGGCTGCTATGCTCATTGCTTCTTTGTTCTATACTTTTTATAGTTTGATTTTTGCCATTGTTTTCTCTGCCGAACCAAAAGTTAAGTTAGGCATAACCACAGCTAGTGGAATAAAAGCATTCATTCCGGATAAATTTTTTTCTTTTTTAATATAAAAATTCGATGCAGATCAATTTGCCATATCAATATCATTTGTAGAGTCTACATTGTAGTACTCCTTGTTAAAATGAAATTAGTGTGTTAGCTAATTAGATAGTTATTGGCAAGTGGAAGTAAGGCTAATTTGGAATACTTTTGTTGCTTGTAATTTAGTCATTCATGTTTCATTTATTTTCCCCAGGTGATGGCGGTCAGTGAGTCATCTAGGTTGTCTGAGTCACTGAAGAAGGAAAATGTTCCTGTCAGGAGGCTTATTGTTAATCAGATTCTTCCCCCATCTGCTTCAGACTGCAAATTTTGTGCAATGAAAAGAAAGGTATAAGTCTATTTTCTCTCTCATTGGCAGCACATAATCTTTTGTCTTTCATTTTCCTTATGAACCAAACCTTAAGTTCTTTGGGATACAGTGCAATAACACTAGAAGAAACATCTAGCATTTTGAAATTTCTCTTAAACTTATGTTGTATTTGGTAGCATAAAAAAAATGGGATTAGAGTGTTGGAATTGAAATTGAGTGGGATTTAGCTACATCAACCCCAATTTTTTCTGAGGAAGCATCCTCCAGCACTAGATAATTCCTACCCGTTGCCAAAATACAGTATTACTGTTTCTAGGCGAAGGATTAAAATAGTGCTTAAATATGTTAATGCTTCAGGATCAAATGCGTGCTCTTGAGATGATTCAGAGTGATTCAGAACTCTCCAGCTTGATGCTGATTGAGGCACCCCTAGTTGATGTGGAGATTAGAGGCGTCCCCGCTCTTAGATTTATGGGGGACATTATATGGAAGTGATAATTTCTTCAACGATTTCAGAGGTGATTAACCCTTTTCTTCTTTCTTTTTCCCCTGCCTTTACTTCACATCTTAAACCAAATTAAAAGTATTGGCTTAACTTCATCTGGCACTACAATATAACAGATCAAAAGAAGATTGTGCCTTCAATACGAGCAGTCTCAGAAGCCAGGGAACTGAGCAACACAGCCAGAAGTATGAATTTTATACACACAAGCCCTTCTAACCCAGGCAGTTATGAAGCAGAAAGTATATGTGCAACAGTTTTCCCCCCCACTCTCCCCCCCCCCCCCCCCCTCCCCCCCTTTTTTTCTCTCTTCCCCCCAACACAAAAACTCTTATGAACATGGGTCTGAACTTTAGACTGGTGAGATTTTACAATTTCACAGTGCTTTTTAAAAGTGAAAATGACACTGCCGCAGAGAACAAAAGTTGGCCATAGTTCATAATTACAACACCCTATTTTTATTTATGCTATGCTCTCAATATGCTTCATGGTTTTGGCATGAACCTCTTTTAAGGTGAAATGTAGCAAATGAATTATGATGTCTCACCAATAAAATGCCAACCTATGTTTCTGGGATTTCAATAGACACAGTTCTATCGTAGGCACACACTTCTCTTCTCCAGTGGAAAATAAGTACAAAATGAATGCTATACCTAAGAAACCAAGCTAAAACAAATGCCTAAAAGTGGTGCTGTTCAAATCCTACAATATACATGATTTGGCCGTTGTCGTTCTCTATGTATCTCTGTTTGCTACTGCTAAGCAGCAGATTCAATCCACTACTATGGCTATAGCCATAGTTTCTCATTCAGTTTATTGTTTCAGGAGAGCTCTTCAAAATGTGAAATTATGCTTTTCTACAAAGACTTTGGATGGTGAAAGAATGAGTGATATAGTCTTGAAGTTTGAACTCACTTCCTCTTTTGGAAGATCAACATGCCAAAGAATGCTACGATACGGCTAACTACTCCATAGATGATAAGGATGCCTATACAAAGACCCCATTCTTGAAGATCATAGCCACTCTTCATCAGTAAACCGCAACGAGTAATCAGCCACACTCCATAATACCTGAAAGTAATAATGAGAATTAGTAACATGAATCATGAAATCTGACATTTAATAAGGTTCTCCAAATATTTTTGATAACTTATTTTTCTATTTCAAGGCAAAATCTTGTGCCAATTTGCCGAAGGAACTCATTGGCGGCTGGCCCACAATCCAATGAAAGTCAAAGTTGCATATATAATTTACATCTTGGATTGGTATTTATCATGTGGTTCAGTGAATTTTCCTATCTCTCATGGTGTTGATGTTGATACCAGTGTCCGGACTTGGTTAGACGTCTAAAAAGACTATAATCATAAAACCCAGTGCGCAACATGTTCAATAAATTTGTAAAATGACTTCAGAGAAAATCCGGTTCTACCATACCTTTCAGCATTTGCAACCACAAATGCTTGCAAAGCCCACTTTGGGTAGCATAAGTTAGCTATATTCTTCATAAATTCACTATCCGTTTTCCGTGTTGCGATCAGAGTTAAAACCACCGGAAGAAGAACTGACCACTGCAAGAAACAATGGCTTGTCAATATAAATAAAATGGTGTACGAAGCTTCAAATTGGCAAGAAGCGAATATTTTCGTTTGATTGCTATTGTTACTCACCAGCTGGGCAGAACCGGGTTCAAAGAAGATGGCAAGTGCATAAGCTATACCAGTCACACAATAAACAAGGCAGAGCAGGACTGTGTAATTATCAGCAAAGGAAGATCTTGGGTTGGTGAAGAAATAGAACATGGAGAGATACACCACAGGCTTGATGACCGTATTAAAATGGTCTATTGTATCCTTAGCAAGAAAATAGGCCAAGCTGCTAATGCCGGAGGCCCTCTCTCTCCAGTATTGTAATTTTTCCAGAGAAAATGTTCTCAAAGCTGCTATTTTGCAAAGAAGAGCTGAAAACAGAAATATATTGTGGTAAGGAGAAAATTTTTTGCACATATAGTATTACTTTTTCCACCAAACCAATTGGCTGGTTAATCCAAATTCAAAATTATTTTGGTTGTTGCAATTTCATTTTTAAACACAGCACTAACTTTACACTTCAAATGACACAATTAGAGTTACATGAAGGCAAAAGTAAAACAAATATTTCCATTATTCTGAAATTTTGTTCACAAATGAAAAAAGAAGTAAAATGTTCTTCAACTTACAAACTGCAATGATGGTATGACTATAACCAGCCGCCCCAAAATTTTCGTCACCTACTTTACTCAGTGATCCTAAGCAGGCTCCAGCAAGCAATAAAATCAGAAAATCGACTGCTTGTAGTTTAGCTTCCCTTAGCCGCTGTTTGGCAACCCTGAAATTGTTGTGGACAAAGTGAGTATGAAGAGTAAATATAATAGAACAGAATATTTCAATTGAAATTATCTGGTAAGTTACTTAAAAGGGAAAATCATATCTCTTCTCCCTGGGGTTTAAAATTACTGCAAATCATCAAGCAAATGCTAGTACAAAACTGATCCAGCAATATGGAAAGCAAAAGAAAATGAAAAGTATGTCGTACATATATAACATCATTCAACAACATTTGCGAACCAAATTAATAGTTCAACTATGTTTCCTTATTAGGGATGGGTCAGATGATATGCAAGATTGAAAGAGCAAAGTTCGATCCCACGACAAAAGAGAGTAAGGAAAGAGAATAGCTGATTGGCTTAAGCAGTTGGATTTAGTTGGTGTTGAACTATAGTACATTAGGTCCTTGAACGGAGATTCCCCAGGTTTACATTTTGTGCTAACAGAATGCCAAAAGTTTTTTAACAGTCAAATGATGACATCTTCAGGGGAATCCTACCAGAAACAGTATCTCTGAGTGTGTATACCTAAGTTACCCTTTAATCTACAATTTAAAAGCAAAAAAACAAAATTTTGATAACTATAAAATGACATGGAATACAAAGAATTTTCACAGCGGTGAAGATTTCAGGACATCAATCTTTCTGAGACACATAATATAAGTGAAGGCACCGGAAAAAGTAATGAAATATACGGCAATTTACCTCCCAAGGAAGAATCTGTATTGCTGGAATACACCCGGAGTTTTCCGTTTTGATAAATCCTTGGATTTAAAAAAATTGAGTCGTATATGATCCTTATGAAATTCCACATTATTCTTCATATCTTGCCATAATTCTCCAGCAAAGGACTTCTCCTCCACTTCAGCAGTAGCAAGATTTATTTCATTAGCTGGATTTACACCCTCTGGAGGCATAACGAATCTAGAAGCATTCTTCTGCATATCTGGGGGAACTGGATAGCCATTGTGAAGCATCCATCTAACAGGAAGATCCTCATAAGTCACATTTGAGTTTGCACTTGGTTTCACTATACCCTCCAAAATGTCAATGAAGTGGTCTGGAGGGTTAACCCGCTCTGGAACATTGATACCAAGGCCTGCAAAGTATTCTTCAACTTTCTTCACTGAACCATGATAGGTGGTAAGTCCACCTTTTGCCAGGAGTACTAAATCATCAAACATTCTGAACAAGGCATAACTGAACAAGAAAACTTAGCATTAGATATAAGAAAGCAAAATAATCTTGTAAGCAATCACATTCACATTGTGCACATAATGTATTACAAAAATATATGTATATTCTGAAATGATTTTGTTCACCAGTATTGAAGCTCTTGAGAATTTTCCAACCCTGTACAGTTCATGGATGATGCAACAAATAAGCATTGGAAGTATTTCGTCCATTACCAAAGTCTTAAATTTTGGCTCATACTGAAATTGGTTCACACCTATCTATCAAAGAGTGGTACTCACTATCCATTTAACCAATGAGAAATTTAGGTCACTCATTTTTTTTTTTCCTTTGTTGTTGGGGATCCAATTTAGGTCACTCCTAACATACCAAAGTGCATGAAAAACTTTTCTCTCATAATTGCTTTTATGTTCTTGCTTATACTTCATGTGAACACTGCATCTATTTCTTGCACTAGTGTTTAGTGATCAGATAATTGAGCAAAATGTCATCAGGTGATGATATTTGGTATTTACCGCCGTCCTCATCAGTTCTTTATCAGCATCCCCCTTATGACTGTAAGTTATATAAAAAAACTGTAAGTTTATATTTTGTTGTTGATTTTATGAAGAGTATAGAGTGGTTTTAAATGTCAACTTACTAGTAGTGGGACAATAGGTCAAGTAACTGATAGTAAACTCCTATTCGTTGACTGGGCAATCCTCGTATCCAGAAAAATATTAGAAGCTAACCTGTAATAAGAAAACATTACCTCGGTTGATGAACAACCAGGCAGATGTTAACCCCTTCAAGAGCTTCACGTCGTAGTGCTCTTAAAAGTAATTGAGAGGACGCACTATCTAAACCAGAGGTGGGTTCATCTAAGAGCAAAAGTGAAGGTTCCATGACCATTTCCAATCCAACATTTACTCGTTTCCTCTGGCCCCCGGAGATTCCTCGCTTTTCTACTGTTCCAACCAAAGAATCACGCACTGTCTGAAGCCCCAAAGTATCGATAACTCTTTCAACAACTAAAACTTTGTCCGCTTTTGCTAAGCAAGCTGATAGTCTTCAACAATCAGAAGATCATATGTAAGGCACTATAGCAGTAGGAGGTATGGAAGGAATGATGGAAAAATCATGATGCAGAACAATAAACTTGACAAAGAGTGCATAACAGAGAAGACCAACTCAAGCTGTAATATTAGAACGGTGGGCAACGGCCACTGCCATCCCCCTTTCCTCTTTTCTTTTTCCCAAATACCAAGTTGCATAGGCAGCATTTTTAGTCCAGAAAACCTTAAAAATAGGAGCAGAAAGTTTTACAAATCACCTCCAAATGGACTATAATATTTAATTTAATTTTTATTTAGTTTGCATCTATGTAAGATTTCTGTGAAATTATATGCCGTTACCAGTATAACTGCACCCAACCTATGTATAATATATTATTGTTTGCTGCTTTGAACTTTTAATTAATGATGCATAGCAATTCATTGTCCAGTCCCCAGGAGGTTGATGGTCAATTAGGACTTTAGTTTCATAGAAACCCAGTGGGAAAAAGAGAAGAAGAACAACATATAAAACTGTAGCTAAAATGTGAAAATGGACTAAACGTAACATACCTGCATCTTGCATGGAACCATAGATTCTCTTCCACTGTCAAATTTCCATGCACGATATCATCTTGTGGCACAAAACCAATGATTTTCTTATATGAGTCGATAGGTTCATTCTCTCCATTAATAAGAATCAAACCAGTGGCTTTACATGCAATTGCTTTTCCTCCCAGAGCAGAAAGAAACGTAGTCTTTCCAGCCCCTGATGGGCCCATGACAGCCGTGATGCGGCCAGGCCTAATTTTTCCTGTGACACACCTCAATAGATGTTTATTTTTGCCTTTCAAAGTAAGCGTTAAGTCTTTGAAAGAAACCTCAATTAGAGGCCTTTTCCTGACTTCGGTGTTCGTTGCCATTGAAACTACTCCTGAGAAGGTAAGATTCTTGTTTTCTTGCTGAAGAGCTTTCTCTTTTTCAAGTTGAGCATACGCATAGTTGAAAATTTGGCTATGAGTACTCAAATCTTTCCCCTTTGACATCTGCTCTCTTGTTTTCACATCTCTGAGTTCAACATCGAAACCCTCACAACTATCAGGGTTATCTTCTATTTCATGCATCATCTTCATGAGATCACCTGCTTCATTTTTCTTTCCTTTTGATGGAGCTAGTGGTGGCAGAGATGCACTCCAAGTACTTGAATCTGAAGTTGGGTACAAATCTTCATCTGTTCTAGACTCAGCTTGGTTCAAAATCTTAAGCTTTTCAGGATGTTGGATGGATTTTTTACGAGAAAATGTGCGTGATAATTGAGCTTGCAATCCACTTGCATGCTTCTTTGCAGCATCTTTTGCAGATTTCCACCTTTTACGTGCTTTTGCCGTCTCCCTTGCATTTCTTGCTGCTGCATCCCTCTTTTTGGCCAGTCTTCTTTCCCGAGTGGTGAGAACTTGGTCAAAACAGTTGTAAATAATAAGCAACAGTGTGCTCAAAGCAGCCTGCAGAAGAAAATGAAGCATTCCTATTTGGATCAACATAGTTACACAAGGACCTGTTGGAGTAAAAATTGTAGTGTGTTAAAGAATAAAGTGACACATATTATATAGAAAAGTCCTGAGAACATAAACACTGAAATTAAGATATATTTTAAGATGTTTCCTTTACCAAGGCATTTAAAGAGTAAAGTTTTATGCACATGAGAAGTTGATGACTTGGAAACATCAAGTCAGCCAAGATTGATTATTTTTTCTTTCAGGAGAAAATAAAGGATTCCTATTTGGATCAAATTACACAAGGAGCTGTTGGAGTACATTGTAGTGTGTTGAAGAAGAAAGAAGAAGGTGATACATATGATAAAGAAAAGTCCTGAGAACTTAAAAACAGAAATTAACATATGTTCTAAGATGTTTCCATTACCACGGCATTTAAAGGGTAAAGTTTTACACACATGAGAAGTTGACGACTTGGAACCATCAAGCCGGCCAAGATTGATTATTTTTTCTTTCAGAAAAGTTAACTTACTAAAAGCAAAATTCCGTATGCATGCATATTTTCATTTGTAGCGTTGGGATCACATGTAGTCAACTTGAAGCAGCCTGCAGAAATATGGGGAAAATGAAAACACCATATCCAGGATATCATGGCATGTGAGAGTTAAATTTCTAGAAATTCACATGTTTATAAAGATTTTTATGCAAAAACTATGTATAAGCAGTAATAACAAATTTAGCCAAAAAGGGAAAAACTTACGTTTCTCTGATGTAGAACCCATCCTGCAGTAATGTCTGAAATTCCATAAAGATATATTATAGGGTTGGGAAAAAAATGTAAAGCAATCAGACTCAGGAGTAAATAAATTGCCATCAAACTGTATCCAAATTTCCTCTATAAAAAATGACACAACAATTTAGAACTAGAAGATTGCAACCAGTAAAATAGTAGACAAGTTTGGCTGTATAGGTGCTGGGAAAAAAATAATAATAATACCCGCTGCTGCAATCCTTTGTATGTATCGTTGTTGGGCAATATGATCCCGCTGAACAGAAAATCTCTTTACTAGAAGCAACATCGGCCCATATGTTTGCCCCTCCACAAGTATGGTTTGGTCGGCCTGAAGGCAGTTGGTAATTATACCTGCAGGACCATTTCTATACATGGTTTATACACATTCTCGGACATTATGGCAGAGCATGTCCTAAAGTGACGCTTGAGAAAAAATGAGCTTACGGTTCACATGTGCCAGTTGACTTATTAAGTGTTGATAGAGGGCAATAGGAACCCAATGGGCAAGCTTCAGGAAAAAGGGAAAAAAAAGAAGTGAAGTGCAAAGTAGGAGGAGTGAGAACAAGATAAATACTAGAAGAATATTAATGATATCAGACACATCTTATAACTACGAATATACTTAAGCATACAAATAAAAAATGAAGCATAGGTCAGTTCTTGAGAGATGTTTAGTTTGTGGTAGACCTACATGGTACACTATTCACACAGAATAGTGACTAGGTCCTTAAAGTTTCATGTCCCATTCAAATTTTGCAGGTAATGTTTTTAGGATAAATAATACTCTTAACTATAAAGCAGAATTGGAGAACTTTTAATAAATGCTACTCCCAGTTAATTAGAAGCAGAGTATTTAAAGGATTTTTAGAATATTACGTATCATGCAAGTAAGACCATGCGGGCAGAAGAAACCCTCACAACAAGCCTGACAATCCAGAATTCTTGCAGGAATGTTGCGTGAATCTTGAAGGTCGACCTTCTGGTTTTGACCAACACTACAAGCCCATCCTGGCTCACAACCAGAAACCCATGCAGTTAAATTGCAGTTCTTGTTAGGTTTCAAATGAGTAGCACTATCTGATGATTGAAAGAAACTATCGAAGTAGAACTTCATTTCTGCTGCTGTACATATGCGCTGTTGGATATCTCCTGATGAAACATTCAGAACCATGACAACATGTTAGAACAGAAAGTAGAATTAGCGTATGGACTCAAGTCAACTTTAATCATGCCTTAGCGACAACTACTCTGGCCCATAACTTTAATTCCACCAGTATCGGCAACTTATTGTATGGTCACAAGTTTCAAGCATGGTGAGAGTTTTGATAACATGCAAGACAATTACACTCTGTTTGGATTCTAAGAGAAGACTTTATGTGAGTATGATAATGTCAATAAGTGATGATACATTAGTAAGAGGTAACATTGTCAACAACGTGCCATAATTAGCTATAGCTTACTGTCTCTCCCTCACCTCATTGAAACAAATGTAAGGCCACCAACATGAATCTTTCTGGGTCACAATGCAATCTCATAGAGTATAATAACCCGTAATGCCCATTGTAAGCACTAAGCATAATGGTGAGGAAAATTACATTTGTGGGGCAAATTCTAAACTTTGAATCTATTCTATTTCCTGCATTAATTTGCCCTATAAAACATGAAGAACAGATTTTTCTGTCACCGATTATATAAATACTTGTACCTCTGGTTTTCTTAATGCAAGAAGCCAAGAAGTCCAGATTAGACGAAAAATTAAATGCTTGGTTCCAATCAGCTTCCCTGAAACAATGAAATAAGCTTCAAATCAATCCAAATTCAATGACAATCTGCATAAAAATGAACCAAAGCTTGAGAAAGGCCAAAACATTACATACTCGAATTTACATTACTAATAATTTTTCTTTGTTTTGAAAAAAAAAAGGGCTAAATGGACACCATTCAGCTGAGTCTAATTCAATTGCCTGATGAAAACCAAGCTAAATGCAAATACTTTAACAAAAATGTACTAGAATTTTTCATGCCCAGAAACAAGAGCAGAAAGAATGAAACATCCAACTACTCCAATTATTGTCTTTCTTTTCCCGGTTTTCTCAGCAACCAAACAGAAACTAAATGGCTAAATCTAAAGAGAATTAACTTACGGGTCCTTCACACAGAAACTGGCTCTATGGCCAATATCCCTGCTGAGAACTATGGTCAGATTGGAAAGCCTGCTATAAACAACCTGTGTAATTAGTGGAAGAACAGCTGGGTTGTCATATTGATCATAATCACCCATATCTTGGCAATGTACCAAATGCATAAAGCTCAAAACTACAACCACCCATTTGAGAACTAAGCAAGATTTCAACATTTTGAGCTTCTTGAAGCTCATATCTTGCACTGAAAAGAAGCTAATGCACACAGATTCGAGTTAGAAACAACGAGAAAAACAGAGCTTCGAGGTGACCCACTAAAGAAAAATCTTCAAAAGCTTCGTTAAGAGTACGAACCATGAGGTTTGGACATGGATAGTTAAGGGATCATAAATTTATTGGCGCTGCATTTGCAATTTGCACGTCCATGTGGATGGTTTTGCAGGTCAAATAATATTCTTTTATCTTATTTTTCTAAGATTTGAGATACGTGTGTGGTGGGACCATGCTTGATACCACTGACCACGTCTTGGCGACTTACAACGACACAATTTACAAAGCCGTCCAGGCGTGCAACAGGACGGCGGCCATTTAACCCCATAATTAAGCATCCTCACTTTCACTTCTTAAAAGAAAAAATTCTTTGACTAATTACACGAATTCGAGTTTTAAAAAAGTAGAAAGTAAAAGAAATTGATTTAAACTTTAGTTATCCCAACTGTTTAATTTTCTTTAATTATTTATAATTCAATTGAGTTGAAGCAATTCGCAAATGATTTTTAGTGAGCAATGATTATTGACCAACTGGCAATTAACAAGTACACAATTAACGGAGCCTGGGGCAGATCTGCTTTCAGGGGTTTGGAGGCAATTGACCCCTCTTTAAGATAAATTTATTGAATTTTAGAAAATTTATCTCCGAGTAGGAATAATTTTGTAAAAAAATAAGTTCTAAATTAATTAATTAATTAATTTAAGAAATATTCATTTGCCTAATGTGAAAATTAAAAAAAAAAAAAAAAATTGGGCCGGCATTGTCCCATTGTGATTTGTGACTCCAGATTCTTTCTGGTTTCCACTTTATAATTTTCATGTGGCCGACAAATATAGTGAATGGGGTCATTTACATCACTACAAGCTAATTCATTACATTTACATGTACACCTTGAAAAAGTGAACTGATGTGAAGCAAATTGGTAGGAAAATATTATTATCAAGATTTATATATAGCTTTTATTTTAATATTATTGGTTGGATTGGATTTGTGAACAGCTTATCACACCACACATTCATTTTGAGTCATGATACTAATTAGGTTTTATAATAATCTTCTAATGTTGTCTTTGATTCTTTACTTATTTTGTTATCATTTGCATATGCACGTATACTACGGATTTTGTTTTTGTTTTCCTTTAAATTTTGTCAATGCCTTTTCGTGATAGGGATCTTTTAGAATCCCTTAACATTCATTACTTCCAACAACCGTTTGAAAATTGGGTGAGCCCTTTACGCTATCATATTTTTCATCAAATATTCCTATTTATCATGTTTGATCTAATTCGATATGTCGTTTACAATAAAATCTCGATAAATTAATAGTATTGAAATTATGTTAAAATTTATAAATATTTATATATTGATAAATTGATAAATTATTAATTTATGAACAACTTGTTTTATATTTGTAAAGTATGGTCATGCATATAGTACTGATTTGCTTGGATTTAATATTTATTATATTTTATTTAAATAGTAGTTAATTGTCTAGACTATTGTAGAGTTTTTATTTTTCTATATTAGAGATGACATATGGAGCCCATCTTGCACTTGTTACAAAATGACAACATAAACTAGAATTTTGCATTAAAGATGAGATCTAATTTAAATCAATTTCATGAAGCAGCAAACAACACAAAGAACATATTTTACAAAAGTCACACATCACATGCCATATGAATTTACTTTCAAATTAGGTAATATTTAATTCAATAAGTGAGTCCTATAAGAAAATATGATTTTTTTTTTAAATTATCATAAAAATTTATTAAATTAATTTACCACGTTGACCCCAAGTTGAGACCAACAAAAATTATTATTTAATCAAGATAATTAATTTATCCAGATACTACTATGCATTGTATCTGAGCCGTGTTATCTAATTATTTTTGTGCAATACCACATGGTATCCCCGTATTGACCTATCTAATGTTCATCATAATTAGGCTTGGCAATTGGCAAGCCCGAGCCCGATCCGACAACATATATTAAGGGTCCGAGCCTGATAAAAGCCCAATTTTTTATTTTCGAATCGGACCAGGCCCGACCCGAATCAGTTTGTCCGAGCCCGACTATATATATATATATATATATATATATATATATATATATATATATATATATATATATATATATATATAATTTTTAATATTTAAATAATTTAAATTTACTCCCTAATATATTAAAATTAAACATAAAAATTACTTTAATCAATAATTCAACTATAAAATCATATAAATAACTAAACATAAACAAAAAAAAATATGTTTAATTCAAATAAAAACACAAAATTTAAATTAAAACTTATTTATTATTATTATTATTAAGCATTCGGGTCGGGTTGCTAAGGCCCGAACCCAACCCGAAATTGATCGGGCTTTTTTTTTTTGTTAAGCCCGAGCACGAATTTTGACCCTTAAATTTAGGTCAAAACCCAAAAAATTCGGGCCGGGTCAATCGGGCCAAAATTCTAATCAGGCTTTTTTGCCATCCCTAATCATAATTGCCCATTTGTGTGTCGGGCTACCTCAACTACAATTAAAATATACATATATATAACATAATTTTCTAATGATAACATCCTTATTTTAATTAAGGATGCCACTAATAAAAAAAATAAAGATTTTAATACACTACTAAATAAAATACAAAGTCTCTAATATATATATATTTCGTGGCATTCTCACTTTAACAAAGTGAGGATGTCTTAATATTATATATATATATATATATATATTTTCTCATCTAGAATTTTAGAATGCGGGAAAGTCCGAAAAAGCTTCAAAACCGTGCGGCTTTAAAGTTTTAATTTCATAATGCTTTAAAACCATGCGGTTTTTAAACTTTTCAGGACTTTCCCGTACTTTAAAATCTCAAACCAGAAAACTACTAGGTATAATAGCTTTTTAGTCCAAAATCTTAAAATGTGGGAAAAGTCTAAAAAAGCTTTAAAACCATAGGGTTTCAAAGACTTATAACTTAAAGTGCTTAAACCGCACGGTTTATGTGTTTTTTCAGACTTTTCCACACTTTAAAATTTCGGATTTGAACACACACACACACACACACACACACACACACACACACACACACACACACACACACACACACACACACACACACATATATATATATATATATATATATATATATATATATATATATATATATATATATATATATATATATATATATATATATATTCTTAGGTGCAGATGCCCTCATTTTTTTTATTGCGGATATGCTATTAAGTCGTATGGTTTAATAGTATTAAAAATTGACTCTATTAAGCTGCATAGTTTAAAAGCATGTCTACATAGAAAAATTGAGGGCACTCGCACTAGATGCGACCGCTTTTTTTTTTTTTTTAATGCGGATACAGTGTTGTTTAATAGAATCAGTTTTCAATGCACTATAAAACGTGCGGTTTAATAACATTCTTTACCGGCTTTATTAAGTCGCACAATTTAACAATTTATTTGTATAAAAAAAGAATGAGGACACTCACATTAGAAAATAATTGTATCTATACATTTAAGATCGAGATGAAATTAATATAATAGAGATGTTAGGGAGAAATAAATAAAACATAAATTACATTAAACTCCAACTGTACACATTTAATATGTATTACCAGAACTCAATCTCACAACCTCAATTGTATGTATGTGTACGTACGTTTGACTATTTCTATTTTCTCATTTATTCTTCGTCATGCTATATTTTTGACAGATGACAGATAATGACAATTAATGAGAAGCGATCGAGCATGTTAATGGCGTCCAACTTTCAACTAACTTTCAAAAAAAATTACACACACGTGTATGCATACACCACAATTTTAGAGTAATAACAAAACGATCCCTAAATTAAATAAATTTTCAAATAATGGCAAACATTTCTTTTTTCCACACAATCCTATATTCCTATGTGAGAAGCAATGAAAATTTAGTGACGAGGTTAGTAATTTTCTCGTTACAACTAAAAATCAGTTTACTCAAGTATTTATTTATTTAAAAACATACAGGTCAAATTAATTTATTAGGAACTACCAATTAACTAAATGGTAAACTACTTATTTTTTCACAAATATAAAGTTAGTGAATTTGAGTTCTTTATTTTTTTTTTTCACAATTGAAAAGTTAATTTAGATATTAGAATTGCACTGTACTTGAGTTAATATAATTTAAATATCAGAATTACACTATACTTGAGTTGATATAACTAAGATTAGTTTAAAAATTCGAACGACATCGTACTAAAACTAATATAAGAGAACCAAATATATAAATAATTGATAATTTTTATAAAATTATAAATATTATATTATAAAAATATCAACTAATTATTTCTACTAAAATATTCATACAAGCTCATAAAAATTAGAAAGAACAGAGAGAGGGAGAAACACCGAACTCGCATGAAAGAGTATGAACTATGTTTCATTTGTAATTTCAATAAACCTCGAGGATCTCAATGTTATTACCCCATAAAATATGTCACCTTAAGAGCTGACAAATTCCCCGTGATTGTCAAAATTTCGCTGTTGGAAGATTTGGAACTGTGAGCGTTTGCCGGTTCTTCCCCTTTTTTTTTTTTTTTTTTTGTGTGTGCGCTAAGGGAAGAAAGCTGAAAGTAAAGCAATCTCTTTCACTTGGTTTTCGGCTTTTCGCTTTCACAATCAAAAGATTCAAGAACCCATTTCACACTTTCCTTCTTCTTTAACTCTTCTTTTTTGGGATGTGTTGTCTCTTTTTAATAAATCTTATAATAACACTTACGGGGTTATTGGTTGGTGAGCTACAATCCAGCTGCCTCCCCCTTGTATTGACTTGCTTTAGTTTTAGATCATGGAGGCCTCGTTGTTGTTGTGTCTTTGATTTCAATTCCATCAATCCCAATCTCAAATCCTCCTTTCTGGATTCTTTTAGTTCTCTTTACGTGTCATCAAGCCTGTAAAGCCTTGATTGGTGCTCAAGAGGTGAGTTACTTCACTTCACTTCATTTCTTGTTTTTCACTTGTGTTTCTTTCAAATGTTTGAATTTTGAATTATGAGTTGGTCTTAGAATCAGTCAAAATGATAAACCTTTAAAGGCCTGCATATGGGGTTGAAGCATTACATTTTGGCAATCTTTTGATGTTTAACTTCAGCTAATTGAACTTAGAAGAAGTGAATTAAGTGAAATTTTTTTAATGTTATGGGGATTATGAGGTACTTGTGAGTTTCTAAATTTGGTGAGTAATAATGTTGTTGCAGGTGTTAATTAACCTATTGTTGTTTTAGTCCTTATCCAATTGTAAATGAGCAGTGAGGCAATTGGTTTTCAGGAGGACATGAAGTGTTTGTATGCCTCCAACAAAGATAAAAATGAAGAACAGAAGACTGCAAAATCTATTTCAGTTCGATCCTCTGTGTCCAATACTTCTATGTCAACTGATCGTGATGTGAGGAAATCTGGATCTGAGTTTAATTCTCAGAATGCCTCTGAGTTCAGCTCGGAATCCTCCTCAAGGAACACATTTGCTGTGTTGTCTCAACGACAAAGTAATCTCAGAGTCTTTACATTCGCGGAGTTGAAGACAGCTACGAAGAATTTCAGCCGCTCCCTTATGATTGGTGAAGGCGGATTTGGTGGGGTTTATCGGGGTGTGATTCGGAGCACAGAAGATTCACATAAGAAAATCGATATTGCTGTTAAACAATTGAGTAGAAGAGGCTTGCAGGTAAGCTTTTTTCTTTTCTATTTCCTTTGTACCTTTCTACTAGTATAAATTTTTACATTTTCAGAAGATACAATATTCAAATTTGGAATGGTTTTTTCTTAAAACATGTGAGATCCTGATATTAGACAACCGTTCTTCTTCTTTGTGGAGTTATAAATTTATTTGGGTGCAAAATATATGGAGATCTCAGCCCAGGATGTTTGAAATTTGGTTAAGGATTGGAAAATCATGATATGAGGACTTACACGTGATCCCATTACTTTGGAGATACCTCTGTTCTAGCCAATATATGTATTCCCAGCTCTTAGTGATCTTCCATGCCAGTTTTCAGGCCTTCAAATTTCTTCAAGGAGCTAACTTTTGTAAAATTTAGACAGCTATTTGACATAAACCCGACTGACTCCTCAAAGTTGTAACTCCTCAAAGTTTTAATTAGATGCTTTTTCTTGAGGATACAGTTTAGATGGTTATCTGTTGATGTTTTGTCTTTCAAATAAAATTGTTATTGCTTATTTGATTAAAAAGTTAAGAACAATCCGGGAAATGCGTTTGGGTATGGCATTTCCCTGGATTTGCTCTTTTTCCATTTGGTCTAGATTTACTGTAAAATTGTATCATCAAGATTCCTGCATGTCTGGACATGTATTAAGACAGAAGTTTTCCCTTTTTTTTTTTTTAAAGCAGAATCTGGCAAGGTAAAGAAAGTAAAGAAATCTGGCAATAAAACTGGCTACGCAAATAAATAATGATGAAGTTGCAGTTCCTAATTTGTGGTAAAAAAAATGATAAAAAAGCATCTCTCGTCTTAATATAGATAATTACTGTGTTCAAGAAATCTGTCTCTGTTTTCTTCTTAATTTGTCACTTTAATGAATTGAAAACTGCTAGGTCTGCTCATTTTGTTTTGTCCAATAAATGAGGAAAAATCTTTTATAATTCTAGCTTTTCCTCTGCTTGTCTGTGTCCCCTCATGACATTCCAATTTTTGCTTCTTGTTTGAAGATTTTCAATAGTTGTTCCTTTGTCTGTTTACAGGGGCACAAGGAATGGGTGACAGAAGTGAATGTTTTAGGAGTTGTTGAACATCCAAATCTCGTCAAACTGGTAGGCTACTGTGCTGAGGATGATGAAAGAGGAATTCAGCGGCTGTTGATATATGAGTATATGTCCAACAGAAGTGTGCAAGATCACTTGACAAGTCGTTTTCAGACAACTCTTCCCTGGACCACAAGACTAAAAATTGCCCAGGATGCTGCCTGCGGCTTAGCATATCTCCATGAAGGAATGGACTTTCAGGTATTTTTCTTACCAGATTGTTGCCTCTTGGTAAAGTTTCATGTCTGTTGGTTCGGATGAATGGAATAACTTCCTAGGATCATTTTGGATGATGGGAAATGGAATAACTTCCTAGGATCATTTTGGATGATGGGAAAAGAAATTATTTACTGCAACAAAGCTTCTGGTGCCAAACCAAACCTCCTCCACATTTATTTGGAATAACCAAAATCCATCTAGAAGATTTAGGGGACTATATATGCTAAACTTTAAAAAGTTGAAATTTAAATGAGGCGTATGTTCGGATGATAGCTTATGTTGGTTAAAGTGAAGTTGTTAGCTGACTGTGAGGAATCACTTTCATAATTACTGACATGATCTAAAGTTAGGTCCTGCCTTTCAGAAGGCCCACATGGTTTATTTATGGAGAGTATCCTTTGACTATTGCTTATACTAGATGTATAAAATTCAGAATTTTAAACTTTTATTTATTTATTTATTTTCAACGTATTGGAGTTTCTATTAATAAGATGGGTTTGATCTATTCTCGGCCTGTTGCATATGTCTCACATTCCCTGAATAAGTTTTTTAATTTAAATTATTGGTGCAGATTATCTTTAGAGATTTCAAGTCTTCAAACATACTTCTGGATGAGCAATGGAGTGCAAAGCTGTCAGACTTTGGATTGGCTAGGCTGGGACCCTCAGATGGACTAAGTCATGTCTCAACTGCGGTATGTCTAAGTACCGGAGATAAACTGTATCTCGGAAACTGTTTTTCATTTGCTCTCCACTTAATTTTCGTTGTTCATTTAGCCATTGCTTAGTTGAGCATGCAAAAGCTTTATATCCTCCAACTCATTGAATCTGTATTCAAGTTAAGTTCTTAGGATATTTTCCTGCATATATCTATGTTGTTAATTTTTCTGATCATGTCGTAATGAGTGATTACTCTCATGTTCGAACAGGTAGTAGGAACTATTGGATATGCAGCTCCTGAATACATTCAAACTGGGCGTCTAACTTATAAAAGTGATATTTGGAGCTTTGGAGTTTTCCTTTACGAACTCATCACGGGTAGGCGCCCTTTGGATCGTAATCGCCCCAAGAGTGAGCAAAAGCTCTTGGATTGGGTCAGGCCACACCTCACTGATGCTAAAAAGTTCACGATGATCTTGGATCCAAAGCTCGAAGGGAAGTATTCTATCAAGTTGGCTCAAAAACTAGCAGCTGTAGCCAACAAGTGCTTGGCAAGACAGGCCAAAGCACGCCCAAAAATGAGTGAAGTTGTGGAGATGTTGAATAAGATAGTTGATGCAGCAGAAACGGGAACCCCCCAAACACCCTTGAAGAACTTGTCTCTAAAAGATGATTCTGAAACATCTAAAAAAGAACGTTTGAAAAGAAGATTCGTGGATCCAATTCGCGGAGAAAAAGGGTGTTTGGCTTGGCTAACATGGAGACCGAAGCTTGTTAAAACAAGTTGAAATAGATTGTTGCTTGTAACTGGAACTGCCTAAATTAGTATTGTTATTTTGGATGAAAGCGAAAATGCCTCGGCGCTTCGCCGTCCATTTTGACGAACCGGCATATTACTCTGAATTTTCCATCTTGATCGTAAAGGTTTTATGCCAATGCCAATGAGTTCTTACATAAACATTGCTTGCCATTGTAAATATTTTGACGGAGTTGCTCAGAATTCTCGCAGTTTGATGACTTGAAATACATGCTTCAACACATTTTCCTTATTCTTTTCTTTGATACGGGAGTAAAGAAGGCGCCAACCCAACAACGCTGCTATTGAACTTCTACAGCTAACTTTCAAAATTTGTCATAGCCGTTAAGAGCGAAGATCAATCCGCATCATGGAAACCGTTTTAATTCCATTGACAATCAAGTGTTACAAAAGTTTCTGAAAACAAGGAAATCCCGTAATTTATTAAAGTAATGGATAAATTTAACCTAAAAAAGAAAAAAAAATTGATACGCTATGGAGTGTCCGTTTTTTAATACGCTATACTTTTGAGTATTTAAATCTATTTTGACTGTTAATGAACTTAGTTTATTGGTGTTGATTACGTGGAGAATTTAGAGTTCTAGAAATCAGACGTTATATGAGGAGTTGACTTTTAGACCCGCTTGTGCGGTGAATCGGACTGAACGGGTGCGGGTACATACTGTTTTGGGGTTTCTAATGTACGGCAGCCACCAATTGGTGGCTGAGCATGGGCAAGTTGGCTACGCAGTCGTCGTGCGTAATCATGACAATTTGGCTATGGCGGCTAATGATATTGGTATTGCTGACGTGGAAGTTTTACCTTTGGTCTCCGATTTGCAAGTGAGATTGGTTAATCTCGATTAATTCTTGAGTTGAATTCGTTGTGTGAAGTTTATCCGGCGAGGCGCTACTCGTACTCAACTGTTTTGAATTAATTCTAAATCATTTTCGTAAATAAAAAATTAGTTCTAAATTTTTTAATAAATATAAATATAATATAAATAATATAATATTACTAGCAGATTAACAATATTAAAATATTTCAATATTTAAATAAATTTAAATATGTAAATTATTATATTTATTTCAATAATCTATTTGTATTCTAAATGAATATTTAGGTTAAATACATTTTTCAATTAAAAAATCTCACGTAATGATAATGTTAAGATTATTATTTTACATGATATTCAAAATAATTATGTTAATATAATGTTTTTATTTATTATAAAATTTAATTTAATAAAAGAAATTATATATAATAAATTGTAATATATTAAAATTTTTTAACTGTTGAAATTATTTTAAAAAGTATACATTATAATATTTATTTTAATGTTATATTTCTATTTATTATAAAATATTAGAGTGAATTTGTTTGGGTTAATAAAATCAAAGAGTATTATAATTAAAAAAAAAGTCTTCATATCTTTTTTTATGAAAAATTTTGAATTTTTTAAAACTTGTAGACGTCTTTTTTTGGAATAACAACTTTTTAAGATATTTTTTTAATATTTTTTTATGGAATCCCCTAACATAATTTAATATATGTTACAGCACTTACAAAAATAATAAACAATAATCACGTGTTGGTTACTGTTCATTCAATTTTATAAAGACTATAATATACATTAAATATATGCTAGCAAAATCCTTTTTTCATTTCATAATAAAAAAAGAGGAGGTATCATTACGATACGAGATTCTTTATAATTTTTTAAAAGATACAAACACTTATCTAAAATCTAATCCCGACTAACTAAATATAAATTTATCTAATTCCCATTAACATCGTACAAATCAAAACCGACCCAGCTTAAACAGCCAACACGTGGCATCACCTACCAGGATTCGCCGGTAACCGTTAAGGTTACGCCACGTCAGTTTTCAGCGGAGATTAATTAACGATTTCACACGTAGATCGGAATTCCAAGAATTGGGCGCCTAAATCAACGGCAGCTTTCGCCTGCCCTTTCTTGCGAAAGTGCTCGACCATTAACAAAACCTTTTTCCCATAAATACCAAGTTTCTTTGCCTTCGGAATCTTTCTTTCCTCAGATTCTCCCTCACAATTTTTTTTCAATTGAAATTGACAGGTAATTTTCTATTTATTTGCAATTAATTATTTCTATTATTTAGTTGTTACGTAAAGTTTAAAACCTTTTGACTGGTATTCGTAGTTGGGATATGAATTTTCATTTCAGCAATTAGGGTTTTGGGTTTCTTGTTTCAGGTTAGCGTGTTTCGTTTTGGTGCGAAAGTAATTTTTTTTTAATAATACTTAGGAAACATGAATTTAATGGTGATATGTTGTTGTATATATATATATATATATATATTTGTTACAAATGTTCTGAAATTTACTATATTGAGTTGAAAAAAAATGCTTACTGTTTATAGAATTATTAAACTTTCATTGGTTTGATTGAATTTTTTTGTTTTCACTATGGTTTTGTTATATGTTGAATATATATGATTAATCTTTTGGATGTTCTGTTGATTATAGTTTATAACTTTAGGCATATCTTAGAGCCCATTACCTCTTGTTATGCTTGAAGTTTTTGGGTATCAAGTTAAGGATAGAGTTTGAGTCTGAAATTATCAATTTTATGTGAATATCATAGGGTAGCGGTTCAACTTTATTTATGTTTCTTCTTCTGGAACCTGCTTAGGAAGGATGCGTACTGTGAAATTATCCTTTTTAAGGTGTATTTTGGGGCCTTTAGGGACACTTGTCGGCTTCTTTGTCATTAATTCCTGAGACTTTGTTAGTATAAATTCCTTCACATGGTGAATATAGGTATATCTGAAGATGTGAATGTTTGTTTATATGTTTAGTATTTTGATGCGTCAATTAAGACAAGTTTTTCTGTTGCAGTTTTTGAAACTTTACGGGAAGACTTACTTAAGGAATTTTTAGGCTATATGATCAATATGATGACTTACGAGCAAGATCCTGATGTTCTTCGCTGGGGTCTCCATCAACTTTTGGATGTCTGTACTCTTTCTAATTCTGGATCACAAAATGTTATTACACGATATGACAGAGATTTGAGCCAAGTTGGGTATGTCAGAGAAGGTTATAGTCAAACAGAACCGGCTTATGTAGAGAATGATGAGGCTATAGCACATGTCCTTCAAGAGGAATTCTCACGAGTTGCTGCTGCAGAAGCATCAGGGTCTACTGATCCAGAGAAATCATCGATTCTTGAAGAGGATTGGGTCTGCCCTTCAGGAAGATACATTAATTCAGGTAGCGGGAAATTCTGCTGCAGCCAATGTGATTTACTATTCTCATAGTTCTCTTAGGCTGGCTGTAATAGTATCGTATAAAATGTGCAGTGTGGGAGAATGATCAGAACGCTGCAGATGGTTCTGGCAAAAATGAACAGGAGATGGATGATTCTGGTAGAATGGTGGAGGCAGATGATCAAAGTAAGGGGGAGAAGGTGGAGCTAGATAATGATGAGGACAATCTGGATGACTTGTCACATCTATTAGACACAACAGATGAATCTTCTGTTATTGATGGTGAACTGGGAAAGAGGTTGAATCAGATGGTTCCTGTTCCGGTAAGGACTGTTTGAATGGTGCTTTGTAATTTTTGTTTCAAGATTAGAATGCTATGTGTTCAAGGATGTTACTGGGAATTCGTCTTCTGCTCACTGGTAGATACTCCGAACTTTAGGTTTTTGCAAGCATATTTGCTTTTGGTTGTTAGTTAATTTCGTGGTATGTTATGAGGTTATTAGTTAAATTATGGAAAGCTGATGGACTCACTTTTCCAAAAGAAGTGTAAGTAAATATTAATTTCGGGCATTGGAATGCTCTAGGCATTTTGTAATATTCTTCCAATTAATTTATGAAGAGCTCTAGTCATGCACATGTATGAAATATGCTTGTAGTACATTTGATTACTTTGGAAATTCATGGTCACTGAACTTACTATTTGATCATTACTAATAGTCTCTCATGTCTTTTTTTTTTTTTTGGGTTTGGGGGGGGGGGGAGGTGGGGGTTGTTAGTACTTTGGTGCTTCCTGCTATATGCAAAATATGAAGAAAACGGCAAAGTTATGTTGCTGTGGTTGACTCTTCCTTTTCCTCATGTTTTGAACAGCACATTCCCAAAATTAATGGAGATATACCTTCACCTGATGAAGAGATTTCAGATCATCAAAGGCTGCTTGACAGGTCTTGGATCATTCTTTGCACTAGTTACTTGATAAATAGTGTACATGTCCTTGTAAATCATACCTAATAGTTAGTCACAAGGTCATGAAGTTAAAGGATTTTTGAGCTAGTGGTATGGCATTGCTTGTGGTGTCTATTATTGGTGGATGGATGAGCAATTAATACTCTATATCAATCATGCAATTACGGAACTTGGTTTGTGGTAAATGGCATATTCATACACTTAGACTTAGGCCTTTGTCCAAAACACGGTCCACAATCACATGTAATAAAATTGTACTGTCTGTGTCGATGAGGCCACACGTGAAGGTGGGCTGGTGCAGTGTGGTGTCCAAATTTGGTTTAAGTGCGGGATTGGATGAGGCTACTTCCACTAACGTTGGGCCTCTGCTTTTCAGCTTAAGCTATTGGGTTGAAATTCTTAATCCTCAAAATAATGTGGAGCAATTATTTACAATGCACTATATTGCACAATTTATAAGAACATACCTACCAATCTCTCCTTGTCTTTTGTATTATCTAACTCCTTGTCTTTTGTATTATCTATGAGCATAAATAGGTTTAAGCTGTAATTTTTTCCTTTTTCAGGTTGCAGTTGTATGATCTGGTAGAAAATAAAGTGCAAGGAGATGGCAACTGTCAGGTTGGTTTGTTATTTAAATTGCAAACTATCCTGCGCAAATATAAGTGTTTTCTTAGAGAGAATGAAAGAAGTATTGATTTAGTAAGAAATATCCTTATGACGAACTCCTGAAACTTAATAACTTTAGGGACTAATCTAATCCATGTTTTGATTTTAAATTCTATGCCTGCAACCAGTATCTTCTTACTTAAACTTGTTGGACTCTCTCACCTCCATTTTGCAGCATATTCTTGGTTGTGCTTAACTTTCATTTTTTGGGCGGGTAGGGGGTTGGGAGGGAGAAGAAGTCATAGAAAATGTTAATTGTCTTTCATATACGGTATTATGGGTATTGGCCAAATTCAACTATTTAATGGACATGCATGGTCAACTAATTTATTAGGTGGGAAACTGACTGAGTTGTGATTTGCCTATATTTTCTGGTATTTGATTTTTTGGAACCAATGAGTTTAGTGGTATGGCCTGTGAAGATGGAAACAGATAGTTAAATGTGTGTCCACATCTGTTGCAATATGCACGAGGACAAACTAACACTCCATAATTTTTCTCTCTCAGGTTTGTCTAAAGTTCTTACTAGTTTCTTCTTATTTTTCAGTTCCGTTCCCTATCAGATCAACTCTATCGTTCTCCTGAGCACCACAAGTTTGTGAGACAACAAGTTGTCAATCAGGTCAGTGTAGCATCCAGTTCGGTAAATTTATGTGAATATTATTTGACGATGTTATTGCAGTGATGCTTGAATTGTGCCTTTTTTCAAATGCTATATCATCAGCTCAAGGCTCACCCAGAAATCTATGAGGGTTATGTTCCAATGGCATACAATGACTACTTAAAGAAAATGAACAAGTATTATCCTTAACTCAACTTTTATGGTTTTACCTTAAAGGCTTTGCTAAAGGAGTTCCATGCTTATACCAATTATTATTATTATTTTTTTTTTTTGGGGTGGATGAAACAGAAGTGGCGAATGGGGTGATCATGTCTCATTGCAGGCTGCGGCAGATTGGGTATGGGCAACCACCTAATATTTCCAGTTTGTTTGACAACATATTTCTTGTTTTTCTGCTTATTTTCAAATATGTCCTTTCTAGATTTTCGGAAGTTAGTAGGAGTTTTGAGTGGTGGTCACACCTTGTCGTCTCATAATGGCTTAAATAATATCAAATCACCATAAATTGATTTCCTTTTATAGGATACTTTATAGATCATACTCAATATTTCTCTGTTTTCAATTTATTTTTTCATTTGATTGGGAAACCATCAAAACTATGAAATTAATTTAAAAATTCTCAATTAGAAGCTGGGTTTGGGTAATGTAAGGAAAAAGTTTTTGGTCTCAGTGTTTGGTCTGTTTCTTATTACAGGAGAACATAGAGAAGTTTCCATTGTTGTTGGTTTTATTTAGTTTGTGTGATATTGAGAAATTTTGTTTCTCGAGTACTGAAATGTCGATGAAGTGAGAAACTGCTTTTAGATTGTTGTGTAATCATCCAGACATTCAATTTGGAATTGCAAATTGTGAGAGAAGTTTGTGTAGCTACTTAAGGGATCAATGATCACCATGAGTATCATTAATGAAAAATGATGCAGCTAAGGATTCTGATTTTGATGACTAGTGTCCTTTTTGTATATAATTGCAGTATGGTGTCAAGGTATTTGTGCTAACTTCATTTAAGGACACATGTTACATTGAGATCCTTCCACATGTGCCAAAGTCTAAACGAGGTAAGGTTTTCAAAACTATCATTTACCGTTAGCATCCTTCATGTGTAGTAGATGAATTCTTTACAATTTGTTATCTCATGCAGTTATTTTCTTGAGTTTCTGGGCTGAGGTGCACTACAATTCAATTTACCCAGAAGGAGGTAAGCAGATTTATATCCTTTTGTGTGCATTATGGAAAGTTTGACGAGACTGCCTATGAATATTGTTACAATTTTTGAGTGGAATAAGTTGATACTCATGCTAGTTGTACAATGCAAGTAATGAAATACTTACTTTATTGTGATCTTTTTGCCCTCAGAACTGCCTCTATTAGATGACAAGAAAAAGAAGAAGTGGTGGAAGTTTTGAAGCAAAAATGGCTGGTGGTGTTTTCCGTGATTTGGTGTATATAGAAGAGAACAGTGTGGGTGTGCTGTACTGTGCTGTCTTTGATTGCTGTTGCTGCTGCTGCCGCCGTTCTTTCACTTTGTGCTTGTGCATATTGTTTTCTTCGATGCGGTTCTTTTTCATTCTATTTTGTACATAGTTTTTCAACTTTTCACTTCATTTCATTTTATTGATTCATTTGTAGCTGATTTTTGATCGTAAATAAAAACCTTTAGATATTTCTTTTCTGCTTTATAATAATATCACCTGCTTACTATGTAGCCGTCTATTTTCAAATGTCCAGATTATAGAATGTGGCTTTGAAATCATCATTTTATAATGTTGATATCTTAAACCTTTGTTGAGTGATTTTTCACAGCACGTTTTGTGAATTGTCACTTTGATGAGATAATTTTTCCATCATTGGAGAATAGAAGGTCTCCAAAAGTAAAGCACAAATTGTCTTGAAAAGTTTTTTCACATTGTCTTAGTTAGATCCTCGTATTAGTCAACATGAAAATGATGTATAGTGGATAATGTTTTTACGGTAAATTGGAAATCAATTATGAAATGTAGATTTAGCACAAGTAACTAAATCAAATATTCGAGCTACTAATACAACAACTCCTAATACAATAACTCGGGTGATTGTTCTTATTGAACAATCAAATGTATGATTAGTTAATAAGTTATTCATTACACGTAAAAAACATGGTAGATCACCTAGTTCTAAAGATAATACTCTCTAAAATAAGAAAGTGAAAAATCAGGATTCTGTTGAAAATGAAGCTCGAGCTATAAATGTACCTATGTTATCTGGATCACAATTTTAAATGAACTGATGGTCTTTGAAGAGACATAAGTCCTTAAAGTGACAGTAATTCCTAAGGGGATATATGAATCTAGAAATAATAAGATTTTTGTTAACTATACTTAGGATAATATTTTAAAGACACATGGTCCTTGATGAGACTAAACACCTTAAAAAAATTCTTGAAGAAGTACATGCCCAAAATGAGGTATAAGCCCTTGAAGTGGCTGGACATAAAAAATGTCAATAGCTTTTACAAACACAAATGTGTGGAATTGTAAAGAAATTATTATCATTGATGTGTTTGTCTTTACAGTAGATATTGACATCGCAAATGATTGTGATCTACAAACCATTGGTGAATATAGACAAAGGTATAATTGGCCTCAATGGACAAAAGCAATTCCAGCAGAATTTACTTCTCCAACTAAACATGACATTTTTGGACCTGTAGTCCAGACATCTGAAGATGTCAAATCCATTGGATACAAATAGGCATTTGTGAGAAAACATAGAGAAATGAAGAGTATGAATAGCTACTATAATATTTCTCTATAATTTAGTTATATCCTTGAAGGATATAAAGAGAGTATTATAGAAATATTCCTGAAGGATATAAAGAGAATATATATGAAGATGTCGTAATATACAAAGAAAAATATTGAATAAAATCAAAGAAGAAATTAATGAGCTATTGTAATTAGTGCTTATGTATTTAGTTTAAATCTCTTTCTATACTCTTTATTTATTTTATCACTAGATACAAAGCGTGCGTGACTAGTTATATAAGGTCTCCTACAAAGACCTAATATTGATTATGATAATATGTATTCCCTAGTGACAGATACTATTACATTTCGATTTTAATTAGTTAATAGTCTCAGAAAGACTTGACATATGTCTCATAGATATAATGACTATATATCTGTATAGGTCAGTTGATACTAATATCTATATGAAAATCCCTGAATGATTCAAAATGTCTGAAGCATTTAAATTAAAGTATTGTAATCTGTGTTCAATCAATCTATAACGGTCCTTATATGGATTGAAACAATTTGGACGCACGTGGTGCAATCATTTGAGTGAATATTTAATTAAATAAGAATACAAAAATTATCCTATTTGCCATGCGTATTTATTAGAAAATCTGAATTTGGATTTATAATTGTAGCAGTTTATATTGATGATATTAACTTAATTGGAATTCTTAACGATCTATTAAAAACTGCTGAATATTTAAAAAGAGAATTTGAAATGAAAGATTTGGGACAAACAAAATATTATTTCACTCTGCAGATCAAGCATAAAACAAATACAGTGATTATCCATCAATCAACTTATGTTGAAAAAATCTTAAAGTAGTTCAATATGGATAATGCTCGTCCGCTAAGAAGTCCTATCACTATTTGGTCTCTTGATCCTAAAAAGGATCCACTCTGACCCGAAAAAGATAAAGAGATACTTGGTCTAAAAGTACTTTATCTAAATGGGGTGTCTTATTGTATTTAGCTCAGTACACCAAACCAGACATTTCATTTTTTGTGAACTTCTTGGTGAGATTTAGCTCAGCGCTAACACGGTGAGATTTAGCTCAGCGCTAACACGATGAATGGCATCAAATATATCTTCTGATATCTTTGCAGAACTACAGACTTGGGGATATTTTATTCAAATGAGCCAACAGAGAATTCTTGTCTTATCGGTTATGTAGACGCAGGCTACCTCTCATATCCTTACAATGCCTATTCACAAACAGGATATATTTTCACTTATAATAGCACAATAATTTCATGGCGATCTACTAAGCAGACTTTCGTTGCCACCTCCTCCAATCACTCAGAGATCTTTGCATTATATGAAGCAAGCAGAGAGTGTGTTTGGTTGCAGTCTATTGTCCATCATATTTTAGAGCATATGTAATTTAACTTCCACAACTGATATTCAACAATTATATATGAAGAGAATGTTGCTTGAATTGCTCAAATTGTAGGAGGATATATCAAGGGAGATAGAATCAAGCATATCTCACCAAAGTTTTTCTACACTCATGAGCTGCAACAGGACAAGAAAATTAATGTCTACACTCCACTGATAATTTTACTGATCTTTCTACTAAAGTTTTGCCTACATCAATATTTGAGAAGTTAGTCCACAATATTGGCACATGTCGACTCAATAAATTCTTAAACTGATACATGACACTTGAGGAGATATTTTATCAAGGGAGCATATTTTGAAGATAAGAGTCTTGCAGCTATATCAAACAAATGTGTACTGTACTCTTTTTCTTTCAACTAGGTTTTGTCCCACTGAGGTTTACTAGCAAGGTTTTAACGAGGCAGTATTAAACAAACCTAGTAACACGTCTATTGTATATACCTAAATGGTGAAGTTCAGTAGGGAATGTTGTGTAAGGATGGTAAAAAAGCTCAACTCAATTCTTGGTCTAATTGACCCATCTTGAAGTTTTTTACCTTTGACCTGAATTTGAGGGTTAAAATTCTGGCTCAGGCTTAAAAATGAAAGCCCGATCGAATTCGGTCAGGGGGAACACAAAAAAAAAAAAAAATTTCATACGCATGCTGCATAGTCACACATATAACGTCATGTTCTAAGTCTAAAAAACAAAAATCCTAATGCAACACATAAAGAAGCCATCAAAATCGCTTGCCACTGCTGCAACTCTAAGTCGCCACCAGCTCATCGCCAGCCCACCACCAATCTTTACTGAGCGCAACTGCTAGTGATCGTGCCACCGCCTACCAACCAACCACCAAAATCAACCAACAAACCAATCACGTGGTCCTGTGTCGCAACCACAACAATCACGCACGAGAGGCTTCCAACACTGGCACGGTTTTGCCGCGCTAGCCATCCACAACCACCACCATGGTACACCATTGAAATTTTACCTTTTGTTGAACTTAATTGGCCATTTTGAATTTCTTATTATGATGTATATTTGCCTTTAATCATTGTATATTTTCCTTCAATCATTTCGTGCCATCCAAATGCATAGTCGTTTCTTTGATTATTTGTTTCTGATCATATAATATGAATTAGTAATTTTTTTTATTTTAATTTATTTTGTTTTTCAGTTTAAAAATCCTTTCAAAACCTGCAAATTCATATACTTCTCAGGCAAATCTCAAAATATGCTTTTGTAACATTTTTGGCTGTTGGAGCCACGTTCTTGGGCAGTTGTTTCTTAAAATGAAACATAAAATTATTTTTTTTTAAGTTCTGGCTCTAGGCAACTAAATTCAGAATTGTGCTTATCTCATTGAGACATTACAGGATTTTGTAGCCCACTAAACGTTGGATTGCATAGCATTATTATTCAGAAGTTGAAAAACATTAAAAGGCCCGCCAATACAGTTATTTGATAGTGATGCCATTGCTAAAGAATGAAGAGAGATTTTTTTTTTCAACTTAGAGCTCAGCCTTTTTTTTAATTTTATGCATATGCATTCCTATCGTTTTTCTACTATGTTTGAGTGAATGTTTATGTTTGGGCTGTTTTGTCCAAATGATTGAATTAAATTTAACAGTTAACTCAGTTTTGTAGCTTATTTATTTTAATCAGTGAAATTCAGTTTAATCATGTTTTAGGTTTACAAATTAACTTAGAATTGTTACACATTTAATCTAGGTTATAATGTCAAATTCAGAATTCAAAGTTGATACATTGAGATCGAATTCACGTCTGAATGTTCTCAGGGGTGAAGAGAATGAAGATGATGCCATTCAAGAGGTTGAAAGGGTTGAAGAGGCATCCCTTAATGATGATGGTGTACAACAAAGTAACGATAAAAGAAAGCTAGAACCTTCTCATGTTTGGGAACACTTCTTAAAGATAACTATTAATGGTGAATTGAAAGCAAAATGTAACCATTGTGGAGCTAAGTTAGTAGCCTCTAGTAATAACCGAACTTCTTATTTGGATAGACATTTGAAAATATGTAAGGCAAAGCATGTTCCTAAAGTTGATGACAGTCTATAAAAAACTCTTAGTGTAATGAAAAAAAATGATAGAATAACTTCTGTTGAGATAAGAAATTTTGATTTGATTATTGCTCAGCAAAAGATCGCAATATTGGTTGTAAAGCATGAGCTACCACTGCATTTAGGGATTTGATGTTTTATACCAACCCATTGGTGAAGATGATGAGTATGAACACTTTAAAGGACGAGATCTTGAAATTGTATCAAGTTGAAAAGGCAAAAACATGGGATTTGTTGGAGAATAATAATAGTAGATGGCAATTACTGCAGACATGTGAATTGCTAGTAATCAAAAGAAAGGGTACATGGTTGTTTCGGGACATTTTGTGGACAAGTTTAGTCGGTTGCAAAGTCGAACTTTAAGGTACTTTCTTCTTATTTGATGTTATGTTTATTTATTTTTACTTCAATTTAATTTTTGGGTGATGAATTGGTTCATATATTTGATGTTATGTTTATTTACTTTTAATTCAATTTAATTAATTTTAAAATTTAATTTTTAGATAATGAAAAGGTTCATATATTTGATATTGTGTTTATTTACTATTACTTCAGTTTAATTAATTCTAAAATTTAATTTTTGGGTGATGCATATGTTTATATATTTGTTGGCCCCACATACTGCTGAATTTTTTTTCTCAAGCATTTTTTAAGTGTATGTTGGATTGGAATGCGGATAGAAGGATATCGATTGTTACTTTAGATAATTGTTCCACCACTGATGCTATCGTTGATAGGTTGATAGGATTAATTTCAGCTGATTCTATGTTAACGTGTGGGAATTATTTTCGTATGAGGTGTGTGGCTCATATTTTAAACTTAATTGAAGGACAGAATGAAAGTGATTGAGGAGTAGATTAAAAAAAATTAGGGATAGTGTGGCATATTGGATAAGCACGCCAAAGAAGGTAAAAACTTTTAAGATGGTTGCACATCGATTGCAAGTAAAGTATGATGAAAAGTTGGTGCTTGATTGTATAATTAGATGGAATTCTACGTATGTTATGCTTGATGTTATAGTGAAATATAATAATGTTTTTTTCCAGATTGCAGTAAGGCGACAAACACTACACTTCTTTGCCAACAGATGAAGAGTGGGAGGTGGCTGAAAAAATGTTGGACCATTTGCTACCATTTTACTTGATGACAGAGCTATTTTCAGTTACACAATATCCCACATCTAACCTTTTTTTCCCAATGGTATGTAAAATGAGGATTAATTTGGATAAACGGGATTTTATGATATGCTTGTGGTTAGACAATGGCTAGTCAAATGATTCAAAAATTTGATAAATATTGGGCCCAATTACATGGGATTTTGGTGATGGCTGTTATTCTTGAGCCGAGGTTCAAGATGCAATGGGTTCATTAATATTTTCCACAACTTTATAGTGAGGGTGTTGCAAATGAGATTCAGAGAGTGCATAATCCAAGTAACATTTTGGTTAAATTTTATGAAGGTGATAATATATATGGTTCAATGTGATTACAGAGCATGCAAGGTTACGGTGGGGTGACTCACACTTGATTGAAGGATGTTGTTGAGCTGTTATATTCTGTTATGTTGTTAGATTCTGTTACACACATATATTGAGCTTGTAACAAATGTGAAAGCTGGTACAGCTAGTATAAATACTAAAATTGTACTCAGCTGATATTAATCTAAGAAAGAATATACAAATTCCAGAATCTTCTTTCTTCTTCTCTCTGCTTTCTTTTTCTTTTCCTTTTATTTTTTTGCCCTCCAAACACTCAATATTACAAATTCAACCATGGTATCAGAGCCACAAATACTTAATTCAAATCAAAATACTTGAAATACCTCCTCTTATAGCTTTGTAACACCAGTGAAACTTAATCAGAACAATTTCATTGTGTGGCGCACACAAGTTCTGACTTCGATCAAAAGCAATGGTTTAGAGAGCTTTATCAATGGCGATAGTGTGTGCTCTGAGCAATTTTTTCCTCATACTGCTACTGGAGCTAGTTCATCTTCTAGATCTGCTCCAAGAGAGGTAAATCTAAACTTTACTGCTTGGATCAAGACTAATCAACTTCTTTTGAGCTGGATGATGTCTTCAATTCAACAAAATTTGCTCTCCGCAGTAATTCATTGCAATAAATCTAAAGAGCTTTGGGATTCTCTCACAAGTATGTTTGTTTCACAATCTCAAGCTCGAATTATGACTCTAAAAATACAACTTCAAACTCTTAAGAAATGTGCTATGTCAATGGCTGATTACTTTGCAAAAATGAAAAGATTGGCTGATAATTTGGCCTTAGCTAGAAAAACTATTAAATTAAATGATTTTGTGCAACATGTATTAACTAGATTAGATTCATCAGATTATGAATCCTTGGTGACTGCTGTATTAGCCAGAGGAGATAAGATTAGTCTTAATGAACTTTACTCTCTACTGTTGAGTCATGAGAATCGAGTTGAACAAAGGCAAAGTTGCTAGTGATGTTATGCATAATATGTCAGCAAATGTTGCTTAAAAAAATCAAAATGCTGGAAAGAACACTGGTGGTTATCAAAGAAATTTTGAGAATAGTGGCAATAACTCTGGTTATGGAAACTTTAATACTAGAGGTAGTCAAGGACAAAATGGCAATGGTATTGTATTCGATATCATCTGTCAAATTTGTTTTGCGCCAGGACATAGAGCAAATAAATGCAAAAATCAATACAATCCAACTTTCACACCACAATGGAATCATGCTAGAGGAGGAGGAGGCTCTTATAGAGGATTCCGACCTGGTCAGGGTCAATATGGAAAAAATAATTCTGGTTATTTTGTTTACAATGGTGGAATTAGACCATTTTTTATGGCAGAAGTTTTGGTCTACAAGTTGCTGGTGGTTATCCTTTGCCAAGAGGGTCAATTTACCAAGGCAATATGGCCTATTCAGATGTTGCTGCCTTTTTTTCTTATAATCCTATATTTCTAATTGGTGCTTATTCCATGGCTGGTAGCAATTTTTTTGGTTCTCATGGCTTCTCTGGTCTAAGCAGTGCTTTTCCAGCAGCACCATATACTACTCAAGCATCTTCTTCAGTTGCTCATTCTTTAGAAATAACTGAGGATCCTTTTTGGTATATAGATAGTGGAGCAACCAATCATATTATTAATGACTCAGGTAAGCTTCTTGAATTTACTGTATATGCTGGTTCAGAGAAAATACTTGTTGGAAATGGTACTGCTATAAATATTCAACATGTTGGATCTGCATTACTTGCCACACTTGCCACCATTTCACATAGGGGTGGAAATATGGGTTAGGATTCGTTTATTCGATTCGATTCGATGCGCATTAAATGGGTTTGGGTTTGAAAAAATTGATTCGTTTTAATAAATGGATGAATTCGATTTGATTCGCTTATTAAACGAATCGAATATGGGTTTAAAGACATTGATTCGTTTATTCGTTAAGGATTCGTTTAATAAACGGGTCATAAACGAATCGAATACAAATCGATTCGGTTAAAATTCGTTTATTATTCATTTAATTAAATTGCTTTTTTTTCCTCAAATTTATTTGAAAAATTTTTTAAATTGAAAGGTTAATATTGTAATTCCTAATAATAATAAGACAAACCCACAAACTAAAACAAGGATTAGTGAAGCCGGCCCTAATTTTTCATTTCGTTATTTTTTTTTCTTCCCCTTCATCAGTTACAGTTGCGGCAGCCCTCAACTTCATCAGTTGCAGTTGCCCACAATTCATCCTCATTCCTCAGCGATTTGTTTTTGTCCCTTTCCACAAGTTATCAGTTGGCAGCTTGGCACCATCTCACCTACCTCACACTCACAGTAAGCTCCAGTTCTTTTTTTTTTTTTTTTTTGAGCTATTTAGATTTTAGAGGCAACTCTCACATTATTTAATAAATTAACTATTTTTTTTCTATTGCTCATCTTATCCCAAGGAGGCAAGATCCAGCTTTTCTTCTCAAATCTTTCTAAGTGGGGTCATGTGCTTGATTTGTTCAACTTCCAAAAGGTACAGCTGCAGCAGTGGTTAAGTTTTGTTACCGATGTAAGCCAAATACACACATTCCCAGCAATTTCTTTTTGTTTTCTCCACAATTTATCAGCCGGCACCATTCACTTATCGCACAGCCACACTGTAAGCTCTGATCCTTTCTTTTTTATTTTTTTTTTAGCTATGGGTTTACATGCATACAGCATATGATCTTGCTTAAGAGCAGATATGCATTTACTGATTTATGCATATAATTCTTTTCTTGGCTTTGTATATTCAATTATTATTTCCTTAACAATACTACAAATTTTCTATATATTTATACTTTAAAATTTTACAGTGATTATTATCAATGTTGAGACATGCTAATATCGTTCTATTTACTTTTTGGTGTAGGATTCTTATTTTCAAGGTGCCAAAGACAAAATGAAGAGAATTAAAGAAATCACCTTGCTTTATAATTTAAATTTTAATTATTGTAATTTGTATTATTAAGGATTTGTAATTTGGTATTTGGAAACAAAATTTGGTATTTGGATGACTGTATTTGGTATTTGTATTTTGTAGGATATTAAATTTGTGACTTTTTTATATTTTATTTTGCTTAATTTTGTTTATTAATTATATTTTTCTAAACGAATTGTAAACGAATTCGGATTCGATTCGATTCGATTCATTATGGATTCACAATAGGATAAACGAATTCATATTCGATTGAATTCGTTTATTAATTCTATTAATAAACGAATTAAACGAATCGAACCGAATATTCGTTTAATAAACGAATCGAATTCAAATCCTGAGATTTCAATTCGTTTAATAAACGAATCGAATTCAAATCCTGAGATTTCAATTCGTTTAATAAACGAATCAAATTCGAATCAGTAGAATTTTGACCAAATTCGTTTACGATTCAATTCGAATTCAATTCGTTTATTCGTTTTGCCACCCCTAATTTCACATGAACCCTTAGTTCTAAACCATGTCTTACATGTTCCCCAAATCACTAAAAATCTGCTTAGTGTTTCCAAGCTCATAACTGATAATAATGTTACTATTGAGTTACTTGAAAATTTTTGTTTTGTCAAGATTAGGAACACATGGATCATCTTGCTTAAATGAGTTGCAAAAGGTGGCCTGCATCAAGTTCAAAGTTTTGATATGTTTTCTAAAGTTCACTCAACCTTGCTCTGTCAATCTCTTTCAACTCAATTTGTTTCTTTGTTTGCTTATTGTCCTAGTTCTCTTTATAATAGCTATCCAATATCAGAGTCTTCACAACAGTCATGTCAGCCATCTGTTTTTTTTTTTTTTTTTTTTTTTTTTTTTTTGTAGCTACAGCATCTATTGATATCAATCTTCTACATAAGAGATTAGGTCACCCTGCAACCCAAACTCTTAAAAATGTAATAAAGGCTTGTAAGTGACTTTGCTGGTTTAAATAAAAATCAAAATCTGTTGTTTTGCAATGCTTGTCAACAAGGCAAGAATCATATGCTACATTTTAACTCTGTAGCAACCAAAACTACAGAACCTTTACAATTAGTGTATGCTGATCTTTGGGGTCCCTCTCATATTACTTCTACACAAGGATATTCTTATTATCTTTCTATTCTATATGATTTTAGTCATTTTACTTGGATCTTTCCATTAATTGCTAAGTCATATGCACTCCAAGTATTTGCTGAGTTCAAAAATTTCATTGAAAAGCATTTGCATAAACACATCAAAACAATTCAAACTGATTGGGGGATGAATTCAAAAGCTTAACTTCTTTACTTGCTAATTCTGGGATTCATTTTAGACAACATTGTCCTCATATACATCATCAAAATGGTAGAATAGAAAAGAAGCATCGTTATATTGTTGACGTTGGGCTTACCTTGTTGGCCCAAGATAATCTACCATTAAAATTCTGGTGGAATGCCTTTCATACAACTATTTTTCTCATCAATAGACTTCCAACTCCTACACTTAATAACATTTCACCTTATCAAAAACTATTTCTTCAAAAACATGATTATTCCATTTTGAGAGTGTTTGGTTGTGCTTGTTATCCTAATCTTAGGCCATATAATAAACATAAACTTGCTTTCAGGACTGAAAAATGTATTTTCATTGGTTATAGTTCCTTTCATAAAGGCTACAAGTGCTTGCACTCCTCTGGTAGAGTATGTGTCAAACCATGTTGTGTTTGATGAAAGCTCTTTTCGTTATGTCACTGGTACAGATTTTTCCTCTGATATGCAATCTTGTAGTTCTCCAGAATCATCTTCAAAGTTATCTTTTCAATCAAACTTTCCAGCTCCCCTGATACAGGTTCCAGCTCCATTGATACAGGCTCCCTTAGCAACTTCGTCTGCAACTGATCTTTCCTTCCCATCATCTATGACTTACAATGAAGTAACTATTCTTTCTGCCTCACCAACCAACCCTAATTATTCCTCACCAATTAACTCTCAACAAATACATTCACCTCCTCATGTTTTATCAGTACATGCACCTCCACTTATAGGTCATCCTATGATCACTAGATCCAATACTGGTATCTACAAGCCTAAATCTTATATTGCAGCACTTCTTGCCACACCATCAGAACCTACTTCAGTTTCCCAAGCCTTAACTGATCCAAAATGGTATAAGGTAATACGAGAGGAATTTCAGGCTCTTCAAGCAAACAATACTTGGGAATTAGTCTTGCCTACACAACCAGTCAAAATAGTGGGCAACAAATGGATATTTAGAGTTAAATACAACTCTGATGGATCCATTTCCAGATATAAAGCCAGGCTAGTTGCTAAGGGTTTTTATCAAACACATGAGATAGATTATATAGAAACATTTATCCAGTTGTTAAAGCTTCCACTGTTAGAGTTGTTATCAGCATTGCAATTATGCATAAATGAGCTATTTATCAAGTAGATGTTAATAATGCTTTCATCAATGGTGTTTTAGTTGAAGATACATATATGGCACAACCTGAAGGTTTTGTTAATCCATCAAAACCTAATCATATTTGTAAGTTCAATAAGGCTCTTTATGGCTTGAAACAAGCTCCAAAAGCATGGTTTGATCGGCTGAAGGCTACCATGATTTCACAGTGGGGTTTCCAAAATTCCAAATCTGATAGTTCTTTGTTTTATACATGAAAGAATGGCCATGCGCTTTTAGTCTTGGTTTATGTAGATGACATAATCATTATTAGATCATATTCTCTTCTAGTTCAGCAATTGATCAGTAATATGCATCATACATTTGCCTTGAAAGATTTGAGTGAGCTGAATTATTTCCTTGGAATAGAAGTTACTAAATCATCAGATGGCTTACATCTTTCTCAAGCTAAGTATATTGCAGATATTTTGATTAAGCATAATATGGCTGATTACAATCCTATACCTACACCGATGTCAACTGGTCATTCTCTCACCAAGAACTCTGGTGTTGTCATATCTAATGCTTCACAGTATAGGAGTATTGTTGGTGCTTTACAGTATGTGACTCTTACCAGACCTGAAATAGCAGTCTCTGTTAATAAATTGAGTCAGTTTTTAGCTTCACCTACAGCAGATAATTGGGAAGTTTATAAAAGGTTATTGCGATACTTAAATGGAACAATTCATTTTGGACTGAAATTCTATCACACTGGTAGTTTGCAGATAAATTATTTTAGTGATTTCAATTGGGCTTGTGACAGAGATGATAGGAAGTCAATAGCAGACTACGCAGTTTATCTAGGACCAAATCTTGTTTCCTGGTCTTCTAAAAAACAGTCAGTTGTTTCCAAGTCTAGTACAGAGGCTGAGTACAGGGCCTTAGCTCATGCTACTTTTGAAGTCATGTGGATTCAATCTCTGCTTGATGAGTGACATATCAAACTTGTCACTTTGCCTATCATGTGGTGTGATAATCAGGGAGCGATAGCTATGGCCTATAATCTTGTATATCATTCTAAAACGAAGCATGTCATGACCTAACCCAGATCTGGTAAGATATTGTTCGGTTTGGACTTTAACAAAACCTGCACGGTTTTGTTTCTAGGGCGACCTTACACCTCAAAACGCGCTTGCCAATTAAGGTGTGGATCACCCCTTATAAACCCAGTATCTCTCCCATGGTTTACCGATGTGAGATTCGCCTAGGGTGTTACATACACCCCCTTAGAGACTCAGCGTTCTCGTTGTGGTTTGCCCCACCATCACTCAAGAGGACACGCGGAGCCGCTCTGATACCATCTGTCATGACCCAACCCAGACCTGACAAGATATTGTCCGCTTTGGGCCTTAACAAGGCCCGCACGGTTTTGTTTCTAGGGTGCCCATACACCCCAAAACGTATCTTGCCAATTAAGGTGTGAATCCCTCCTTATAAACCCAGTATCTCTCCCATGTTTTATCGATGTGAGATTCACCTAGGGTGTTACAAAGCATGTTGAATTAAGTATTCATTTTATTCAAGAAAAAGTTGTATGAAAGAAGACTGTTGTATATTTTGTTCCCAGTGAAAACCAGATAGCAGATGTTCTGACTAAGCCACTAACTTTTGGTCAGTTTCATTGTTTAAGAAGGGTGCTAAACGTTCTTCCAGGATCGTTTAGCTTGAGGGGGGATGATAATATATGTGGTTAAATGTGATTACAAAGCAAGCAAGGTTACGGTGGGGTAACTCACACTTGATTGAAGGATGTTGCTGAGCTATTATATTATGTTATGTTGTTAGATTCTGTTATACACATATATTGAGCTTGTAACAAATGTGAAAGCTGGTGCAGCTAGTATAAATACTGAAATTGTACTCAGTTGATATTAATCTGAGAAAGAATATACAAATTCTAGCATCTTCTCTCTGCTTCATTTTTCTTTTCCTTTCATTTTCTCGCCCTCCAAACACTCAATATTACATATTCAATCAAAAGGTAATAATGAGAATGTGAGTGACGAGATTATTGGTGAGTTCGCTCTATTTTTAATATAGGTGCAGGTGGTAAATTTTTTTATATACATAAGTTTGAGACATTTTCAAGTCAAAATAGTGAGACAACGGTACCAAAGTCCGACCTTGAGAGGTACTTAGAAGAGCCATTAGTAAAATCCACTTCGGAATTCAATATTTTGAATTGGTGGAAGGTGAACCAAGGCAAATTTCCTGTCTTGGCTCAGATAGCTAAGGATATCTTAGTCGTTCCTATGATAACCATTACCTCTGAATCTGCATTTAGCACTGGAGGTAAAGTCTTGACTCCTTATCGGAGTAGACTTCATCCCACGACATTAGAAGTGTTTATGCGCACTCAACATTCATTATGGGCGAGCTCTAAAGGTATGAATACAAATAATGTACAAAATATTTAAATAATTAGTTTAGTAAAAATTTTATACACTTAAATTGTTTTCACACTTTTTTCTTTTATTTTTTAATTATAGGTTGAATTCTTGAAAAGGAAATTTTTACTGGAGAATAATTTGTGAGTGAAGAAGAAAGTGGCCTGCAAGTATTGGAGTTTTTTTTTTTTTTTTTTCTAATGTTGCATTGTGAATAGTTATTTGTTAAACTAATGAACTCCTTGTTAAAATTGTGGAATTGAATTGTGTATTTTTTTTATTTGAATTAGATTTTTTTTATGTTTAGTTATTTATATAATTTATGGTTGAGATGTTAAGCAGAGTAATTTTATATTTATGTTATTTTAAATAAGTTTTAAAGTGTTTAAATTTTAATATATCAGTGGAGGTAAATTTAAATTATTTAAATATTAAAAAAATAAAATAAATAAAATAAAAATATTTGGTAATGTGAAATGGTCAGCCTTTTTATCAGGCTTGGACTCTTTATTTGTGTTACCAATCAAACTTGGGCTTGGCTAAGCACGAGCCCAATCGGGCCAATTGCTATGCCTAGTGTTGTGAAATGATGAACTTTCACTATTTTGAAAAAGGTCCCGCATTGGAAATTTAAAGCAACCCCCCACCCACGAACTACTATATATATGTGTAGAAGGTCTTGTAATTGTTGAATTAGTCAAAAAGAAAGCTTATTAATAACAAGCTTAAAAACACGGTACTTTACTTTTTTAAGTTCAAAATTTTTTCTATTATTTATTTATATTATAACATAAAGAACAGACAAACTTAAATAGATTCAAGATATTAAAATTTAATTATATAAACCAATAGTATAAATTTAAATCATTAGTATAAATTTAAATCATTACAACACAAAAATTAATAACTAATAACTCTCTAAAATATAAAATTTGATAAATTAACAAATTAATGTTCATGTCATAAACGTATAATCATGTTGAGGTAGTTCAATACGAATATGATATGATTATTTATGTTGCCGTATTGTATCAACATATTTATTAATTGTGTCAATATTTATCAACACAAAAACAAAAACAAAAAAAATCATGTTGGAACCGATGTTGTCACACCTCCTTTTAACACCCTCCAAACCAAAATCAGAGAGGCACCTATAAGTTCCTGATGAGATACCACCATTTTGAAAAGGTCATGAGTTATAACTCAGGCCAGCCGGCTTTTTTAAAATTTTGAAAGCATCATTCTGAAAAGACATTATTTCATTTTTTGGGTTTACAAAAATCCCATCAGAGTTTTGAAATAATGAAAATACCCCAATTGATTTTGAAAAGTATCAACTTGCTCCTGGTCTAAAAACTCGATTCATTAGAATTTGGTAAGTTATTTTGATTTCACAAATATGAATTATCCGGCCCGTGATAAACTAAAAACTTGACACAAAAATCAAATAAACTGAAAAAAAAAAAAAAACGTTTCCTTTTGCATTTTAGTGCTTCAAAGTTAAACAATTAAAAAATAAGCATATTCTAGACTTCGATCTTCTAATTTCATCATCTTAACTTCATTGGACGGGGATATATCATTGATGCCATTACATCGCCACAGTTAAAGTGCATGCACCATCTAAAGCATGCATTGACCATAAAATTTCTCATACATCGTTTTCAAAGCATAAAAACCATCAAGAAATATGAATTACGTGAACATTCTAAATTGTAACATATTCTATGTCTTTGCGCCATAACTGGCCTAAACTGGTCATGTGAAATGTTTGGAAAATGGTTTCAAAGAGGAATGGAGGTATTAACTATTTATCCCAGTTGTGCGAAACATGTCTAAACGTTCCAGATATTGTATGGAGATGAAGTTACTGATGGGGAAAGAAGGGCTGTTGAAGGTTTACAAGTCATTTTCGTATTAAATTACTTATACATGGGCGTGACCATCATCTCTTCTTGTGGCTCCCCTGCTATCATTCATCAATGTAGGGCACCCAAATTCAATTTGGAGAATGTAAGCGATATATGTGGAGAGTGACACTTTAGTCGATGACTGGTTTTTAATGCCTCGTTGCATCTCTTAAGTTCAAACAAAATAAACACACTGTTTAATGATAGATATAACCACGGATAAATTAACTAGTTTTCGTTTGCGTAGCTCTTGAACAATCAACTTGTGTGTAAAAGTTTTTTCTGTTTCTATTTTAACATGTACAAGTGATGAAATAATTAATAAAAATATAAGAGGAATCGGAGTGGTAAAATAAAGTTACAACAGGCGCCTATATCTTTTTAATACGAACAAATTGTTAAACCGTACAATTTAAGAGAGTTAAAAACTAACTCTCTTAAATTATAGGGTTTAAAAGTTTATCATCATAAAAAAAATGAGGACATCCGCATTAGAGAATGATTATATATACACACACAAACACATATTTATATATTCTAATAAAGACATTTTTATTTTAATAGAATGAGCTAAGTGATTAAAGTATGAATATCCTGACTAAAGAATTATTTAAAAATAGATAACTATATAAAGTGCACAAAAATAAATGAAACCAACAGAGAAAGAAAATGACAGAAGCCAAGAAACAGAAGCATTTTGTTCTAGTGCATGGATCAAACCATGGAGCCTGGTGCTGGTATAAGGCAAAGCCACATCTGGAGGCAAAGCCACTTAATTTAATTACTAAACAATCATGATACGCCCACAGTAGTTGGTAATTAAGCAACTTACGTGGCATAAATATTTAGATGAATAGACCACATTTTGTTTTCATGCGTTGTCTTTGGACATTTCATGTGAAATAACTTTGAATTGTTATGTCATGTACTCAGCGAGTGTCATTGGGATTCAGGTTTGACTTTGGCTTGCTTTCAAAACTTTGGATGCACTAGAAAAGAACAAAAGAAAAA